>CALSBV010000001.1:742912-770245 GCA_943590825.1 Bovichtus diacanthus | reverse complement strand
ACACACACACACACACACACACACACACACACACACACACACACAGAGCTTGCTGTACACAGTAGGACCAAGTGTTGGGACCTGTGTCTCTCGTTGATTTCCTATTCAACTTGGTCCACTGCAGCAAAGCTGGCGAAGCAGACAGCCGAACCACAATTACCACCTCAAATACATGTAAGTAGGATTCAAAGTCACTGCCACACATTTGATGCGTGTCCTTGATAAAGAAGACCTTTTTCATACTGCTCCGTCTGACTATGTGACTGACAACTTGCATCTGCAGCAGTGTGTCACTTATATTAGCAGCATTAGGGCAGCATTTTCACTATTACCTTTAAGAGACTCCAATTATGTTTGTCAAACGTTTTTTTAACGACATTATAGTTCAAATTAGGTGTATGCAGATAGATGACATGAGCGTGAATTGCAGCATATTTTATATTTAATACTAAAATATATATTTATTATTATTAACTATGTTGCTCAAAATGATATATTATAAACACATGAATGGTACAAAAGGTGAAGGAGAGGGATGAGACTCAACTTCGACTATCAAAAACATTAAGTTTTATATTGAGCAACAGAATTTAATACCTCGGAGCACCACCCATCATAAAGAAAGATAGTCATGATTAATGTAGTCTCATAATTTGAAGGCTGCTATGGTGTACAGGGACCTGATATTTCATACACACACAAATCAAGGATCAAGTTCTTTATAAATGAAATGTCTATTGAACTAATAACTTCAAAACTAAACAGAAAGGTAAATGATTAATAAATTATTAATAAACAAGTACAATGAAGGCAACAATGAACAATGAATGAATAAAAGCGGACTACGTGTCAGAAGGTAGAATCCGTAACTGATATCTTTGTTAGATTAATGCACCGTTCAACACTTGAGAGTTTAAGAAGCACCAGGGAAGATTGTGACGCAATTTAAATATTCATTTCTAATTTTAGGGAGATCTTAGTTTCTTTAATTTAATTTCCTTATTAGAAATAGCATCAAGCATCTAATCATTAAGCTAACATCAACTCATGAAGCTAACATCAACCCATTAAACTAACATCAATTCCTGAAGCTTTTGTTTGAAGTTACTGTGTTTGTGTATAAGGAAGTGTATAAGTTGAGGGGGGCGTCCTCTGGAGG
Organism: Bovichtus diacanthus; assembly: GCA_943590825.1. NCBI lineage: Eukaryota > Metazoa > Chordata > Actinopteri > Perciformes > Bovichtidae > Bovichtus > Bovichtus diacanthus. The sequence goes on along the minus strand of CALSBV010000001.1, from coordinate 769,086 downwards.
ACTTTCCCCTCCAAAAGTCTCGGGATGAAACCCTCCGCCATGCTTTCGACCAGGTCATAAGTATCGATGGCTCCCCATTACACCCGAACGCCGCACTTACTCACGTTCACTTTACGGTAATTAGGAATAGATTGTATCGTGTGCGCCGTGACGCACAGACAGGAGAGGAAAACACCCAGTTGTTGATGCCAAGGAGCCGTCGGGAAATGATTATCCAGGCGGTTCATCATAACCCCATGTCCGGACAAAACACTACATCGTATCATGGCCCAATTTTATTGGCCAGCCATTCACACGGGTGTGAAGCAGTGGTGTGCATCATGCTGCAAATGTCAGCTGGTTAAACCTGCCATTCACCCCAAAAGAGCCTTGCACAGGGATATCGCTTTGTGTTTGTCCTCGTGGATTATGCAACGTGATATCCCGAGGCAGTGATGCTCCTTAATATCTTGGCAAAAAGGGTGGCACAGGCACTGTTTCATATTATCTCCCGAAAGAGATCTTGACTGACCAAGGCACATCTTTTATGTCACGCACCTTACGCGAGCTATACGAGCTACTGGGAGTCCGCTCTATTCAGACTTGTGCAATCTGCAGATAGATGGGCTGGTGAAGTTGTTTAACTAAACACTAAAGAACATGGTTTGTGAGTTTGTTCACGATGATAGCCATAAATTGGTTAGATCCTCTGTTGTTTGCAGTGCGGGAGGTTCCCCAGGCCTCCACGGGATTTTCTCCCTTTGAACTGTTGTTCGGCAGGAAGCCACGGGGATCTGGTTAATGAAAACTGGAAAGGTGGTCCGAGCACAAGCAAGAACGAAATTCAATACGTCTTTGACCTGAGAGCAAAACTCTATTCACTTGGGCAGTTACCACGTGATAACTTGCTCCAGGCCCAGGAACATCAGCAACGCCTGTACAACAGAGGTACTTGTATTACTCCCAACCTCAAGCTCAAAGTTTCTCAACCAGTGGCAAGGGACCTTCGTGGTCACACAGCAAGCGGGGGATGTTGATTATTAAGTGGTGTGGTCGGACGGGGGGGGGCAACACAAATTTTCCACCTAAATCTCCTCAAATCATGGAGGCCTCTGCTTCTCTCGCCACCACGGTGATTGAGAATAATGAGCTGGGACCGGAGGTACTAAAAATGGAGAAACCAGCCCCGGTCTGTTGTGGCGGCTATCTTTCACCGGGTCAGAGGGCAGACGTTGCCTCGTTGCAAAGGCGTTTTGCTGATGTGTTCTCCCCCTGCCAGGGATGACGACTCTCATACACCACTACATAGGCGGGACGGTATGGGCACAGCGCTATCGACTGCCTGAGCACAAAAGGAAAATTGTTCAGGTGGAGCTTCAGGCAATGCTAGAGATGGGTAACCCAAAGAAGTGTGCCAAAGACAAAAAAGGAGGTCAGGAGGTTTATGGCGCTGGCCGGCTGCAAAAGGTTTTTGCATTTCGGGGTTTTCGGAGCTGACCAGGCCCCTGATCGACCTGACCCAAAAGGGTGCCTCAGTTTCAGTCCAGTGGACGGAGCTGTGTCAGCTGGTGTTTGAGAGGGTGAAGCAAGCTCTCTTCCTTTTGTCTTGCAGAACGACGCCTCGAACAGCAGGCTGGGGGGATCCATGAAGGATGCTAATACTCGTTGTTATCTGCCGTTACAGCCGTTTAACTTCAAGGTGATCCATAGGCCGGGTAACCAGATGATCGTGGCTAACTTTCTCTGAGTTGGGCGGTGGGGGTATGTGGCTGTGGGGTGTGATTACGGCTCCGGCTGCTGGGGGAGAGATGGGAGTGTCTCGGCTGGAGATCAGACAGCTTGACAGAATCAGGTAATCACTCACACAATATAAGCATGGTGATAACCTGGATCTGAGCTCTTGCAGTAGGATGGGTCCAAGGAGACAGGTGGAGTGGTCCGTGTGTGTGTATGTGTGTGTGTGAGAGAGAGAGAGACAGCTGGCCAGAGGAAAGCGATGGTAGAAAGTGCCTGTGTGTGAGACCTAGCGCAGCTGTATGTCAATAAAGCCTGTTATTTCCACACTCAACCTACTCTCCTTCCGTCATTGCATCTGGGTGAGAGCAGGATTGTCTCACAGTGACTCACAGTGGTGTACCTCCAGTCCTGTTCTTCTCCATTTTCTATATGATCTCTTGAGCTCATGGATAGTGTTATCTATGCATGGAGCTGTTTTATTTTCTTGAGTTCTTTTAACCTTGTGAGGGACAACTTTGTTCAGTGTGCTAGTCAGGTTGTTATTGAATGCAATAACCATTTCATCTAATGAACATCTCTCATTATATGGATCAAAAGAGCCTACAAGCTCAGAAAGCTAGTTTTTTTGCTGCAGCATCTCGGAATAGTTTCTGAACCAAACACTCATCTGTGATCCTAGCTATCAATATGATGCTGTCAACAAACACACAGTATAGGGGACAGGGATATGAGGAACTGAAACATTATCAATAGCTAAAACTTTAAACACAACCAAATTGAGAACATGTACCAGAGGGTTGCCTCTGCCTCTGACACATTGCAATTAGGCTCTAGCTAGTTTTCAGTTAAAAACTTAAAACCTAGTTTATAATTTGTAATAAGATAAACAATCTTTAATGAATTATGATTTTTAAGCTACAGAGCTAACATTTAGCAGAGCTAGTTGTATATAACTAGTCATAGAACCTAGGACAGTTTTCTGCGGCTGACAGGGAAAGATATCAGATTTATAAGGGTTGCTGTGTGGGTTGATAATACATTTCGTCTTCACTAATAACTACATGTATAGGAAGCATTTTAGGATTGTGTCTTTTTGATGTTAAAGAGCCAGAAATATATACTTTGGGTCTCGGCTTGATAAGGGAGCAGTCACAAGTATCCACTGCACAGCAGCAAGGAGCCTGTATTCACTCTTACTAGAATCAAACATTTTGAAGACATTACACTGATTCTGTTCTCACTTCACTGGCTCCCTATTTCATAGGTCAGCGTACAGAGTGCTGCTGATACCTACAGAACTCATCATTAGCACCTCCTCACTCGACAGAACTCCTGAGTCCTTACTTTCCTCCACATACGCTCAGATCACAGAGCGCAGGCTATTCCATTACTCCAAAGATTAGTGAGCATCTATTGGTGGAAAAGTATTTTCATATCGTACTCCACTGCTGTGGAATACTTTACCTTGATTGATCAGATAGTCAAACATCACTTTAAATTTTTTTTAATTGCAACTGAAAATCTACTTGTTTTCTCTCTCTTGCAATTGAATTGTGTAACACCTTCATTATTGTTGTTGTTCCTCATTTAAAAGTTCCCTGTAATCACGAATTAAAAAAGATATTTTCTTTTGGTAACTATCTTTTTTTGTTTGTCGAGTGTATTGAGACACGATGTGATTTTACTCTCAAAATAAACATTCTAAATGTCAGGGTATCTCTAACTCTTTCATTATTGATGATGAACATATGCACATATGTATGTAGGCGACGGTCGTTAACGGCTGCAGCAAGACAACGTGTGGTTTTAGTGGTAATGAGTTTAATGAAATTAATGAATTAATGCTGCAAAGTTTTTGTCCCACCATTTTTTCCTACCTAAAAACATCACATTTATATTTATGTTATTATATAAATAGAGCTTAATGTTTGTGTGTATATTATTAACTTAGTTTGTGATAGGCAGAACAAGTAATAGGTGGTAATAAATATGGGTACCTGTATTCACTAACAGCAGACAATATTAATAGAAGTAGATAAGGAATGTAAGAATGTGGGGATCGATAAAGCCGACCAAGTTTAAGCGGGCTCCATGTCCATGTGCAGGAGAAGAGAATGGATTTCAGGCACGCAGTCACAAATCCTGCTGTACTGTAGTGCGAGCATGATTTGAGTGTAAATCCAGGGGATGAGCTTTCTCCCTGACCTCAGCAACAATGCTGCCCTACAATCACCCTCCTGTGAATGAGGCCACCGCCGTCCCAGCTCATCATCGCATCTCTGAGTCGCTCTCCTTCACCTTCAATCTCTCTGTTCAATCTAACTTTACAGGACCAACTCCAGCATTCAGGTGCTCTCAGAAGAGCTGTGTCGGCACTACCTGTGGCTGGGGATTTCCAAAGCCATTATCAAGGTGGGGGCTGGGTGGGTTGAAGAGGGACAGAAGCAGAAGGGAAGAAGATAGTATCTCTGTGTGGAGGAGGGATATGAGCTACACAGAAGGACACAGAAGGTGTCTGTATTTAATGAATCTGCCATGGAAATGATTTTCCACCAGAATAAAACTCCCCAGTTACAGCAGGATTAAGCATCGTCCAGTCACAATCCATCCAGCCAACTAGAAAGCAAAGCAACATACTTCCACAGCAGCTCAAATAAAATCGATGATAAAACTGGATGTTGGACTACTATGGCTTTGAATGAGAGGAGTTTTATAGTATGTACAGTAATATTTAGACGATGTTTGTGAATTTCCTCAAAAATACGAAGAAAAACTACTGAGTTGGTGTACCCAGAATATCTCCAAGATTAAAAAGCACTGTAAAACCTGGCATCAGTGGTGGAAGAAACACACAAAGCTCCTCTGAATGATGTAGTATACTCCTACATTCTGTTGGTCTGTAGCCCTGTCACAGAGATTTAGGTCTCAGATTATATTCTAATTGGCTTTGAAAAATCTTTACAACCTGTTTTATCTAGCTTGATGCAACTTGCGGACACCCTGAGCAGTAAGTGATGAAATGTGGCTCAAGAAGAAAGACTTTTGGAAGGAAGAAATGGAAAGTTGGCAAAAGCAGATGCAAAACAAAAATTTGAAATTTAGAGAAGAGATTATAAAGAACATATAAACAAAAAAAAAAGTGTGCAAGGAAGAGTGTCTTCCATCCAGCGCCTGAAGGGAACAGAGAAAAATCATTTAAGCAAAAGTCTGTGTTCTCCTCTTTGTACAGTCGCTGATCGATACCAATGGCTTCCCAATTTTGCCGTGCAATGAGTTCTCAATAAAACCGGTGACCGGGCATTACGCCCCCCTCCTGTTACTAAATCCAATTCCACAGACAACTCCAGCCTTGCCCATAATGGATTCTCTATTTCATAGGCTTTGGCTTGTGTTCCTATGGCACTTGGTTAATATTTCAGCCTGCTGTCTCTCTTCCCTGCACATCCCACTTTGTTGTATTGATTTGTTTGTGCATCCCCCTACATACCACCTCTGCGGTGGGAAGATGATCTATTATGGAATTTAATACCTTTCAAAGAGCTAATTTTTTTTTCTTTTTTCTTCCTTTTTTCTAGAAAATGATGGGGAGATACAGCATGTGAATATGAGTGTTCAGAAAAGGTGAAAAAGCGTTATCCTCCAACCAACAAACAGGAAGTGTCTCGTTTGGCTTAACTATATATAGATGAGAGCTGCATTAGTAGGAGTTGATTTAGCAGTAGTGTGGATGCAGACAATGGCTAAAAAGCAGGACTTCCGTTTCCTGCTCGCTGTTGGAGGGGAGGAAGTGGCATTGGAGGATACGTGAGGATGTTGAAGAAGGATGCGCGGTGCACAGATGTGGAGAAGGAAGCCTGAAGCCAGGGCACACGGCTGCTACTCTTCCTGTATCCTGCATCCTACGCCCAACACCTGCTCAGTTCATTAAAATGACTATGTGCTTCTCAACGCTGTGTAAACACTGCAGACTGTGTGGTGATGGAATTTTAAATGTAGAGTCCAGAGGAAGCCAGTGGGAAGACCATCATTGAACACACAGTGAGATTCTGTGCTAGAAAATCCTCTACAGCTCTACAAGTGGTGCCCAGGCCCTGCTTGTGTCTGTGCTATGTGCTGTAGGTTGAACGGGTTGAACGGCAGGAGAGATGAATGACAGAGTCAACCCTTTGTACACAGCTTTGGGTCTGTCGAAGGATTCCAGCCTTGTGTTTAATCCAGTCACAGCCAGATTTACAAAGTGACACAATGGAATGATCTAATTGCCCCAAAAGGAAACTCTAATTTGTCTCAATCATTGCAAAAGCTCTAATCAAATTACAGAGAAAACCGGCTATCACCAAAACCTGACTGAAGAGACAATGACAAATAGATTTGCAATTAGAACAATTCAATTGTAAAATTACAGACCATAAGATTCCCCTCGTCCCGACCTAATGGTTGATGATGGTTGTACGTGATAATTGCGTTCTGCAAATTAGAGTCATTGCAAATTAGTTTACGATGGATTGTTTAAGCGTGTGCTGTATAGATTTTGGAGTAGAATAGAGAAAAGATAGGAAATAATCATAATCATTGACACACACACACATGCTTGTGTACTTGCACAGACCTTCCATTTCTATTTATAACTGTTTTCGCTGCATACGTGACCCCAAAAGACAATACTGGTGACATTTAGAGTTATGTTTAATTTTCTGTGTTTCCTGATCATTTTGCAATGCAAGTTGGGCTGTGTTGGGCTGTCATAGTTATTTTATATTTTAAATATAATCTTTATAGGGTCAAAGCAGCTTAAAACTAACAGCAAACCAAGACACCGTCAATAAAATATACATGCGACAAAAAGGTTTGTAGCAGGTTTTTGAAAGATTATTTCCTGACAATGTTCCTCCAGCAGCTGCCATGTGATTGACACCAAGCAGCAATACATCATCTCAGACACCAGAAGAAAATAACAGCCTTGTGTTACCATGACTAAGTTGTTGTTCATTGAGCAGAATGAATGTCAGCAAATGTGTTTCTTCTGTACAGGGGAACATGAGCCCTGATATTTTCCACTGACCGTGCTGAGACACCACGAGGAGTTTTAGCAAGAGGAATGCATAGCAAATGTTAAACAACACCTGCAATGTGTGATCATTAAATGTGAACCCCTTCACTAATCCATCACAAGCCTGAACCCAACTCCTTACTCTACACTGGTACCTTACAAAAATGGAGCACGAGCCAAACAATCTGCATTTTGGATTGATTTCTCTAATCGGTCTATTCCTGTGAGGAAATTTTGCAGAAGTGCACGCAGTCTGTCCACAGTGCAGCAGACATAAATCACGGCCCATTGGCAGCAGCATATATCAGAACTGTATTGCCTGGGCATCGATCGCCTCCCAGACAACATTGTGATGATGATTGTGGAAAAGGGTAAAAATGAATTTCGTCTCGATATCCCCAACTAGCCAAGCAGTGAAGGGGGAAATTCTCCTCTTTCTCCCATACTGTGTTATTGTTGCATTAATGTGGCCTAACCTGGAGACAGTGTTAATGAAATGATGCTGGTACCTGTATCAATTAAACCTCTGCTCCAAAGATATGCATTTATATTAGTGGAATAATTTAATATCCTGGTAAACCGACTAAGAGAGAAATTCTCTCTGTCCTTCAAATGACAAATATTATAATTAAGACAGGAGGAGATATATTATTTAAATGTAAGATAAAATGCTGTTGGGCTCCAATAGCTTCTTTCATGTGTCAAGCAAAGTAGCCATTATGTTTTGAGAGGTTCACATTTAAAATACTTGCATTGATTCAAAGCAGTGTCCTGCTAAAATAGCAAAATAAGACTACAGCAGTCAGAGTCTAAAGACTCTCTCAGGGTTTATCTTCAGGAATCTGAAGATGGCCTAAAGCGCAAAAGTATATTCTATAAACCTGAAACACACACACATAATACACACACCCATTCTGGTTAGTGTACACTCCCACACACCTACTCTTAAGCAGAGAGGTGCACATATATACACTGATGTGCAAGCCCACACAATCACACACACAGACCGTGGATTTCAGAGCAATGCCAGAGGAGAATCAATGCATGGTGGGGGTTGGGGAGGCAAAATCGCTCATGGCAAAGCTACATTTAGAAAGGTAAAAGACCTGCAAGTGGGATGTCTGCGGAGGCGGGAGAGAGAGCAGGAGAACATTAAAGAGTAAAATAGGAAGAGGAGAGATTCTGTGGAGTTAATTGATTAAGTGAGGTTGAGGAAGGGGACGCCGCTGGAATGCACGCAGTCTCCTCCAGGTGCTCACTGATGCCAGATGCTGCTCACCTATAGCAATTACCTGCACATCTGATCAACGGCCCACGTTGCCCAAACAATCCATATGTGGTCTGTTGTGAGCCAACAAGCTGCCACTCCTCTCACGTCTTCTATGTTTCCTGTCACTGGGACACGCTTCTTAAGAACATCTGCACAGAGACAGAGCATGTTCACATGTGGACATGTGATTGAGAGTGCACAGTCAATTAAAACATACAGATGTTCACTTTCTACTCTAATTCTATATACTACAGCATTGTTTGGTAGGATATATTTATCTGTAGGAGATTCATTTGAGCTTTCAGTAGTGTCTCTGTTGCTGTATGGACATATAGTGTGTTTTTATATATATATATATATATATATATATATATACAGTATATATGAGCTGTTCAATGTTGAGTTGTAGTTTAGCTTTTAGGATGCAGCAGGAACTCTAGAACGAGAAGTTAGAGGAACCATCTAGAACACAGCTTGACGATGAACAACAGCCCAGAGACGTGGAGGAGAGAGGTAGAACCTGTTTCTCCAACATGTGATAAAAAGTACAACTTCAATGAATAAACATCCTAAAAAATCTGTGAGAATGACAAAGAAACATTCAGGAAAGACTAGGATTCTCACACTCACACATTCACTTAATTTAGACTTTGCATAAAACGTATACAAAGTGTTGACGGCGCATACATTTATACTTTCAAATCTCCACAAAGAGAGGACAGTGGTCCCGCCCTCAGACATATCTTCATCCATCACTCTCCCTGGCACGCTGACACGCCCACTCTCTATCTCTTATGGATATGTGTGTTTGAGAGGGCGGGACGGGCCAACAGGGAGGGTGTTTCAGATGAGTGACGCCCACTCACCTGCCACACACAACACAACCCAGCAAACCACAGTATACCATATCTTACGGAAAGTACCGTAAGATATGGAGAAATAGGTGAGTGTGAGTGTAGTGAGCTGTAAAACCTTTAAAAGACACGTGCCATAAAGATGTTAGCCAACATCTCAAGTAGGTAAATCTTAGGTCAAAGCTCTCTTTTTTTTTCCTTTTTTTTTGTCTATGAGACTCGAGCGTACTGTCTAGTACAGATAGTAAAGATATCTGTCACTATCCGCTGGTCATACGTGAACACAACACTCATGTCATGCTGTCTGAGGACCAAGACCCTAATATCTATTATTATTTCCCCCCAAAATGCTCTCACATATGCATTTCTTAAGGGATCATTTTTTTTTTAGTAGCAAATGAATAGAAATATCCACCCAAATGTGAAAGGACACCAAGTGCTGAATATTCCCTGTGATATCTAAATAATAAAACACATACACTGTAAGGCAACTGTTTGATAAATCTTATTATAATGACAGAAAATGTGAAATTACATTAGCTTTTGCATGTTTACACACATTGTCATAGCCAGTTGATTTATCATATATGGTTTTATGAAATGTAAATCCATTGATTATTTTATAATTGTCTTACATATTACACTCACTCCTTGAATGCAGTGAGTGTGTGCTGCAGAGAGGAACGTTTCTCTCATTTTGTAGGGAGTACATGATATTTCTTCATGATACATGTACATATACTTCATTATGATCCTTCATTTATCAATGTGTAAGTGCAGGCATGGATTAGACCCATCCTGAAGAAGCATTGCTGCGATGCGTGGCTGACATCTGGTGTTTCATGCGGGCATTACAGCCACTGCATGGTCTGGCTGGTGATATCCCCACGGGAATTCTCAAGGGACTCAGCACACCTTGCATTCATGAATGAGGCGTACTGAGCGTGTTCAAGAGAAGAATACTGAAACCGTTGAATAGTTCAACTGCTAAGAAGCAGAAGTTTGAAAAAACAGATAAAGGCCTTCTTTAAGTAAACACACCGACTCCAGTTTTAATGATGTGCCTATGAGTGCACAATAGAATAAAAACAAGATGTATGAAAGTGAATAAAAACAAAGGTACTTGTTTTTTTTTTGCAAATGAACCCTCTATAGCCCAGCTTCCATATTTATATCAGGGAAATTATATATTTTGCTTCCAGTGTGACGAGCACGAGCTTTGCCTCTCAGGCCACTAGAGGGAGCCATAGATCTGCATGATTCATGGTGTCAATGTGCCGAGCAAGATGTGAATAATGTTTGTATAGTCTGTCTGCCACCGAATCAGAATCAGAATCAGAAATCCTTTATTAGTCCCACAGCGGGGACATTTACATGGTCACATGCAATAAAATAAGTGGACACTAAAATTAAGTGGATAATTAAATAAAGGGCAAATGCACAGGTCGGAGATAAAGAAAAGAAGCATAGGTTGTCTCTCATTGTGTTTGCTTTGCGAATTACTTTTGTAAAAGCAATTAGAGCTTTTATTTTTGAAACAGTGCATGTTTCATGGTACAGTGAAGTGACTGACAGCATGTCAGAGGCTCCTGAGCTCCACTGGCTTGTTCGAATACATTATATACATCTTTGCAGTTTACTTTACCAGTGTTCTCAGTGGTGACCATTAATGACATGGTTTTTATTTTCCACATGGCATCAGCTCGAGCCCTGAGCCGAGGATCTGAGTAGAAATACCAAACACTCTTTTATTTTATCTTCTTCACTACTCACCCAACAATTTATCCAAGCTAAAACAATGTTCTCCTGTTTAATTCTCCAAATTAAACAGTTGTCTGTGAAAATGAGAGCGTTCCTCTGCCTTTGATGAAGCTCTGGCCGGATCTTTCCCTGACATTTGCTTTCATGTGCTGTGCAGATAGAAAGGAGGGTATGGAAGCGCAGAGACACGCCTGTCCCCTCCTCCCTCACACTCCCTCCTCCTCCCTCACAGTCCCTCTGTAGCTCACCAGGTAGAGAGGAGGAAGCTAAGTGCTGGTGTAAAAGCTGTGGCACGAATCCTAATTGTGCGTCCCGCGGAGGAGGCGCTCCGGAGAGACTCTCTCTCTCTCTCTCTCTATACTACATTTTATTTTTTTTATTTTATACTATATATACATGTACAAATGTGTACAAATATATTACCACTTGCTTAATTGAAAGGTAACATTTGCAAATACGATATGGAGGGAAGTGATTGAACAAATGAATAAAAAAAGCAATTATTAAATAAACAAATAAATAAATCATACTATGTTTATTCAAAAGGCAAATAGAACACGGACTACTGACTCTGCATTCAAAGATCAAAACTGTTTTCTCTTTTGTGATTGAGCTATTTTGCAATGCTGTTTCATGTTTGGTTTTGAATTGATGCACTTCCAAACACCTTGTCCATCACAAGACTTTGTATCCCCTGCCCCCTACTGGCTTGGAGCCTACATTTCAGCAGCAGCTTTTTATCTCAGGTTCATTTGTAAAATCCACCGTAAAAAAAATGTCATTAATTAATCTGCAATACAGCAAACAGAAAGCAATTAAACTCACCTACTGTCTTTACAAAGCAGCACTTTCCTTTGTGTCAAGGTGAGCACAGCTACAGAACAAGGTCACATGATGTGACATCAGGCGCTGATGTCACCCCTGTCAGGGCCTCAGGATGCACTTTCCCCTCACCCAGCTGCTCGTCGTATTCCACTCTTCTCACCTGTTTTATTTAAATATAAGATCGCAGTTTACAATGTTTATAAAGAAATATGCTCTGAGCTGGCCCTGTCCAAACTTTCAGACATACATGTTGATACATGCATATTTTAGGCAGGGGAACCGTCTGGACATGAAGTCATGAGTATATGTACGTCATTGGCTAAAAGGGTCATTAATCTTCTTTGTTAAAACTTCAAATAGCATAACATTCATTTCAAGTATGATCTCATGCCAACAACTCTGTAAGTCTGTTACAACTATGTAAGTATGTTTTAATATCCCTTTATCGTGTATTTCTACCCATGTATATTTGATAAAGTGATTCTATTTTTAAAGGGCTATATGGAGTCTGTGATGTGAACACACACACACAATTACAGACTCACACATGCAAACCCCAGCCAGGACGCCAGCTGCTTCAGCAACACGCAACACAAAAATCCAGTGGCATCGATCAGTGTAAATAAGTTATGAGTCTAACAGGGCCGGTGGGGAAGAGAGATGTGTATATATTATACTGTAAGAGAAGTTCCAAGATGTAGATGATATCTATATCTGTGTTCATGCATTATTTACTGTAAGAACTTTTAACAATTCTTTTTAATTCAAAAGAATATGTTGAAATGTAAAAGGTCAGAAGGAAGGAGTCTCTCCTCTAGGAGAGGAATATACTTATGTTGCTTTCCAATGTTTGTTCACACTTTCTTTTACTCAATTTAAGTTGGTTTTCAATTCCTTCTAATGTTTATAGAAATATAGAGCTGTAGAATAAATTCTTCTTCCATCAGACCATCAGTCTGTTGAGCATTCTGGTCTCTCAAACATAACATCAGTGTCGGCTTGGAGAAATGACCCTGATGACATCATCGGGACAAGTAGGACAATCTGATGATAAGTAAACGGATCAGTTAGATTAAAGCTTATTAAATAGGAACAACTTTCGGGTTGCCAGGTTGTGGCAAAACCCATTGACAGATAGGAATGCGTGACCGTGTATCTTTCTACAAAAGATCTCAATGAAAATCAACGACATATTAAGAATTTATTCATGATTGCCAAAATAACTGCATTACTACCAAAGTCATTCACGGCACTCACAACCTCCTAGTCTCCCACACTTCTGACTCTGTGTACTTATCTCCATTCATCTGTTTGGAAATAGTTACTCCAAACACGCCACATACAGCCTTGTCAGCTCTCCCTGGACCAACAGGCTTAGACATACTGGACATAGTAGCCGAGCGGCTCGGCCTGTATCATTATAATTCAACTTTTAAACTGATTTGAAAGTAATTGCAGACAACTAGCATGCACACGCACATTTCCTGTGCGACAACAGCCCTGTATTGTTAGGGATTATGGTTACACCTGTGCATCGAGGACACTGTATGGGAGAAAAAGAGAGTGTAAAATTGCTCTAATGAGAGTAGCTAATGGTCTGTGGTTTGCATATATAGCAGATGATGACCGTGTGTTCATGAGCCACATGCCCACCTGACCTTGCTATGAGCTGATCTAATGTTCTAAGATAAAACATTAACTATCTATCTGAAACACTGTGAATGGACTAAATAATCACTGCCATCACAGAGAATGTATCCAGCAGTAATTAGGGAAATCAAGAGTACACAAAGAGTACACAGTTAGAAAATAGGACTGCAATTTTGGGAGAGCTGTATTTCTGTTTTGGCTGATGTGTTATACTTCATGTACCTGTATACAGCAATTTGGTGGATTATAATAGCTGCACTGCACTGTCTCACACACATACAAACACACTTACCATTGTGCTCTTTCTTGCCTCTGCATTATGTGAGCAGTATTAAAGCAGCATGGACAAGCCTGCACACAAATAGGTGTCAGTTGCCCCTGCTGGGCAGCAGCAAGACCCTGATTAGTGCTAATGAGGACTTGCACGAAGCGTTCATGCATGTAAGGGAGTGCACGTAGATCAGAGTTGCGACTGTGTGCAATTTAAGATGCCGTAATGAGACTAATTGCTTGTGAAATGTGCGCACGAATAGTGAATCTGAGCTTTTGCAAGCTCCACCTGTAAGAGTCACGGCATATTTAACTTCCATGAACTCACTTTTATTGTGGCAAGCCACCAGATGTGATGTGAAAGTCGGCACAGTGGAATTGATAGTCATCTGCGACCTCTAACCCTGTGCTCTGTATCTCTTCTCCACCTGTAAATGGACGTCCACTATTCCCAATCACTCCCGCTACCCTCCGTCTGTTTCCATGGTGACTCGTCCTTAACCCTCTGCCAGCCTTCCCCCATGGCGCCGACCCCCTCCACTCCTTCCCTGGTCGCTGTTGCTCTCAGCCTGGGAAATCAGCCTAATAAATGGCTTTATGGTAATCAGGCTGGTGAGCGGCAAGTAGAGCTGCCAATCTTAATACACTTGTTAAAGTGGCTGAAAATGTCAGTCTCCCTTGTTGCCCTGTGGCCCTCGCTACACCCTCTCTTCACTTATCTGTGTGATGGTAGTCACTGTGTCTCTGCCCCTTTGTTCTCTTGTCATGAGCTTTATCCTGCGCCTGTTTCATGTCCTCCGTGGTGATTCATATACTTTGTCAGTATGTTAGGCCAGAGGTTTCCACTTCTGTTCATGTCACGCTTACCAAATACATTCAAATTCAGCCTCCAGGTTCTGCCTAAAGCTGGGGTGCCCACACTTTTTTAGCTTGGGAGCTACTTTTAAAATGACCAAGTCAAAATGATCAACCTACATTAAAAATGCTAAACATATATTTATTTATATTGTGGTGGGCGCCACGGGAAGCAAATGGATAGAGAACACCAACGAGTCAGAGACGGGAGTACGTTTTATGTTGTCCTGTGCCACATACACCACAAGACCCCAGGTACAACTTTTATTACCAGGAAACTACCACCCGTTAACCACAACACACCGGGTGTCCCCCCCTCCGGGACATAACTCACCCATGGTGGCAAAACACACAAAACATGAACACACATAATTAAATAACACCACTCACGGACAAGTCTGCGCACACATCAACAACAACAGAACATCACAAATCGTCCAAATAACCCCAAAACCCGAACATCCCCACAAACCCCCATAATCCCTCAGGCCTCATTACCCACGTGGCTATATGGCGGCCACGCCCCCCCCCGGCCGCTACAATATATATACTGAGTATACCTTATGTTGGTGTACCTTGCATAACTGCATGAACCCGTATGGCACAATACAACTCTGTACATTTTTGGTCATTAACTTACTCTGATGACTTGCACTGAATGGAATCAGCCAGGGTTGCATAGTCCGGGCAGTAGCTGCTGGTAGCCATCCTCAAGCAGACTTCCAAATGATCATCAGTCATGGTGGAACGGTATTTTGACTTAATATTCTTCATGTGGGAAAAGGCTGACTCATAAATAAGTGGAGCCGAATAATGCAGTCAAGAAGGTCGCACATTTCCTCATGTTTGGGTACTTTTTTAAAGTCCCGAAACAACGAGTCAGCTGCTTCAACGAATGCCTCTTTTATCATCTCTCCATCTTGGAAGGACTTCTTGTGCTTAATGATGGCGTGACTCACCCTGAACGATGCTTCGGTGGCTGCCTTCGCTTTTGAAGTCACCTTTGTGAAAAATGCCTGCTGTCCGGACAACCGGGACTTCAGTTCCTTCACCTTTTTCTTTCTCAGCTCGCTTTTTGGAGGGAAGTCAGTGTCGTACGTTCTGTGAACTGTCCGAAAGTGCCGCTCCACATTTCCCTTCTTCAAAATAGCGATCGTAGAGTTGCAGATCAGACAAACGCACTTTGAATATGACATGGTGAAAAAAAAGTCCTCCTCCCATTCTGGATGGAAGTTGTAAGTTTTTGGTTTCTTACTTGGTCCAGATTCCCCACTCATTTTTATACCCTTTCTTTAGCAGAATTGTATAAATTAGAAGGCTAACTAGCTAATCAGCTCGCAGTGATTTGCAGCTGGCGGGGTTGACCGCGCATGCGTGGTGAACCGCGTGTTAGAAAAGACGAGATCTCAGACTGGCTGACCTGTATGTCAATCAAGTGGCAAATGCCATAGTGAGGATAGATGATAGGCTAACTTTTAATTACATTTTTTTTTTTTTTTTCAATGCCATGCGATCTACCCACACTACCTTTGCGATCGACCGGTCGATCGCGATCGACGTACTGGGCACCCCTGGCCTAAAGCATCCATGAGGATGAGGATTTTTCTTTTTTGGTTTATATTTTACTGATAACATTTAAGGTCTTGGTCAGGCTTCAAGTTAAATTGGTCAGGCTTCAAAGTTAAATTTCAGGTAAGATAATCTCTGATGCACAGCACAGCCTGAGATCTCAGGCAGGTTGTTACAACTACTCCTCATCTTGCAGAGAGCGATCGGGCCCTCGTGGTTCAGGCCCCGCCGCTTTGGAATTTGCTTCCTGAAGATCTCAGACTGATGAAATCAATAGCATCTACTTAGTTCTTCCATGTTTTGTTGTTTTTATTGTTTGATTCTGTCACCTGCTTTTTCTATTTCCCCTTGGAACAATAATAAATATATTTAATTTATTATTCAGAATTTATTGTAATGTGGCATTTTGATGACATTCCACACAAGTCTGCATGTTGATGAAGGAATTGTTTTTTTATACCAATGATAATCATCATTATCCTGAGATTTAAAGGATATATGTTTATTATGAATGCTTTTGACATCTCAAAGTGTAAAAAAAAAAATAATCACTTTTCTTCTATTTGTTATGTTGACGCCACTAAAAATGAAGCAACAAGATGTGTTATTGTGAAACGGACCATGGTGGGGACCGTGGCATGACAGGTAGCAGTCACCATTCAAAAATCAAAGAAGAAATTACGGTTAAAAAAAAATAGAATAATAAAAAATTAGTTTTTTTACACAGAATTTAAAGCTGGGCCTCAAAATGAAATATTTCCATTGACAGCTTCATATGTCACTGCATCTATGGAAACTGCTCCGTGACTTAAAGCCCTGGAAAGAGAACCGCTGTGTTTGGTTTCCCTTTAAAGACCCTCTGCTCTTCCCTCAGAGAAGTGTTGTCTTGCTGATGGGAAATTGGAGTCATCATGGCCGCCGCTGCTTGAGAGAATTGGCTACATGGTATCAATCCACGTTACCTGACAGTGCAGCTGGTGCCCTCTGCTCCGCCACGCTCATCTAATATGAACTGTTTCACAGGGTTTGTGTTGACTGACCCCTTCTGTAAATACAGCCTGGCATCATTGTTCAAGAAAATCCCTCACTGCCGTCCTCCCCAGTAGCTGTCTCGTTTTATTTTGTTATTACTGTATTACTTTTTTTCATGTCTTAAGTGTACTGTATGTTGCATTGTTGGAGGAGCCTGGGACTTAAGATGTCCATTGCCAACAACTACCCCATAGCTTTTGTGCCTATGACAACAAATGAATCCTTTATCTTTTTTTTCTGGCTTTTCATGTTTAAAATACTCTCAAGCGTTTACTGTGACTATCACCTTGACAGGCATTTCTTCCACCCTCAGCGAACCATCAATCAAAATAGTTTTGGACACTTTTTGACACTGAAGCCATTATTCAAGCTTCCCATCAGCTGTCCTGGTCTGTCAAGGAGGCTTTGTACTAAGGTATAACTCTTTTCTTTGGCACCCCAGAATGGGGTCACTGAGCCAGTGGCTGTGTTGGCAGCAGTAGCAGTTTGGTATTGAATCCCAGATTAGGTTAATCAATGAGTTAGACCTGCAGCATTAAAGAAGGATGTCCATTTGTTTAGAGATGGGCTCAATACATCAAGCTTTTACTAAATGAAACACAAATACAACCATCATCAAAGATATTTAACTGCTGACACTTGACTAAGTTGGTCCAACGTGCTGTAAAAGCATGCCCTTTTACTTGTAAAACAAAGTGGCTATGACTGATAAGATATATACATTGTAAAAATACCATTAAAGAATTAGTTCACACAAAATGTAAACACATTTGCTCACGTACTTCCAGTGTATTGTAGCCATGTAGATGCTTTTGGTTTAACTTGCCATGGTTTTAAGATACCAGTCTCAGAGATTTCTGCCAACGTCACAATACAATGGACACTATAAAAAAATATTTTTTTAACATAAAATAAAATGTATAAAATAAGATAGAAATATACATTACAAGTATACAACATGAATGTCACTTTTATTATGGATCAGTTTTCATAGGGACTATTTCAGTAGATACTGATCAAGGTCAGTTCAAATATATATATATTTTATATATTTGGGTAAATCCACCCTTTACCACTATACAGACTATCTGACATGGTGGGGGCCCATGGATGATCTACCAGTGACACATAGAAGATTTTGATATGTATGTAAGCAGGGTGGAGGAAAGACTTTTCCATCTGCTCCCCCACAGTCATACTCAGGTTTGAATGTGTTTATCTCTGCTCACATAATGAGGATGGGGCTGAAAAAGAAGCAAGGCAAAACTCTCCTGATACTGCATATGACCCTTTGTCCCTCTTATCCATCCATCTATCTGTTGTATTACATTTTCACGAAAGCCAGAAATGTCGTTAATTGTTTCTGATATTTTCAGTTTGCACTTGGTTGTTAACTTGTATCTGATTACTGCTGGTGCGTTTTATTTATTTTACTGAAGCGTGTGAATCATTTTTGCCAGTGGACTATAGATGAGAATGAAGGCAAAGGACGATAGACATTCAGAGCTGCATGCTAATGTCTTATTGCATTGTACAATGGTTAAAACTATACCTGATTGAAAAAGATTTCTTACCACAGAACACCATAAAGACAACAAACAAGTCATCTTCTCATGTCAAACGTACATGTCTGCTTTTATTTCACGCAATTAAATCAAATCCAATTTAATCAAAGTGGCATTTAGTTACCGGTCTACAGCCACTTTAATTAGACCAAAGTCAGACATTTGATTGACTGAATGTGGCTTCAACCTACACAGGCAACATTATCATAAATGTCAAAATTTGAATATTCTGCAAACATTACTCTAAGCACATAATTACATTTATACGACGGCAATTAAAAGTTAACTTCAGTCACGATTACTCTGTGTTAGTCATTTGGAGACAGATGGATGGGAGTAAATGGATGAAGAGGAGAAGTGAATATTTCTCAAATCAATTCACTTCCAGGCTTTTGTTTGCCTTGTGTGCGTGTGTCTGTTAGTGTGCATGGGACTGGCTGAAGGGATGTCAGGGCGGGTCACACACTGACTGTATTGATTAATTAGTGTTTATTCAGTAATTGCATAGTGATTGCTTCAGCTACAGCTCATGGGTAGTATCCTCTTGACACACACACACACACGCACACACACACACACACAGACGAACGTGCACACACACACACACACACGCACGCACGCACACGCACACACACACATTTACAGTCTCAGCTAATGAATCAATATCGGCAGGCATGACAGATACACTGAAGCATAAATTGAGATCATGCATCAAATAATAATGAACAAATCATACCATAGACGGGTTATTGCTGCAGCTTGCTGAGTATAATTTCTGTATTCCTCTAGAATGGAATGAGTCTATTCATGGATTTTTTTTCTCCCAGTATAACTAAGTCATTTTGTGGACTTTTAATTAATTTAGACCTCATTCACTGAAATCAAGGGTCTCATTCCCAAGGGAGATTTAGCCAAGATAAGAGTCTTCAATTAGATGCAAAGAGAAGAAAAATAAGGACAACAAGGGAGAAGGAAACAGCGATACAGTCCCACAAAAAGAAATCTCATCAATGGAAGCAATTTGAGTTTCCAGTACACTTGTATTCCATGATGGTGTCATCTGTTTTCATCTTACAAATACAAACAAGAATCAAAGGGACATGCTTTATTTCTCCCTCTGTCCAAGCTCAGCAGAAATTACCTCAGACTACACAGAGGTGGATTAAAACGTAAACCAGAAATAGAACATACATTTGAAGTTTATCTCAAAAAAGTGTCTTAAGAGGGTAAAAACTAATGAAGGAGCACAACAGGCCTCATGTCTGTGCATGATCACCCATAATTAATATGCTGAGAACATTCTAGGTAACAGAAGGCAAACATTGTTATGGTATAGGACACAAAGCCACCGTGGTCTGTACTTATCACACTGTTTTTATATCTTAGTATTCATAGGCATGCGTGACCAATTGTGTTGACACTGCAGGTTGTCATTGCATGTTTCTTTCCAACCAATGGATTCAGAAGATAATTGGCAGTGGGATTGTGAAGTGAAATGGATTTTGGAGACAGCTATATGTATTACAGTGTGTGTGTGTGTGTGTGTGTGTGTGTGTGAGGGAGACATTTGTCATGCTTACACAGATGACTTTTGTGATTTCACCTGTGTGCATATTTCTATATTGACATTGACATGATTAGGTATGCGTGTGTATTTTTTTTCATGTGTGTGTATCGAGGACAATATAACCAAGTATTATTTTTGCTCCAGCAACAGTCCACTCAATTGAACAAACCACCATTAGATGCTAAAATCAATTTGCATTTAAAAATAACAATTCACTCCTTCACTACACTCATGTTGGGATTTAAAGTGTCCGGCGGTCTGTTTTAACTCAATTTGTCTAACTGATAACTAGGAAAAGAAAAATGCCATGCATACAAATTCAGATATTAGTCCATAATTATGATGCAACATCTGTCTTCAGGCAAGCAATGTTTTAATAATGACACAAGCATTTTATCAAGTACATCAATGTTTTTACTTCAAGCTCAATTCTTGAATCCGACTCAAACTACAGAAGTGCACAGTACTGACACCTACTCATAACTAATTGCCCTGATTGGAATAACAATGGTGCAGGGCAAAGGTGATGAACAAAAGGACTGTGTCATCACACTCTATATACTGAGTGAAGATGTAGTGAGGGCTTGGGGGGGGTTGTAGATGGGCTAAGGGTTACGACCTCTCTGGTGACCCCTGAGTCCTCAGCACACTTAACCCCTCATTTTGATTGACCTCTTCCTTGTACGTGAGCACCCAGACGAAAGGCGCAGCCAGCCACTTTAATATACTGAAGCGGGAGTTGCTGGGTCCTCTCTCAATAGAGCGCACAGGAAATAACATTTAGAGAACAGATGAATGTTGAAGCAGAAAAAAAAACACGTTCTAGGAGAATGAAAAAAAGACACCCAGTCAGCTTCTCCATCAGTTACAACTGAATGGTACCATCTCTGACGTGAAAGGGACAAGATTCTCATTCACTCCAATAACTCTGTCAACTGCATGCCCACCCCAGGAGCAAAGCTGCATTATCAGACTCTCATCGCTGTAGTTTCACACAGAGTCCACAAATGTCCACACATCACAATTTTTTTCCCCCCCACAGACAGTCTTGAAAATTGAAGGAGCCATGCAGACAATTATAATTCTAGGGAGTTATCAGCAACCCTGATCCACGCTTTTTTTTTTTTTTTTTTTTTTTTTCAAATGTACATGCCACTAATTCCTTTCCCCATACTGCACCTTATGAGTAAATCTAAGCACTGTCTTATATCTTCATCACCATCCAATCTGTCTGTGCTCACCACCTGGAAAAATCCTACCCGTGATGGAGGAAGTTGTCCAAGCCGCTATTAGCATATGCAGAACTCCCTCCTGCTTACAAAGTAGCTATCTTGCCCTTCCCTTTCCCTCCTCCTTCCCCTTCAGTCTTCATCTTCACCACAGATGCTGCCTAATTTCCATTCCTGCTCGGTTATGTACATAATTCTGCATATTATCTCCAGCACAGGGGGCTGAGCATGGAACGCACTGCAAAAATGTCCATCTCAACAGGTCTGAAAGTGATAGCTAATATTGTTTTTGGCTTGGAACAAAAGCGGAATAAAGTGTTTTTTCTAATGATGAATCTTCATTTTCACGATAAATGAGAATCCAAAATGTATGTGCATATACGGTAGTTTTGGGGAAAAATCGCAAACAGTAGATCCAATTTTACTCAATCTACATGAACTAGTACAATCAAATGGTCCATTCAAATCAGTATGGGGAGCAACGATTCAACAGAAGACCCCATGCTGAAGGTATAAATTGGGGCTTTAAAGTGAAATTGTGGATAGTAAGCTTATCAGGGATGCAGCAGGCCGGGGCTTGATGGAAACCGTGATGGAGAGGCTCGAGCCGATAGCGGCTGAAAATACGGTGAGATGATCTGGCGATTATCGGGCTACTAGCTGGACTGCTGAGCTGTCATTGTGCCGCTGAGGACCGCCTGATGTTATTCATCTTCATCTTAAAGGAAGATGGAAGGCTAAGGTGAAGCAGTAAAGAACGTGTGGAGAATTGGAGGAGTGATGTTTATGCAGTGACTCATTCATTAACAAGATGCTGTCATACACAAATACATATGCACAGATTCAAATGGAATTTGCTAGCTTTTTTTTTTTCGTAAGGTATCCACACAATGTTGCAATGACATGTTTATGCAACAGCATTGCCGATAAATCAAGGTGAATCGAAACAAAAATGAAGTGAGTGAGCACGAGGGCACAAAGAGGGAGGGGTAACGGAACACAGGTGAAGAAGAGGAGAGGAGAGCGCTACCGATAGAGAAGATGACTTCTGCAAGCATGAGGTCATCTTTGTTTGACTGACAACATGAGGGAGCGTCTCTGCACCCATCTCCATATTTCCGCACATATTTGCTTTGATTTAGTTTTTTAATGTTGGCTTTTGCCTTATGATGATGACGATGATGATGATGATGATGATGATGACCAACCTTGAGCACAGCCTTACTTACCACTATGTCACTGAATTAATCGCTTCGTTCAGCTTGACATAATTGAAGAGCAAAAGATTAGATATCAGACTATAATAAGACAATATTTATATTAGTGCCTTTGATTTGATATGTGAACGATATAGAGGCCTGGGGCGCAACTCAAAGCTACTATCTCTATCTGTTTATTTCACAAAAAAAATACAGTAGGTACTCAGATTCATGCCAAGCGTGGCTGGAACACAGAAAAAACAGCTGTCTAGGAAAATGTAAAAAACAGCTGTCTAGGTAAATGTAAATCTAATCTGAGTCTTTCATAAAACTATCTGACTGTCTAACAACAAGACGTTTTAACAATAGGGAAAGATAAGCAAGAAACATATGGGCCCATATTTCATGAATTTTCTTTCAAACCTGGAGCTGTGTATGATGTTCATGCAGTAGTTGTGCCAACAGGATTGCATTTCACTGAGAGAAGATTTGTTATCACTCATGCCGATAGTTTACACCAAAGTTATGCTATCAGGTTGTTTTCCTTCACATCAGGAACAGATGCAGACACTCTTCCTCCATCAACATCAGGTTATCAGGTCTGTTTCAAAGTCACATGTCAGCACATTTTTGATAAATGTCATCACTGTGAACTGCTCAGTGATTACCACCATTGATTCACGTCCTGGTAATCAACCATGAAGCAAAAACAAAAACAGATCCATCGAGCGTCATAGACAAGTTCATTGCTAGACCTGACCCCCCCTATCAGAATAATGGGTTTGTTTTGGCTGGATGCCATCAGTGAGGGGGGCTCAAATCCCTCCACCTCCTGCTCTCCACCACAGTTTGTCTGGCCAGCCACTTCTGAGGCCTCCCTGGTCATCAGACATTCTCTTTCTACACGACTACAAAGTCCCAGCCGCGGCCACAGCACCAGCGCGCTGACAAAGGTCACATCTAATGATCCAGACGTCACGCTGGAGCTGGAACCAGCACTGACAGGAAGTAAGGGGTCCAGAGGTGAAACAGTGTTTGTGTCTGCTTTCCTGGCGACTTTGAATCAGTGTGCATCTCAGTGCATGTGTGCATCCAAGTCTTAAGTGTATGTGATGGGACTTACTGAGAGAGGCCACGGCCACGGTTGGCTAATCGTTGGCTTTCGGTGATGGCGGTCAAGCTGAGGTGAGTACAAGGGGAGACAACTGGTGGCTCCCGGTGCCTGGCTCCTGACTATGAATAAAGATGTTTGGCTTTCTAAATGCTCTCTAGAAATCTATTAATAATGCATCTCTCCTAGCCAGCTATTCTCAGTGAATAAATGAGCAATACAGCCGCAAGGATGCAATGTATCTAACGGAAAGCAATGTGAATCGTAGTTACCGTGTTTTACTGTCTGCTCTGATCCAGTCATCTTCCTCTCCGTCTTTACATTTTGTGCTATCGGTTCAGAGCCCTCTGCAGGTACTGGATGGATTCACACTGTCCCAGATTGACAGCACTGTTAGGGGGGTGAAGGAAGTTCAAGCCTCCTCTCAGAGCTCCAGGTGGGCATCAGGGGACCATGGTGCTTCCCTTCCGTCTGTCGTTCCAAGAGCCTTTTTTTTAATTTAGTGTGCAAATTGAACAAGCTTGATACGAAATGTTGATTTGCACTGATAAAGATTCTGCAAGCAGCTCTGCTTCTGCACAAATAAAATCATTTGTGGGTGTTGTGGGCCGGGGGGGGTGGGGGGGTGCATACGTTTATGGGATTTGCATATTGAAATATTTTTAAGTAATTAGCTGGAAATATGTACACACACACACACACACACACACACACACACACACATAGACACACGCAGACAGCGTTAATGACTTCCTGGAAGATTTATGGTGAATAGAGCAAAGGGGAGCCTACTTGACCTCCATAAAGGGACAAATGGCTGCATTAGTGTCCATAAATTACAATGCATACATACACACATAGACACACATACAATGACACAGCACAGCAGCAGACATCACCATCTACAGCTGCCTAAAGGCAAAGATGCCTATATGTATGTGTACACATACACAGGCCACATCACAACTTGGGTTTATAGCATCAGAATCATAAGTTTTTCAGGAAATCCCCTCATACACAGTTCGAACCCAACACTATCAAATACCATGATAACAGCTTTTAATCGTTTTTATGTGTCTGATCAAGACGGACTTGACCAGAACTTTCATAGATTAGACAGCAGCCACTCTGTTGAGGACTTTCAAATCATAGGTAACGTCAAATAAAAAAAGGAACTTGCTCCATGCTTGTCTTTGTGGCATGACTCCTGAGTGCTTTTATTACAATGTTTGATATTTATTAACCAACCTAATATCTCTGTTTCTGGCAAGTGCAACTGTTCCCCAAGGGACACGTGTCTTAACACGTATTGATTCTGCAGTCTCTTATGGATTATGAATGTATATCCACAGACAGAAGTTGCATCACAGCACAAATGAGTGTGTGAGATGAGGATGTGTGTGTGGGGGAGGAAATAGAGAAGCTAATTGAGTGGTCACTTCTACTCCTGTATTCAAAATGCTTTTAAATGACACAACAGACATTTTAGATTAAAGCAATTCACTTCCTGAATTACATTACTTTTTTAAAATGTTAGCCTGCCATGTTTTCCCTCTATCTATTCTTTTTGTTCTGGGAAGTAGTGATGTCATTTAGCTATTTCACAGTCAGTGTCCATGAATGGTGAAGTCAAAGCTGTAAAGAAGTTCAGTTCGGAGGCAGAAATGTTAAATAATAGATAGTAAATAGACGCATACTTCACACAGTACAATTATATTTCTTCTCATTTGAAGAATTATTGAATCAAATTCTCTTTATTTTACCTTCTCAAGATTCAGACCCTCATCTGTGACTAACTTGACTGTCATGTAAGCAGGTAATAGTCGCAGCATTGGACTCTGTAAAAGAACTGTCTATAGAGAAAAGAAAGAAGGTGTGATGAAGGAAGAGTGAGTGTGAACAACTGAGAGAACTAATACATAAACTTGCGCGGCCCCAGCAGTCCACTATAGTGCTGTGTTTGAGTGAATTGTTCATTATTTCCCAAATTGGTTATCGGGCCGCATTGATTTTCCCATTGAGCCTCCCTCTGAGCACCAGGTCGACCCACACAAACTGTCAGCCCACTGCCTCGATATTGAGCTTCTCGCCTGGATACCCCCGGTTTGACCAGCAGCCCCCCGCCGCCCCCCCCCCCCCCCCTGATGAATCAGCACATAATGGCTGGCGAAATACATCTCTATTAAAAAAAAAAATATGCGGAATATCAATCCAAATCTGGGCAAAGATGACAAAGGACCTTTTTTTTCTGCGTTAAATAACTGTATATACTTTTTGTCACAAAAGATTGGACATTTAGATATCATTGTTTGCCTTTCATTCTCTCCATGTGGTCAATCCATTTCCTTCCTTTACAATGGAGAAAGCGTACATACTTTATCTCATTGATCATTGATCAGTAGAACTATCACATCCACCCCTCGTGTTTATTTCAACTCCCTGAATACATCGATGCCACCTAAAGATTGTGGGGAGGAGATTCTGTTCGTGGGAGCTCTAAGGAAAGATCTCTCAGAATATGAAGCCAGATGCACACGAGGCACGTCTGTATATCAGCCTGTGTTGCTCTGAAGCAGATAGATTCCTCTCAATAGATTCATTGTTCCTCCTCGCCTCTCATGCTTACTTTCTCATCCGGCTGTGATTTTTTT
>CALSBV010000001.1:731784-742422 GCA_943590825.1 Bovichtus diacanthus | reverse complement strand
TGTGTGTGTGTGTGTGTGTGTGTGTGTGTGTGTGTGTGTGTGTGTGTATGTGTGTGTGTGTGTGTGTGTGTGTGTGTGTGTGTATGTGTGTGCGGCTCAATGCAGCTTTCGTTGGTATGCACTGACATGGAGACAAAGCTTGGGAGCTCATTATAGCAGACATCAAGGTTATCTGTTGACTTAACTCTACCCTATACTACATGCACACACACACACACACACGCACACACACACACACACACTGCCATTAGAGCAGAGCACAACAGGAACAGCTCATTACATCAGGTTAATAAGCCTGTGCAGACACACAGTAA
Source organism: Bovichtus diacanthus (assembly GCA_943590825.1). Taxonomy (NCBI): domain Eukaryota; kingdom Metazoa; phylum Chordata; class Actinopteri; order Perciformes; family Bovichtidae; genus Bovichtus; species Bovichtus diacanthus. The sequence goes on along the minus strand of CALSBV010000001.1, from coordinate 742,108 downwards.
AACACAAGCATGAAAACAAGGATTATATGAATTCCTTCTGGAGCAAAACAGAGACAAGTGCTGTGAGATTGAACTCCATCACTGACGGAAAGCCCAGTGGCAAAAGTTAAGGAGATGTGACAGCTCCGGTCCATTGTGCCAGACAGCAGACAGCTTCATTTAACAGAGTGTGCAGGCTGCCGCTCATGCTTCTGCAAAACAGACCATGCTGTTAGGTAATACTGTCTTCTCTGTGACATTTTACTCACAGCCCACAAAACACTCAAGACAAGCGTGTGATCCCAGTGTGCTGCAATCATTTCTTTTTTACAACTATTTTTTGACAGAAATCTTCAGAAAGACTTAGACTGACGCAAGTATCGATTCAGTATTTTGCTCAAGGACACCAGTCATGGCTGTAGATGGATTTTAAAATCAGATTAAGAATTTTATCCAATGGCACCTTGCCCAGTTAAAAAAATGTTCAGATCATTTTCAGTTAAAGTCATTTACACTCAAATATAAATTCAGTCTTCTTATGTGTGGAATCAAGAAGCATGAGACTTTCCTCAAACACGGGCACCAGCAGATCTCACAACTGTCATCTGATTTCAAACGCCCATTCATCTCCCTTCACCTCACATGAGATGACTCTCATGACAACTCCTTCAACTTTCGCTTTTCAACTCCACATTACCATCACAAAAGACAAACCCTGTGTAAGTGTTTTCAGTCTTTTTTGAGAAACTAATGTACCCTCATGCATGAGACTGGGCAAAGATGAATATTGGGGAGGTTCAAAGGGGGAGGACGGAGGAGAGGATGCAAAAGCAAATTTCCTGCGCTTACCGTTGAAGCTGGTGAAGTTTCCCCAGTCGAGCAGGGAGCCGTTGAAGGACAGATCGGTGCCGTTGGACGGGTTTCGGATGGTGTCGGTGAACAGGTTCATCTGCAGCAGGGTCTTGATCAGATAGCGCAGCATCTTGCCACGCAGAGGGAACCGCACTCCCCCCCCCCCCTCTCGTAGGTTTCACTCTCTCACTCTATCTGTCCTTTTAAAAGTGGGAATCTGACCACTGCTTAATCTCCTTTACCTCCTTACTTGGTGTTAAGAAGAGTGACAGAGATGTCCTTTTAAACCGAAGTTGTTTTTTATTTGAAGAAAAACAGATAAATCTTTAAAACAAACTAGATGGAAATAAATCAAGTTTAGTTGATAAGTTAGTTGTAGATGTCAGAGTGGGTTCGGGGCCCCTCGCTGGGATTCCCTTTAGTTCCTTCCCAGCATCGGATTGTTCCTTCCTCCTTGTTTCTTTTGTTCTGGGATCACATAACTTCACACGCTGTCTGACACCACACAAAAAACACCCTCTCGCCGGTGTAAAAGAATCCAGCAATGTGATTATGACCCCTTCGGATTTGCTGCTCACCACTCTCCAACCCCTCCCTCTGGCTCCTCCTGTGTCCCTCCCTCCCTCTCTTGCTCTCCTCCTCTCTCCCTCTCTGTGATGGGGTCCCGGGGGGTCCAGAGGAGAGAGAGAGAGCAGGTGCTGTTGGCAATAAATGTTTAATTATTAGATTAATAATCATCCCAGGAGGCTCTGAATCTGTGCGGTAGAGAAAAGGAGCAGAATAAACTTACTGTCACTGTTTTAGCCACAAACTTCACACACAGTCTCACATACATACATGCAGGCTTTAGTATGTGTTGGATAATCAAACGTGCTGCAAGCAAAACTCCTCCTGTGTTATTTGTTTCCCTACTGTCATACCTTCTGAAAACACATTGCATGTCAATATGTTCATGGAAAGAGGGTTCCAAATGCTCCTGAGTCAAAGTCACTAACTAGACTATGCCTCCAAAAGGATCAGAAGCTGCATGTGTAGTGAGTGCAAGTATAAGATGGGTCCATAGTTTTGTGCCAGCTTAATAATGCTGATAATGCACAACAATTATATTCATAACCCCACATTTATGAGATTGCATAAGTGTGTGTTTGCGTTTGTGTGCGCCTGCATATGGATGAAACAAATGTACCCACATACCTTCAATCATGCTCAAGCATGCTATAGCCCTAATGCAGAGTCTACATATCATCATTGACATGCACGTGCGTTCATAGCAGTGTGGTCGCATGTGGCGCCCGGACGCCCTGCTGACAGCCTCAGTGTGACTCCTATTAACGATGCCCGTCCCCCATCAGGACCCTGTCCTCCTGCTTCATCACTGGGACAATGGGAGCCAGCCTGCCGACAAAGTTGCCGTGACGACCCCCGTCCTGTGCCCTGTTCCTGGAGTCCTTTCCGGTCCCGCCTCATTTCAAAGGGTCTTCCATTCATGGGGCATCTGTGCCAGCTACATCCACACAAACGGCGCTAATGGCCGTACAATATGTGCATGGTATGGACAAATGGCGAACTGTGTAAGATCAATAGCTGCTGACAGATTGTGTGTGGGAGTCATGTTATCTTATCTCTATCTATCTGTTTGATCCAGCCACATGGCTGTGCTTTAAGTGTTTCCCTAATGTGAGAAGATGGCTCTGTACTTCTTCAGTGACTCAAAAACTCACACACACATATGCACACTCACACTCACACTCACAGTAATTCCTCAATCAATCTCCTCAAGAGCAGACTTTCCACCTCCGCAGCCGGGTCTTCAGCAGGGTGATTAACAGTCTAAAAGAGACACGCCTGGCTCCACACGCTCCACATCAAAGTCAGGTTACATTGTGTGGGGAGACACAAGTAGGTACACGTGTATACTAACTCTTGTTTTGCACTTTATTTCCCTTTGTTTTCAGTTTTTTAGCACAGACCAAAACCTGAAACAGGAAACTGCGTGAAAGAGAATAATGAATATTTACAGCACTGCTTTCACATGATAACAACATGTTGGTAGACATAAAGAAGAAAGCAATAGTTTTTACATGATGATGATGTTGTTGCAATTATCTTCAAAACCAAATAGCTTTTTTTTTATTTCAGTCATAAACTAGCCATAATGAGGCAGCTATGAAGTGCCACTACAAAGATATGTGTATGATTGCATACTCCCCGGTAACTCCTCTCAGACACTTATAATTCTCAGTAAAGACTCTCCTCTGTCATGTAATCTGCCATCATGACGAACGTGTCCTTCTGCGTAAACATGGTTCCACCTTAAATAGATCAATCTAAAGTCCAGGCTTTATGGCTTTATGGTTTCCATTTTCTGATTCACGTTGTCTCGTCAAGTTCAAGTTGTTCGTAATATCACATGTTCTTTTATCTCAGTGCACAGGTGTAACATACACCTGTTCTCCACCATCCTTTCAGTAACCATCGTTTGGTAAAAATCAATGGCAAGAGTCACAGCTTGATAAGTGCTTTAAGCAGGACTTACATGCATTTGTGCTCAACAACATCTGATGAATCTGAATAGCAATAGTAAAATAAATAGTAATAACAATAGTAGTAGTAAATAGTGCAGTAAAAAAAATGATAAAATACAATAATAAGAATTCTGTTATTTGTATGTTGCTCTTACTTTGGTTTGGCTTATTTGAAGCTATTGTTCTGCACTGATTTCACGTATTTGAAGCTTATGTACTTGCAAGATTCTTGCTGTTCGGAGTCGTATCCTTATGATTGTTTGCACTTATTGTAAGCGGACAAAAGTGTGAGCTAAATGAACTGTAATGCAGTATAGTCAGTAAAATGACACTTGTTTTCAATCTTGAATATTATTTCATTTAATCAGTAGTGATTTTCCACAGTTCAGAATAGCGGGTAGCTCCATGGAGACCTTTTTGTTTGGTCAGAGGTGCTTCTGTCAGTGACATGAGGACCTCTGTTTGAAGCATGAAACCACATTTCATGCAAATCCATCAAACAGAAGGATGAATGGTGGCACGCTGAGTGTTTGGCCTTTCATACAAATGCTAATGCAGAGATGGATGCAGATGGATCATTAATGTCAACATCCTGTTGGATGGATGACTTTATCTCGCTATGACAATCATTACCAGTTCAAATCCTTTTAACATTCCCACACAGGTTTTACAAAAGAAAAGAAAATACTGAGATTATTCCCTGTCAGTGTGATTCCTTGAATCCCTATGTGTATCTGGATGGATACAGAATCAGACCAACACTATGTGATATGAATGATTATCATCACAGAATTCTTTATTTAGTCTTCCCTAGTTAATACAACTTTAACTAGTCTATTTGTATTATTGTTCTTATCATTAGTATTATCATTATTATTATTAGCAGTGCTTTAAGCTATATGCTAACATGTTCATGCTAACATGCTGATGTTTAGCAGGTATAATGTTTAACATGGTCAGCGTGTTTAGCGTGTTACCATGCTAATATTTGTGTATTAGCACTAAACAGAGTAGGCCATTATTTGAGGATTGAATAATTTACTAAAACTTTACTTCATGACCATTAGCATCATTAGCATGATTTACACATCCATTGAGTTCATACAGTATGGGCACCTAGATGACTATTTCAGATTTGGATGCGGTATTAGAAGGTGAAACAATAGGAAGGTACTGACCCACCCTCACCACCTCTTCCTTTACTTGCTTAATTTCACTCAATTCCTCGATGTCTATGTGATCATGAATATATTGTTTTATTTATTCATCTCGTATCCTGCCTGACATTAGTGAATCATAAATATGTAATATTTTTTCACTTTCATTCACTGAGGCGCCCCTTAAACAGTTTGGAGCCCACCTGGGAAAACCTCTGCACTACAACATCCTGGACTGGGAAACAGAACACACGATACAAGGTGGATAGGAGGCCAAATGTTTCTAATACGTGAGGAAAACGTTTTGAGAACATCGTCACAATTAAACTTTCACTTTCCACTTTCCTTTCCCACAGTGCTTCTGATGATCAGCCATTCTCTATTTAAAGAGAAGCACACAGCCCGAATCTATTGACGGCACACTGCATGTCGAAAAGCTGCCAGACAACAGTATTGAATAGATTATATTTAGTTTTGTAAGCTGAACAATTTTACAGTTTCCATGAAGAACCATGGTTTACAGAGATAGATTTCATCTACAACAATGAGAGAGGCTAAAAACAAGCCCTGCCTAGTCTGTTGCAGGCCACATTTTGGCCTTTGTCGAGGCTCAAATACTGACATCCATAGAAAAGTGTGGTCTCATTTTGAACTGAAGCATCTGCAGATTAAACTGCTTAAAATGTTTTGAAACTTTAAATGTACAATGTGTAAGATATGCCAAATTTTTTATTTAAAACATACAAAAAACAAACTTAAATCATCAACAGAATGTGAAGAGATAACAGTGATGACGTTATGTTAAACACGTCTATGTATTGAAGAGATATCTACTGAAGTTAGCATGCTAACAGCTAGCCCCGCTCCGTCCAGTGTGTAATACCACTTGTTCCTCTAGAGGTGATAGTGAGTCAGTGTAGCTGCAGTCTGCCTCAGTACAGAGGGAGAAGAAGAACAGCTGCCTGACTCAGACTCAGGACTCGTCTACATCACATCATGATCCCTGCACGTTCTGATACTTTCTTTTGATTAAATCCAAAGTGGCAGAAACGTGAAAACGACTCTCAGCCTCGCCTCGTCCTCACCGTCGGCAGCAGGCTGGTTAGCCTGTAAGTAAAGTGAGCGGCGGCTGGTAGACGGACGGATCTTCTGTTAGAAGTGTGCAGATAGCACTGATTTAGCCAGAGCTCCCCCGGCTTCGGGGTCTGATCACTGGGGAAGGGGACTGCCTGACTGACTGTCTGACAGACAGGCTTACACAGGAGTTAAAAATACACAGTAAATATATCAAGACTAGAAGAGAGATATATAGCTGTAGAATACAATACACAAGATAAAGAATACATTAGAATACTCTGAAATTTAAAATACAATAAATATGTCAAACTACTAACTGAAATAAGTGGCTTTTGTAATAACTAACCATTTTGATGGTTTATGAATTAGATTCTATGGACCCAGTAGTAGAGGTGAAATGCTGGCCACAATTTTTTTTTTCTTTGAAAACTTGGAACTACATATTGCACCTTTCATGAAAGCTGTCTGATACATTGCTAAAGCTATGACCATTTTAGAGTCGTTAAATTTGAATAAGAACCATGCATGTTTCATGAATCACACTTCATCAAGAATGTTTTTTTTCTAAAAACTACAAACATGTTGACGCATCAGGCACATTTTTCCTCTCAGTGTGAAAATCGATATGTAGGCTTGTGCTATTGCCTGGGGGGCTTTACCTCTGGTTCAGGAGGAAGCATTACAAGGTAAGGGGTCCTGATTCTGTATGTAATGTCCAAGGAAAACTCTAGCCTCATTGCAGAAGCTCATTGTCCTGTCAGCTGCTTTGTCTGTCGGAGTAATGATAGGATGTGAGTCCAATTCCCCCGGATGAGTGTCAGCTGAGCTGAAGTGTGGTTTATGTCCTGGCCAGCGAGACGTGATCACTGCCAGCACCTGCAGTCAGACGGGCTTCAGAAAGGTAGCGATGTGCCACTAGTCTCCACACATCACCAGGGTGGAACATCTGTGCCCGGGTCTGGTCATGTGCACTTCTGTGGTCTGCTGCTGCAGTTTGCCCCCATGGGAACCTCTGAGCTGGGGTAAAGACAGCCAGATGCATCCCCCACCCCTCTCTCCCAGCTGGGTAGTAGAGGGCCAAAAGCAGGCAAGCAGCCAGATCCAGCATCCCAACCAGGCTGCAGGTGTATGATACTCCCCCCTCGGCCTTTGCCTCCTGCACTGATACACTGATAAACAACTGCCATCCAGAAAGGAGGTGGCAGTAATTGGGGGGTGTTTTTGTTTTTTTGGCAATGAATATCATGTGTCACTAACCTGGAGCAGTTGGCAGGGTCCATCAGGAGAGCTGGGTGCTAACTACTGCCCATATGCCAAAGTGCCATAATTGGTGCCTCTGTCCTATACATTTAGTGTGCGGGCCAGAAAGACAGACCCTGAGCAAAATGGCCGCTGTCTCGCTCTTGGGCACTGTGTCCAATCATGCCTCTCACAAACTGGCTCAGCAGGAAACCCTGCGGCCAATTTCCTCATTTCCTCCAATTGCCTCATAACTTTAAAGCCAACTTCAAAGCGTTCGGACTGCCCGCTATCATGGCTGAAACCTAGACAACCGTGCCTCTTTAAGAGCAAGAGGAATCTTTGTGTGTCAGCTTTATCTATTTCTTCACATCGACAGTCACATAGCAGGCAGCGTAACTGGGAGTGACAGAGCCAATATGCTTTAGTCAGGGGATTATCCGATCTCCAGAGGCCTAAGTTACATGCAGGGCCATGAGGGAAGGAAGTTAAACAAAGCACTAGCCACACCCCACAGCCTGGCTATATAAACCCTAAGCAAACTCTGGGTAATTGCACAACAAAAGCACAATTAGCCGCGACACCACGGATATTAAATAGGAAAAGATGGACCTGTCATTTATCCTATCACAAATTTGCATCTCATGAATTCCCCTCCACACACCTTTTCATATCAATTTCATTTGATTCTTATTTCATACGATTTTATTTTCAGATGAATGCAGATAAATGCAAAGCAGTCATTTAAATGTGCATTAGTATTATAAGTGGCCCCACCTCCCCAATCGTAGGTAGTCATTTGGTGAGCCCCAGAACATTTCTGCTCCCTCGGGTTAGGCTCCTCCAGTCCTATGGCGGAGCGCTACCATTTTCAAGTGCTTCTTGGGGACTGACCCTGTGCACTGTGCTGCAGCAAGACTTTGATGTGACTTGCCTGGAAAAAGACCTTGCGCCATTTAACAAGATTGGTTCACCCACAATCAGTGTGTGTGGACCTTTGAAACACTGGAGTTCATTCCAATCAGAGTTGGAGAGAGAAAATATTGCGGTGGAAGAGTGAAGAGGTCTGCGTCATATTGATTGGAGCTAAAAAGATGAGTTATTTGTCAGCCTCAGTATTTGAAGGAGGAGAAAACTTTTGAGCTTGATTGCTTTCCCACAGTGCCGTGTGCAGCCAACTTCAAACAGACATGCATTCCAGGGAAAAAATCAATGGCAAGCGGCAGTCACAGCTTGATAAGTGCTTTAACCAGGACTCACCTGCAGACATTTAGCCAGCTTTGTTGTCATTCTCCACAACATGTTATCTGACGAATCTGAAATCTCGTGAAAATCCTTTCATCCATTTAAAGCCATAAAAATGGTACAATACTCAGAAAATCTAAATAAATTCTTACTTTCATCATATTCATATTAGATGCATAGTGTTTTCTATTGTTGAATTATTTTGGCCTCTTCTTCCTGAGAAGGATAAAGTGCATTTAAGCAAGTTAAACAAACGTGGGCACATTAGAGATTGAAAATCTATACACTTTTACATGTAGACCTACTGAGGTGTGTCTTGCCTAAAATACCCCAAGGCTGCTAAAACAACGGCACCATGCACCAGTGGCTGCCACCCCGCCTCTTCTCTAAGTGCCAGTGCAGACCAGCCAGCTGGGCCCCCCTCCATCCCCGCCTGCCTCTGCCTCTCTATAAGGCTGATGAGCCAGGCACTGTAACAGGTAGACTCCCCAGGTGCTGGGACGTCCTCCCAGCTCGCTAAGCTATTGCTCCCCAGCTCGACAAAGCTGAGCTTAATTAACTAAGGGGGTGGGTTTCTGCTGGCCAATAATGAGCCTGGTGAGGGTAATGTCATAGCATGAAAGGATGTGGAAGTGGGGGTCCAAGAGTCTTTTTTTGGCAGTGAATTATGGATTTTGACCATCTGGCCATGCAGGAGAGGTGGGGAGAGGAAAATGATATGCCTGACAGACGACTTTAACAAAGATGTGGCAAGAGAGAGGGGCGTGTCTGAGATCACAAGCTGAGTTATAGCAAGCGTGACTGGGCTATTGTTTGGTGTGATGGGTTGGTTATTCACAGCTGGGGCAGCCCAAATTGTTCTTTTATATTCTTTTATTCTCCTTTATTGAAGCCAGAGGGGCTCTGGAAATGATTAACAGACAGCACAACGAGACAGAGCCATTGACAACCTTTCCCTCTCAATTTAGTCACCATCCATTTATTTTCACCACTGTCTCTGTGATGCAAATGCACAGGCTTGTTTGGTTAACTGTGTCATCTCTGGTCAGGCCCCAGAAAATTGGAATAACACAGCAGGTGTAGCGTGTGTGCCAGAATCAAGGTTTGCTTTTGCTTCTGTTTTCATACAAAACTTCTAAATGTCTCTGCTGAAAAGAGTTTCATCTGGCATATTTGAAAACTCTCTCTTCACAACCACATCTCAGATAATACTTTGGCATATGCCCAAACAACACAGAACCACAAGGCTCATGCAGCCAGCCAAGTCGCTCACCACACTCCATGCTCAACCCCTTTCTTCTCCTGCTATCCTTCTCTGTCATGATTCTTCCATCTGGTGTCCACGTTGCACCCTTTCTGGTCAGGAGCAAGAGAAAACAGGGCCAGCTTCACGAAATCTCTCAAAGTTCACCAGCCCCTCCTCCTGCCACTCCATTAACCCAACTAGATGGAGTTTTCATGGCAATTAGGGTGGAGATGACTCTTTTCCAGGCACCCACTGATCTTCCTCTGCCACTGGTACCAACGCTCTCACATCCTTCACACTGAAGCCATTAGCACGGCTGGCCCGCTGGCAAGGACTAATTGTTGGCCTCTCAGGAAATGACAGTGGCTCTAATGGCCATGCCGTTATTTAGAGGCTCCTAAGATCAGAGGCAGTTGGTTTACAATGACTGGAGGTGTTCAAGCCACATCAGACATGTTTTTTTTCCGAGCAGTTTCAGATGCCATCATTAGATGTTTGCGCCACTAAACTTGCTAACACTTTGATCATGTCTTGACTAGATTTAACGGCCCAATTCTGTACAATATTAAGTTCCATCATCATTGTAGAATCACACTTAAAGTTTGGCTTCAGCCATTAAAGGATTATTTTATTTAGAGTTTTAGAGTTTCTATCATCCTACAAGAAGGAGGACTTTGGTGAGTGTGTGTTTGGGGATGTGTGTGTATGTGATATAGTGTCTGTCTGATTGTTCAGTTGGATGAGCAGTGCATACATGCTGCAGTTTGAATAGCATAGGACTTTTTTCAAGACATCAAATAGCGTAACACTAAGTCGTCTAGATTAATGAAAAAGACAAATATCTACTTTCACAGATACAAAATACAAAGGAATATAGATATAGTTTCATCCAGAATTATATTAATAGTGGAAAAAATGTATTTGTACATGTAAAATACATTTAAGACTGTGAACATTAGAAGAAGAAGAAGAAGAAGAAGAAGAAGAAGAAGAAGAAGAAGAAG
>CALSBV010000001.1:718809-731774 GCA_943590825.1 Bovichtus diacanthus | reverse complement strand
AGAAGAAGAAGAAGAAGAAGAAGAAGAAGAAGAAGAAGAAGAAGAAGAAGAAAAAGAAGGCTAAATTGCTGTGTCCCAAACCCCCCACACAGCGCTGTTTTCGGTTTGAACGGTGTGTAAAGGGCTCTAAGGAATAAGGAACTGATAATGGCATCAGTAGTTGTAAGGAGCGGAATGGTCTCTACCATCCATGGTTTGGTAGTTTATTGAAGACAGTATTAGAACGTGCAGGAAGCTTATACCCATAGGTTTTGCAGGTGATGCAGGGGACACATCCTCCGCAATATTTAGAACACATGCATTTGCCCCCCTTCCAATTAAAACAAAAAGTAAAGTAGAACATATATTTCAAGAACCGCTAGAACGCCATTCGACTGATAGAAGAAACAATGCCCCCGGTAAAGTAGCTCTGTGTCTCTGTCTCTGCGTCCCCTCGCTTAGAGACTGTCGCCATATTCCAAGATTCCAGGGAAGCGGCTGTGACCTGCACTTTTGTGGAGGTGGTGAAGTTAACATTTGTGTTGACAATATGCTACACAAATGTGAGATTGATTCCTGATCAGAAGTGTTTTCTGTGACTTTCAGTTTTCCACCTCCGATGAAGCGCAGTGCACGACCACTTCACTAAACTCTTTCTCATCCAGAGACCAGAGTCCCAAACAGTTGTGTCTGTCAGACAGTGTGAAGGGAATACTACTCTAACAGCAGAGCAATAACATGGCGCACAACAGCTCAGAGTGCAGGGCGATTTTGTCTTTAGTCTCCTTAGTCTTTTTCTTCAAATATTATGACTTTACTGTCTTTAAATTAAGACTTTATTCTCATAATATTACAACTTTATTTTCGTAAAGTTGTTGAAACGTGCTTATACCACAGGACATGTAGAATTGTCCAGTTGAAAGAAGCGATAAAACTAAATGTTAACCACATTCCATCCTTTATTTGATCTCATGTTCAAGATACACTAAAGGCATTTGCTTCATGTATTAGCTTACAAAGAAATCCTTTTGTTGTAGTACTTTTGGTTGACCATGACTCTGTCTCAATATGTACTAAATCTCAAGACACACCTGAGGTTAAAGCACAAACATATCATACATATTACACAACATATTATTGTGAAGAATTATGAATTACTCATCAATAGCAAAGTGTATGTTAGTTAATTTCCTTCATTAGGCTCTGACTGAAGTGATATTAAATGCCATTTGGATTCCTGAAAAGCTCAAAGTTGAATACTAATATTTATATCTAGACTACTGTCAGTTTTGAGTATAAAAACCTTTAGTATATAATCAATTAACACTGAAAGAAATCGTCACAGCACTTAATTGCTGTTATCAACTGTTATTTCTAGATTTGAGCATTTTACATTACCCCGTCTTAACTGTGTTAGAAAATGTTAAAATCCTTCTTCAGCCCACTTGTCTTCATCCACATCTGCTTGTTTGTGATTACATTTGATAGGATGATGGCTTTTACCTGAATTCACGCAATAAGGGTACTTCATTATCAGCGTGCAGTCCCCCTGATGTTGTTGCCCCAGACAGATGTAAGAAAGCTTTTCACAACAAAAGAAAGCTTTGGTCCAACCCTTGTCAACCGAATACCAATGTGTATGTTATCTCTTTCAACTCTTAGCTTGTTTGTTAATCCACAGAAGCTCCTGTGATTGTCAACCCAAAGCCTTGAGTGATTACTGTTCATTGGAAGGGGCAGCCCTTTAATTAGTCAGGGGACTCTGGGGAGCCATTACCACAGGGGAATCTTGCCCCTCTTTATTATCCCATTTTAATATTGACGAAGAAAAGAGATACACAGGGTGGGGCAATTTGGTTTCCTCAGACTGGACACCAGCTCTTGTGAATATGCATGCTGGGATGTGGGCTGTGGAGTAGTTAGGGGGTGCGGGGACATGTGACAGGTCTGATGGATGACCCGGGTTGGGCATCATCTGGGGTCCTCACACCGTAACAAAAGGGGTTTTCAAGTTCCATTGGACTTAATAAAGAGACTGTGGAATTGTAGCACTAGAAACATTATTGAAAGGGAGCTAAAGAGTTAGGAATGTCACTTAGACTAGGAAGACACAAACACATGCTCAAAGTGAGATGGAAGAGTCGCCCCTGAACTTATAGGGATTCGGTGTCTTGCCCAAGGGCACCAAGGTCGGTTGAATAACTGCCAACACTGGGGTTTGAATCGTACCGTTAGGTGGGGGTGGGGGGGGGGGGGGGTCAGCCCTCAGCATGCCTCCCAAATACAACATTACCATAACAAAACATTCTACAGCAAACTCTTATCCATAGAATTACAGACACTGGCTTGCATTACAGTAAACTGTGATAGTTATGATGCCATTATAATAAACCATTTCTTCCAAAGATGAAGTCACTCTCAAAGTCACACTTTCCTCTTGTACCAAAGTTACAAAAGGGTGCAGACAGTAATTCCTGCCAAGGACACACTAGATGTCTTCCAATTCATCCCTACACCTCTTTAAGAGCTACTCTAATTAAAAGTAAGAGTGGAAAATGAACACATCTTCCACAACTCTCTCCGTCTCTTTCCTTTTCTCTCTCTCATTGAGTCAATTTTCATGTCTGCCATTGTTCCCCGACTCAGCTGCTGCTTTCAAATGATGTCAAATCAAGAGCCGCATCACAGGGGCTGACTAATTACCGCTCCTGATGCTCGTATTTTAGCCATCTTGTTTGGGAATAGAGAGATTAAGGAATTGAGAGACATATGCTGTCAAGCTCCGACCTTGGAGAGACCTGAGATGCATCTTTCACCACTAAAGTGGCTTCAGTGGTGTATCAAGCCTCTCAGAAACCTCCCAAATGCAATTACAGCAGGGGATTACATCCCTTACTCCACACTAGGATAAACTCAAATTGGCCACAGTGTGTGTTTAAGTGTATGTTGTTTTTTTTTGTGCAGAGTGGCAGGGGTTGTTATTGGCAACCCCCAAAGGCCTCTGTTTCATCATCCAGGCCTGGTATGCCGCCTGAGTACATAAGCACAGAGTCAAGAAGACCTCTGTATTCTGTTTTGAGTGATGACAGAAAGAGTGTTTATGATGTTGAGGAGACGTGACGTCAAACTGTTTTTCTGAAAGCAAGGCTGGTATGGTGGAACTGGTAAACTCACTTCTCTAAAACTCCACACGTCAAGACTTTTTTGAAGAACGTGTACTCTTAAGACCCAAACGACGTTGACTCAAGTGACATCACCAGAAGTAATTCATCAGACTTCACACAGATTCCTCTTTGGAGACAATATTTTCTACATATCCAGCAGTACTCACCAACACCTGTAAACACACTTTGAGGTGTCAAAATGTATGATATTCACCTTATTATCCTTGAAGACAGAAGGTTCAGTTTCCGTGCGGTTCGCTCTCTTTGGGTCAAGTACAAATAATTAGGCAAATTTACATAGACATCTTTTGGGGAAAATAAATAAAGAAGAATAAGAATGAACTATGGTCGGTCAGCTGGCTGGGATTTGATTAAATGAAATGTGGCAGCCCAGAGGGAAAATATGAACAATCACTCTTGATGCACATAACAGTATTTTATAACTCACTCGGCCCATGTCTCAGTCAGATGTTTGTCAAATTTCATTTCATCTTGAGAAAAAGCGAAACAGGACTTTCAAACCCTGAGCTGTCACGATAAAGCCGGGGGGAAAGGTGCTTCTGTCATTCTCCTCTCCTCCTCTCAGCCACAGAGGGGTCACATGTGCGGCAGAGATTGAGGGGCATTAGTGCTCCATGGTAATCAAAGGCAGAGGATGGAGAGGGAGGAAAGCAGGGATATAAAGGGACTCGGTTGGGCGCCAAAGCAGCCCCTCTGCACCCAGTGCCTTTTAATTAGGCTCACAGCAGGGACGCTGCACAGACACACACACAACGCTCATCACTCACACACAGATGCATGCACATGCTCATATAAACTGACATCACACACCTTTTTCTGCTTTATTATTCCAGAGTATGTGTCATCTCCATTTTCTGTTAAATTGGGGGGTTTGCTGTCTCGGAGTTGTCGGGGGAGCAGATGATGTTCTGACCCTTCTTTCAGGTAATCCTACTATGTCACAGGCTTTTTGACTAACAAAGGGATTGTAGGTGTCATACATGTTTAGTGCCATCAGAGTCTGTATAATGTCTGCCTCCATAATATACCAATCCATGTTTTAATGACATTGCAGAAGATAAAGTAAAGAAGTGGCAGAGTAACATATTTCTATTTCCTCAGTTCGATCAGTTATCACGTGGCAACAAGATACTTTTGACATTTATTATTCATCATTTCTTTTATCTTAATAATAATTCACAACAACTGTAGTGGGAGTTCTACACGTGTACAACTGAAGTGAATCAACCCATCATTTCTACTCCGGCTTGACTAAACTGTCAGAGCTGCATAGTTTCAAGCATAAACTTTAGTATCACAGCTCATTAGATGTATTCACAAGATCAATTTTCTTGAAGCAGAGGCGCTGAAACACAGTTCGCCATCTGCCTGTACTCCCCCGTTTGCTGACATTTGGTCAACGACCTTCACCCTTTCAGGGAAATGTCATGACACCAAAAGTCACCCTAATACAACAAAGCCTATAAAAACCTTAATGAGTAAAGAACCTTTCAAACCGGCAGGACAGTCCTGAATCTGCAAATCATTCCTTCCTCCTAGAAAAACCGTCTCATGTCTAAGAACAAGCACACAGGAGCGCTTGGTTCTTCACTGGGACTGATGAGTTAGGGTGGTGCTGTACATGCCAGGTGCACTCTTCACCTCATGATATCAGTCGAGGAGTGCTGACAGTGAGGTATTATGCAGGACGGGGAGGTAGGAGGGTCTTTGATATGCAAAGGTAAAAAATGATACACTCTTATCCGTTTAATTTTAGTCACATTAAAGATGAATTTAGTTTGACGGTCCGGATATCATTAAAACTTTTTTACCTGCCTCTGTGTCTGGGAGGGGGGGGGGGGGGGGGGGGGGGGGGGCTTTTAAAAGTATACAACATTTGCCAATCTGTGCAATTATTCAGCAAAAGGCAAATTCAAGGCCAAGTCAGTGATAGTATCTCTTTATATATATCTATATATATATCTATATATATATATAGATAGATATATATATATAGTACATAGTGTAGAACAGTGGGTGGTGCAGAACTAGTCCCGGAGCTGTTATAATCAATAATTTGACTTTTTGCTATTTATTTAATCAATCAGAGACTTCCTCTGTACTTTCACAGCTTTAAAAAAAAAAAAGCTCAGTTCAATGATTTTATATCATACAAGGACAAAGGAAAGGCCACAACCGAGGGAAGAAGTTCTCAATGATGTATGACATGTATGTATGACAACCACCATATTATTCGTCCTTACAATTAGCCCCATAATACAAGTTTTGCCTAGACATGTTTCCCAGCACTGTATTTTCACGTGTTAACAATTTCAAAGAGTCTGCGTTTTATTTATGATTTACGATAAGTTCCTCTGACATGAGATTCGTGATCAGTTACGTTGTCAGGTGTATTTTACCTCAATAAAAGTAATGAAGCTGTTTAAAAGGTTTGACAATATTGTGGTTCTGCTAGCAATTCATTGGAGTTAAGAAATGTGAAGGGGACCAATTGAACTCCATTTCCTGTATAATTAGTGCCAATATGTTTTTTTATTGTTAAACTTCTTCCCTACAGGCAACACCATTTTCATGTTTTTAATAGAGGTATAAAAGCATGGCTAAAGCAACATTGTTCTCACACCTAAATACCAAAGTAGATACTCGGACAATCTGTGTATGTATTTGTGAGTGTAATGTTGTGTATGTATTTGTGTTATTTGTGGACCTATTTTTGTGTATGTGTGTACTTGTGGATGTATTCTGTGAATGTTTTAGTGGATGCATCTTCTTTTTCGACTGAACTTTTTTTTTAAAGCCTCCTGTGGACAGTTGTTGCAAATAAGCGTTTCACACTCAACACAGTGCAACTGAACTAAACCAATTATTATATTTCCGGAGTGGACAGTAGACAGTGAGGAGAGCACACTGGTCAGGTCAGCTGCAGAGGCTAATGGTGTATTGAGCTGTGGACAGGCCGTGGGTCAAGAGACCTCGGTGGTTCAGCTGCTCTACACCTGGGGTCCAGCTGGGATGAGGTGGGGGGAGAAGGTGGGTGGGAGGCTGATCTCAGCACTCCTCCTCTCCACCATGAAGAGGTACCATCATTCCTCATTGAGTCCATCTCTCCAACATCCAACACCTCATGGATCTGGGGATCAACCCACAGCGGTGACCATTAGCAGTCCTTCATTCATTTCTGTCAACGGTTTTCCTTTGTCTTTTCACTGATGGCTGACATTTGAGCAATTGCAAAGCAACACTGTCCATCTCCTATCGCTGACAGCAGGAACACTTGATTGGAGAGTGTGCATAACCAAAGCTCTTCCTAAAATCAGGTACATCTGTCTACAATATTAACTTTCATAAGATATCCCAATGTGCTGTCTTGCAACACAAATCTAATAACTAAACAAAAGCACCACATCTAGATTGTGATTTATGAATATCATTTGTGATGACATTGCAAACTATATCACCACCAGGCAATTATTTGCTTTGGTCATTTAACATTCATGAGATGTTAATGAAGTGAGAAATGTCCCTAATTCAAAAAGCTGTCTGTGATATTCAGATTTAATTGGGTAATGGTAGCCAGCTGCTGACCATTTTGGGTGGCATAAATTCTTTCATTTCAAAATCCTTCTTTTTTACAAACATCTGCAGAGAAGGCTGATTTTTAGAGGAGGTGGTGCAGATTACTTTTGGTACTCTTTGATTAACACAAATTCCATCATGCAGGAGCTCATAAACAAGGAGGCACAAGTCCTTCATTTAAAGCCAATTAACATAAGACCCACCTGACAAGTATGGATGGATTAACTCTGAAGCATCCTGAAGACAAAGAGAAGCTCTTCCCTCAAGTATGCTGCAATGTAATGTTACTCCCCGTTCTTCTTAAATGCTTGAACTTGGATTCCCTCACTACCCCCCCCCCCCCCCATCCACACCCCACACCCACACACACACACACACACACACACACACACACAGACAGTTCCTTCAGAGGCAGGGAGGCGTGACATGACTTTGGCCCTGACCCTGGGCCCTACCTGGATGTTTTGTTTGGAGCGGGTGGAGATCAGATGTTTTTCGTCATTACACCGCCTCCCATTAGATCTTCTGTCTCCAGATAAACCTAATGAGACAGTGTTTAATGTCCAGAGTCCCTCTCTGCCCCTGATGTAAGGAGGGTGTGTGTGTTAGGACGCAGAGAGCCAAATTACCCCGACGTCTCGATCAGTGATGGCACCTGGGCCCCATTGTCGCTCGGGGAGGTTAGCTCAGGGTAGGGGAATCCACTGGGGGGCGCGGGGGGGGCAAGACTGGACCCAGCTGGAGGAAGTTAAAGAGCTAGATGCTGATTAGGGTAGCTTGGATAAGAGATGTGTCTCAGTTTCAGCTTCAGGACAGTCAGCGGGGGACTCGTGGGGCTTCTTTTGTTTGAAGGATGTCTGAGGAGAACGCACTACATTCAGTGCTAGACCTCTGAAATGTAAAATATGATAGTGACGTGCGAGTACACCAAAACAAGATTAAAAACACATGTTTTTAAGTTTTGCGGGACTTGCATTGAGGCTGTGTGTACTCAAAACTCATCGAACAAAAGACTGTACTGTACTGTACTTACTTCACATGTGCTAAAGATAACAGTAATGATACAAGAAACTACAGTATTTGGAGAATTAATTAATCCTATGAGATAAATGACTTGCAACAAAGCAGGGATAGTAGCAGGCAAGCACTGAGTCTACTGTTGGTACATGAATGAATCCAGTGAGCCCTGAAGCCCCCCGAGAAGTCTCTCCGGTATTCTTCAGCGCACGGGCTTCAGTCCGGCCTGTACGGGAAGTGTGGAGAGCAGTGAGTCTGTAAGAGAGCTGGTGTCAGCAGCAAGCTGTTCAGTAGGGCTGCCAGTCACCACCCGCACTGCTGACAGCAAGCTAAACTCCGTCAGTACCTGTTTATGGTTGGAATGCCTTCATTTTGATCGCTGGCAGTTAGTTTGGTAATATATTAAAGCCCAGTATGAAAAGGGTGCACTTAATGTGCAGGCATATGACTACTTCCTGAAGCCAGTATGTACCAGTGCAGACAAATCAAATTTGCAAAAGATTTAATCAGTATAAGAAAGATTAGTAGGCTCATTGTCTGCCAACACTATAACAAAGGTCTGTGGCCAAACTCCAGCTGGAGGTGTTGAGGTTGAGTGTATTAACCTCGAGGCACCAGGGTACACCGATTAAGTAAACAAATTCAAATATGTGCTAGTTTGTATGACGTTACATGTTACAGTCAAAGAGTAAAGTTCAAAAACACAAAATGCTCAACTGCATCCTTTATTTTCTTCTCAGTGCTTTCTGAAATCTCTGGTGGATTTCCTTGTCTGCTATTTTAAAAAAGGCAGAGGTCAGAGACATGATTTCCACCACGACTGGTCTTTTTCCAGCCTGGTGTGCTTAAGAGGACATGTCTACTGCAATCAGTATCAAGGGAGCAGCCAACATGATGGTGATTTCACAGCTCTCTGGTAATGATCCAATAGGTGTGATGATAGGAATGACATGCTACCAACATGTATGGAAGATGTGAAAAGCCTTCTGTAAAACTCATGGCTCATTCTCAAAGACTTCATGAAAACAGTGTGGGGGGGGGGGGGCTTACACATAAATCAAATCAAATCAAGTTTATTTATATAGCCCAATATCACAAATTATACATTTGTCTCAGTGGGCTTTACAGCCTGTACAAAGTACGACACCCTCTGTCCTTAGACCCTCACATCGCACAAGGAAAAACTCCCTAAAAGAAACCCCACAATTAGTGGGGGAAATATGGAAGAAACCTCAGGGAGAGCAACTGAGGAGGGATCCCTCTCCCAGGACGGACAGACGTGCAATAGGTGACGTGTGTACAGAACAAACAGCATAGTTAAAAATACAACATGGACAATCTATGCGACAGAAAACATGATACGATGGTATATATAAAAAAAAGATGGATCCAGGGGGATGTCAAGGCTTCCTGGTGTCAGGCAGGACCAGGGCAACAGGTGCAGCCACGATTCGCGGTCCAAAACTAATCTTTAATAGTGGCAACCTGCCAGATAAGGGACACAGAAACTCCGGGGATGATGCCCCGGATGGTGAGTTAGTAACATGCATTTAAGGGACATGAATGCATATCAAATAGAGAGGGAGAGGAGAACGAGAAAGATAGGGAAGAGGAGAGGAGTGAGTCCCCCGACAGTCTAAGCCTATAGCAGCGTAACTAGGGGCTAGTCCTGGGCAAACCTGAGCCAGCCCTAACTATAAGCTTTATCAAAGAGGAAAGTCTTTAACCTGCTCTTAAATTTGGAGAGGGTGTCTGCCTCCCGAACACACACTGGGAGCGGGTTCCACAGTAGAGGAGCTTGATAGCTGAAGGCTCTGGCTCCCATTGTACTTTTAGAAACCCTAGGAACCACAAGTAACCCTGCACTTTGGGAGCGCAATGCTCTAGTTGGTTTATAAAGTACTATGAGATCTTTAAGATAAACTGGAGCCTGACCATTAATCACTTTGTAGGTCAGGAGAAGGATTTTGAATTCTATTCTGTATTTTACCGGGAGCCAGTGCAAAGCAGCTAATACAGGAGTAATATGATCTTGTTTCCTAGTTCTTGTCAATACTCGTGCCGCAGCATTTTGAATCAACTGAAGAGTTTTAAGGGATTTTTTGGGACAACCAGATAATAAGGAGTTGCAGTAATCCAGCCTTGAAGTAACAAATGCATGGACTAGTTTTTCTGCATCTTTTTGAGACAGGATGTGCCTTATTTTTGCAATGTTACGCAGATGAAAAAAGGCAGATCTTGAAATTTGTTTTATGTGAGAGTTAAAAGACATATCCTGATCAAAGATAACGCCGAGATTCCTTACAGTGGTGCTGGAGGCCAAGTTAATGCCATCCAGAGTTACTATGTCATTAGACAATACGTTTCGGAGGCGTTTGGGGCCAAGTACGATAACTTCTGTTTTGTCGGTGTTCAACATCAAAAAGTTGCAGGACATCCAATTTTTTATGTCTTTAAGACATGCTTGAAGTTTAGATAATTGATTGGTTTCATCTGGCTTGATTGATAGATATAATTGGGTATCATCCGCATAACAATGAAAGTTTATGGAGTGGTTCCTTATAATATTGCCTAAAGGAAGCATATATAAGGTAAATAGAATAGGTCCAAGTACAGAACCTTGCGGGACACCATGACTGACTTTGGTTTGCATGGAGGATTTATCGTTAACACGTACAAATTGAGATCGCTCAGATAAATAGGATTTAAACCAGCTCACATAATGTTGGGAAGTTGAGCAGTTAATCAATAAATGTATCCACTTTACTACCAACTAGGTAGGCCTTTTTAAAGTAATTTATTTATCACATTGCATTCAAGGATCATGATCCATTATGGAATCAGTGTGTCCAACAGACCAGACTCAGTCCTGCTTAAAGCTATTTCTGCATTTGTGAACCTTTAATAATTTAATCAAACATGCACACTATTTCATGTTGCTTCGATTCATTGCCAAGTGCAGATTGAGCTACAGCCTTACAGAGGCAGAGCAATGAACATGATGAGTGTAGGTGTTTAGCTATTTCAAATACATGAATATTACATCCAGCGCCAATATTGCGCCATGATTGGCAGCTGCAGTGGAGAAACCACTCCCCATTGAAACAAGAATGTATGACAATATACAATATACTGTATCAAGTGTTATTTTAATGAGTCGGTCAAATGACTTTTACCACTTCGAACTAAACAAAAAAAAGACTTCAGGTAGCAGCTGCTACCTGATGGGTGAAAACACCATCACATTTATGCTGACTTCATCACTTTAACTTCAAAATCATTACGTCACTTACATGTAAAGTAATGAGTTTGGAGCCATAAGTAGGACTTCACTCAGAGAAGCTTAAATGAAAACACTTGAGGGCATTCCTGGCACTGTCATTAATACTGAGGCGCATGGGTAACAGATGTGGCCCAATCAAAGATGAGCATGGGGACAAAAAAAAAATCCATCACCTGACTGAAGGAGAAAATAAATCTTGCATCCTTCAGCAATACAAAGGTTGATTTTTCGACCTCCTTTCACATGCGTCGAGATTCCAGCTTATGAATAAGGAGATTTTGGAAGATTTGTTTTTAATCTTCAAGCCAATAGCCATGATTTGATGACAATTATAGCCAGCTCTCTCAGGTCAATGACAATGCACCAATGAAGGAAAATTTAAATTTCAAATGTACAGTTGCAGACAAAGGAAAACGTCCCTCACATATCAAGCAACAAAAACACTATTAAGTGTACACTCTAAGCATTTATATTATTTATATTCACACTGATAACCTCCCTCCATCTCTGTCCAAATAAGTCTCTTAGCAGTCAATTACAGTTTGAAAAAGGCAATTCATCACTCTGATGATAAACCCAGGATTATGATCACAACCATTCTCTAATTACAAAAAAAAGCAATTCTTAAAACTTCTAATTCATGAGGCATCAGCAAAGCTGGTGGTACTGAAAGGTGAAGCCAGTGTCCGGAAAATGTGCAAATAAAGTCCATCTCATTAACTTTAAGTTATGTCTGTACATGTCCCCAGAATATAATGGCCGTCTCTTGATGGTACATAGATTAACACAGATCCTCACTATTTTGTTCAGATGTGCTTTCAGGAATATTAAAACACAAATGAGGCCACAGAAAACTTGACCTTACTGATCTTAAATGTGCCGGTGGCAAATCCAGGCAAGGCACATTATTCTAACATGTTCAGCGTTTCTCATTGAGAACTTAAGTAATTAAGCTAACATAAAGTAATTGCGGACCAATAAGCCATCTGAAAGAGGTGATTGTGCACTGAACATTTGGATGAAATAAAAGAATTTTCATGATTTTGCTCAGAAACACGACTTGACAGGAGAGTGCAGTCCACAGTTTAACTGATCTACATTGTTTATTTGGTAGTTTGATATTCATTGTGTAATTCTCAGCCACCTGTTCCAAAGAAATAGGGTGCAGTATTTCACCTCTAAACTGGGTCCATACAATCTCTAATGTTTAGATTTTAGTTGTAGTAGTTTGGCATATTTATTGTATTCTAATGTATTCTTTATATTGTGTATTGCATTTACTTCTGTGTAATGCTTGTCAGTCAGTCAGTGGGCAAGAATACGTCAAATCCGACCAAACTGCTGAAACACTGAGAGCCAATCAAAAAACACTGCTGTCTTCTTATCTTCACGCGGACTGCTGGACCCGTGTAAAAGCTGTGAGTTGGTGCGGGAAGTTTTCTCTTTCTGCCACTTTGATGGTAATCTAATAAACAAACTATAAAACAGACACAGAACATGGCTGTAATATTTACCAGCGAGGCAGCTGCACTTCTTCTCCCTCTGTACTGAGGCAGACTGGAGCTACACTGACTCACTATCACCTCTAGAGGAACAAGTGGTATTACACACTGGACGGAACAGCTAGCTGTTAGCATGCTAACTTCAGTAGATATCTCTGCAACACAACACACAGATGTCTTTAACATCTGTGTGTTATTTTTCCTTTACTCAACATGCTGTTACTTACCTCTATCCCATTGTTACCGTAACTGTTTAGTACTACCTATAATTATATGCTGCCTTTTTGTTTATTCCTCACCAGCACTCTCCCCATTCTGGGCCAAATAAAGGCATTCTGATTCTGATATTGGTATTTTCTAGTAAACATTGCATTTTGACACACACACACACACACACACACACACACACACACACACACACAC
>CALSBV010000001.1:700033-718799 GCA_943590825.1 Bovichtus diacanthus | reverse complement strand
CACACACACACACACACACACACACACACACACACACACACACACACTTACAGAGTGTACTTTAGGTAGGTTTTGCTACTTTTTTGCTATGTTTAGCTCTTGCACCTGTGTGGACAGAGAAACCCCAGCAAAACTCCACCCACACTCAGCAGTAGAGGGGAGATAGACACAAATAGACAAAACCTCAAGTCAAGGTCAACTCTCAAAAAATGGGACTTTAACAGTTACGGGCCAGAAAACCTCATTCAGTGCTGCTCATTTTATGCATCTGTTCAAAGTCCCCACTTAGGGAAGAACTTTCTTTCCTAGTCTTCTCGATTGCCAGTTACAAAGCGATCAGGGCTGGCACATGTGGACACTTGTCAAAGTTTGACATGATATGAATTGCTAATCTTAAGAAGGCTACAGTGTTACGTTGCAATTGCCGCAGTTCAAACCGTTGCTACGCAGTAGCATCTAACGGACAATTTTTCTGACCAGAAGCAATACAATCATTAATAAATCAATAAAAACATTTTTCTATCAATATTTTGTGTAAAATTATTGATTAACTTAGTAAGTGTCCCTTCAGGGTGATTCAAGATTCCTGCTTACCCTGTCGGGGTTCATTTCACAATAATGACCGGCTCACTGCACAACATCCCTTATTTAATATTTTCTGGCTTCCCTGCGCTGTCTGTCCTTTGCATACTAACCTGGTCACAATAAGAAAGCAAATCCGGGGATGTTTAGAAGGCAATGTTTGCCATGTTCAACACCTTAGCTTACCATGTTGGCATGCTCCGGCACTAACTGGAGATATTTCAGTCTGAACCAAATATATCAACCTCATGGTGGCACTAGAGAGAAGGTCAGGGGATTACTTAAGACATTAGGGTTCATCCTCTGGAAACGATGAATGTCTGTACCAAATGTTGTGCCAATCCATGTAGTAGATCCATATATTTCACAGTCAAGATATTTCAGTGAATAAGTGACAACTATCACCAGCTGGTGGTGCTACAGGAAAGGTCAAGGGATCACCAAAGACAGAAGAAATCATTATCTGGGCACCATGAACATCTGTAAAAGAAAGGCCATTACAGTCCACCCAATAAAGTATTTCACTACAAACCAAAGATGTCAACCTCATGGTGGTACTAAAGGAAAAGACAATGGATTTCCAACGTCAGCAGGATTCATCATCTGGGGATCGTGAATGTCTACAAACTTCCATGGCAATTCATCTAATAGCTGTTGAGATCTTTCAATCTGAACCAGAGTGGTGGACCAACCACCACACAGACCAGCATTCCCATCCATATAAAGGCTACATAATTAAAAATGGAACAGCTGAACATTGTAGTTTTTAAGCTAACGTGAATTGGATAGCACTAAGTAGCACATTTGTTAGGGACCATTTCCAACCGCAGATTAATACACATTTGGTGCTCTAGTAAGCATTTTGTTAAGCAGGATGGTTTGAGTCAAAATAAACTAGTGTGTGTGTTCATGGTAATGAAGGAACATGCAACCAAGTGCAACAGTGTGGCAAGATTTACATTGGCAATTAGAAAATGCGGAATATCATCATCTTATCGTTTAATTTCAATCCAAATGTTCTAATGTCTAAAGTTTAGACAATTTTCTGGAAGTGTGGGCGAAAATTGGGCCTAAAACATGTGCCTGAAACACCTAGGATTGATTGTGTTGAGACTCGAAACACAATCAATCAATGTTTCAGGTACATGTCCTCCCTTCCTGACAGCAGACATGACAACTGATTGACAGCTGCAGTCTTGACATGATAAGGTTAGACTGTCCATTGTTTCCTGTCTTTGACCTATATTGGACAGCGAGTGTGTAGACCTCGTCCAAAATATATTACTGTCCCTTATGCCAGGTCAGGACCACACACACACACACAC
The DNA here is from genome assembly GCA_943590825.1 of Bovichtus diacanthus. Lineage (NCBI taxonomy): Eukaryota > Metazoa > Chordata > Actinopteri > Perciformes > Bovichtidae > Bovichtus > Bovichtus diacanthus. The sequence continues at coordinate 716,892 of CALSBV010000001.1, read as the reverse complement.
ACACACACACACACACACACACACACACACATACTGGACAGATGGCAGAGCAGGCTGGATTGATTTGTAGTCCCTAAGGGAAGCCAGTCAAACATTGTCATGGAAAAGATGAATGACACAATCCATCAATCGGGCCATCAAATAACCAATTATACACTCAAAACACAATGAAAGCTGTCATTCACTGCACAGTGATGCCATTGTGATGACTTGTTGGACAACACATTACTTACACATTTTACTCGGGTAACATTTTATGTCAATTGGCATCTTTCAAAACAAATAAGACAAAGAACCTTAATTCTCCTTAATTGTATGTGGACAGCAAAGCACAGTATATCTAACGCATGTGAGCAAACCATAACTACACAGTCTGTGCACTAACATGAAGACATCACCAGTAAATAGTGAATAAACTATTAAAGTAAAAGTACATGTTATGTGGATGCATCAGTAATGGCACTGGGTATAATTGATTGAATCAATACATTCCTCCGTGTTATTATATTGACCCAGAAAGCTGAGTTTGTAAAACGTGTTGTTTTTCCTGCATCCAGCGCCATCATTTGACGTGACAGTGACGTATTTGGAAGCAAGGAATAACTACAGGCTATTTCAGCTTGGATGTGGGTTGCTTGTTTTGCAAACTAGGTACATTTCCAACAGCGAAAATGGCATACCAATATATGAGTGCAGTGGATGTTATAAACGTGGATACATTTTACAGTGTTGACTTGGATATTCAGTCAGTATGTGTTTCAGGATACAGCCAGCAGGGACATCAGAAGCTTGTGCTCAATGCATCCTGGTCAGTCTATCATCCTGGTACATGTAGGCACCGCCGGCACGGCTTCGCGAACGCGAGAACTTAGCTTTCTCAGTCAATATAGCACACACTGAGGAAGTTATTGTTTCAATGGACTACATTTACCGTCAACACTGAATAGACATCCACATAAAAAGATAGCATATTTTCACAAAAGTACTTTTGTGCCTTGTATTATTGACACTTTATACACTACTATTATAGCAAAGCACTGGGTCATATTTGAGAAGCTACTCTATGTTTTGCATGTAGGTCATCTTAAGTAAAACCTGTGCTTTTCCTACTATGACAACTCAAAATGTCTACTGTTGTAAGATTTAAATCTATGAAAGTCAAACTTGTCAAAAGTGTATAATGATGATAAAAAATAAAAACTTCTGCCACCCTGAACACATTTGCAGTGCCATTTCGAGGCAAAAGCAGTGAGCACACTATGGGCTCGTAGCAGACCTGTATTTCATAAGGACTAGTTTATCTTCAATTGTATTTTCAAAAGGAGGCGGAGGAAGACATTATCTGAGGCGGTGCTGCATTCATAACTACGCCCCCGTCTCTGTCACAGTGAGGCGCAAAGACTCTGTCGAGAGACGTTTGCTGTTTGTCTGTTTGTTTGTTTTACCTGAAAGTCAAACTCTTCCAGGATCCATCTCTGCAACTCTCCCAGGATCCACGCCATATTTTTCTCCATGCCTCTTAGCGTAAAGCCCCGAACGTCACCCTCCCTCCCCCTCTCTCGCCCCCACCTCCCCCTCCCCCCCTCCCCCTAGCAACAGAGGCAACATGGCGGCGTCCAGTACCGCGGAGCATTCTCCAGAGATATCGACGCCGTTAAAGATACCGAAAACCGAGGTGCCATCCCCCGAGTCGGAGGACTTGAGTGACAGTAACCTATACCACTCCAATCCCTCGACACCAAATCGCTTCTCGCCTTTGAACGTCGGCTCGGGGACCGCGGGCCGGACGGCGGCCTCATCCTCCTCCAACAGCTTCACGGCTTGCCGAGGGATGTCGTGGACCCCGTCCGAGACAAACGCCCTCATCGCGGTCTGGGGCAATGAGAGGCTGACGGAGGCGAGAATGCAGCAGCTGGAGGTCGCAGGCACCGTGTTCTCCGGCAAGGCCCCCGGTCCTGCCATGTACGAGCGGGTGTCCAGAGCCTTGTCGGAGCTGGGATATGAGAGGACCCCGTCCCAGTGCAGGGAGAGGATGAAGGTAAATAAGGTTACGAGGACACACTGTACATGTCCACGCTGCCCCTTCGGGACCCCTGACGTTACTTGTAGATTTGAGAGTGACCTGGGGAGCTAACAGTAGCTGTCATGCAGCTGATGGGGCTTGCAGTGTCGGTAATAGACACGTAGGGCCAGGAGACATTCACAGAGATCCGTCCAGTCACAGGTTGTTGGCATGCAGCAGTAACTCACTTATAACATGAGCTAAAAGCCCACGATGTAAGAACCAAGTAGCCCACCTACACTCAACCTAGATTACATGTCGAGTTTTCACTACACAGCATATCAAATACCATGGCCATGCATTGTAATGAATATGACTTGTTTTGTGTCCTTATGATGATCATCAAATTAATATCATATTTAGCAACCCTTAACCAAAGCTAGTATTCATTTTTTTTCATTCACCTCCCTGCATGTAGCTGCCAGATGAAGTAGCCTCATACAGATGTTTTCTACACTTGTCATCAGAAAGGACAGCCAGGGTGTGTCAGTGTTCCATATTAATGTGGCATTCTTGGCACCATTGCATTAGATGTATGCAATGATGTTTCCTTTTCAGCATCAGTATATTTTAAATGACATGTTCGGCAACATTTTTATTCCAACGGATTGGCAAAAATGAGAAGTAACAAAATGGAGATCTGGTTTTCTATCAAATGTTTTACACATCTGCTGTGAAGTGTAGAGAGTACGGTAACCTGATCCATTATACTTTGGTTTGGTAGTCTGACTGAGGAAAAAATAGTTCAGACCACATCTAAAATTGCTGGCCACTCCCTCCAGTCCATCTCTTCGATTTCTTGAGTTGGGCTTCACCAAAAGGCTCTGAATATTGTTTGAGATGAATCCCACCCAGCAGCTCTGAGGGGATATACAACCCCTGGCAAAAATTATGGAATCACCAGTCTCGGAGGATGTTCATTCAGTTGTTTAATTTTGTAGAAAAAAAGCAGATCACAGACATGACACAAAACTAAAGTCATTTCAAATGGCAACTTTCTGGCTTTAAGAAACACTAAAAGAAATCAAGAAAAAAAAATGTGGTAGTCAGTAACAGTTACTTTTTTAGACCAAGCAGAGGGAAAAAATTATGGAATCACTCAATTCTGAGGAAAAAATTATGGAATCATGAAAAAAACAACAACAAAAGAACACTTTTTTCAATTGGATTGAGATCCGGACTATTTGCAGGCCATGACATTGACCTTATGTGTCTTTCTTCAAGGAATGTTTTCACAGTTTTTGCTCTATGGCAAGATGCATTATCATCCTGAAAAATGATTTCATCGTCCCCAAACGCCCTTTCAATTGATGGGATAAGAAAAGTGTCCAAAATGTCAACGTAAACTTGTGCATTTATTGAAGATGTAATGACAGCCATCTCCCCAGTGCCTTTACCTGACATGCAGCCCCATATCATCAATGACTGTGGAAATTTGCATGTTTTTTTCAGGCAGTCGTCTTGATAAATCTCATTGGAACGGCACCAAACAAAAGTTCCAGCATCATCACCTTGCCCAATGCAGATTCGCGATTCATCACTGAATATGACTTTCATCCAGTCATCCACAGTCCACGGTTGCTTTTCCTTAGCCCATTGTAACCTTGCTTTTTTATGTTTAGGTGTTAATGATGGCTTTCGTTTAGCTTTCCTGTATGTAAATCCCATTTCCTTTAGGCGGTTTCTTACAGTTCGGTCACAGACGTTGACTCCAGTTTCCTTCCATTTGTTCCTCATTTGTTTTGCTGTGCATTTTCTGTTTCCAAGACATATTGCTTTAAGTTTTCTGTCTTGACGCTTTGATGTCTTCCTTGGTCTACCAGTATGCTTGCCTTTAACAACCTTCCCATGTTGTTTGTACTTGGTCCAGATTTTAGACACAGCTGACTGTGAACAACCAACATCTTTTGCAACATTGCGTGATGATTTACCTTCTTTAAGAAGTTTGATAATCCTCTCCTTTGTTTCAATTGACATCTCTTGTGTTGGAGCCATGATTCATGTCAGTCCACTTGGTGCAACAGCTCTCCAAGGTGTGATCACTCCTGTTTAACTGCAGACTAACGAGCAGATCTAATCTGATGCAGGTCTTAGTTTTGGGAATGGAAATTTACAGGGTGATTCCATACTTTTTTCCTCAGAATTGAGTGATTCCATAATTTTTTCCCTCTGTTTGGTCTAAAAAAGTAACTGTTACTGACTACCACATTTTTTTTTCTTGATTTCTTTTAGTGTTTCTTAAAGCCAGAAAGTTGCCATTTGAAATTACTTTAGTTTTGTGTCATGTCTGTGATCTGCTTTTTTTCTACAAAATTAAACAACTGAATGAACATCCTCCGAGACTGGTGATTCCATAATTTTTGCCAGGGGTTGTAGACAACGTGTTTGAAATCTGAGCAGTTTAACACAAGTGTTCGTCCCGTGAGGCGAATCCAGTCTTGACTGCTAAACTGGCACTTCAAGGTTTTAGTTTATAACTGTAGTAATGTTAATAATTATTTATGATATTTTGCATTTTTTACTATGTTTAGGTTATATGACTTTTGAATTGCAAATCTCTTGCATTTAAAGGTGTATTGTTTTAACATGGCCTATTTCTCTGCTTTATTGAGCTTTGTTACTTTGACCTTGCAATGTTTCCAAACAACTTCCTGTTTGCAGGACGTGCAGAACATATAAAACTATATCGAGTCAATCTTAGCTAATGTTATCTTACCACAAATAGCCTTGTCAACATTTCTGGTTTCTCTGTGAAGGTCTACCACTGCCTTCACAAATATATCCTCGTCATTGTGCAGCACATACAGGAAGTGCTGAGTAACAGCAGTAGCATTACTAGCTAAAATAGCGGTAAGTACTAAACGTGGATCGGTGATGACCTGCAGATACCCGCTCTGCTTCATCGGGTCAGTCTCCAACACCTCAGATTAATGCATCCTAACTTTAAACATACTGCAGTCCACAGCCCGACAAATTCAAATGCTGTTAAACATGAAAGCTCCTTGGACTCGCTGTAAGTAACTAGCCAACTTGCATAGGTGATAGCCCTCCTCTCTGTGGGCCTGTCTGTGTGTCACCATACTGTAGAACTGTCCCGACAAAGTTGACAGTTCCTGCAACAACAGCTGAGTGAATCCCTTTTATTTATCCTGCAACCACATTCAGACGCTGCGCCGCTGCTACAGCCGTGTGAAGGAGCATGGCATCGGCAAAAGGAAGAGCAGCTACACCATAGAGCAGCTGGAGAAGGTGTTTGGTCAGGGAGGCTGGGACTCCCAGAGTTGTGCCCCAGTGCTGATCAACAGCAGTGGGCTGTATCAGGAGATGGAGTCTGACGGCAGCACCCTGGAGGACTTCTCCCAGGAGGACTGGTGCAACCAGGTGCTGGACTCAGCCTTCCAGGAGGGAGACATGGAGACTGGTGAGTGCGCTTAGCACGGAGTGGACGTATGGCAATAAAAGACACGGGAATAGTTTCAACTAATACATGTGTTTGTTTTCTCTCTAGAAGAAATCCAGGTGCCTAAAAACAGAGCTCTGCAGATTCAAATAGAGCTGTCGGAACAAACACAGTAAGTCATCTACAACAAAAGGGACTTCACTTTGTCTTTTTTTAATGGAAAATGTTTGATATAAAGTTGTTAAATTAGCCTAACCATTGCAAATGACTACACTAATGTCAACACTGTAATGTGTCCGTCATTACTCTGAATGGGATGTCGTCCCCAATTAGTTCTCAATCTGCCAGCCCAAACGGGTCAGGGCCCTGTATCCCAGAAGCATTAGTCCATTAACATTATTTTAGTATGAAGATGTTTTTTGGAAATGGGTTGGGTTTTTATTCATTCTCAAATCTCTACCATGTGCAGTGCTGTCTGCCAGAGCGCCTTTTTTGATACTACCACAGGGAGCCGCCAAATCTAGAATCTTGCAAATCCTAATTGTAATTTAGCCCCTATATACTGTGTGAAAGGCACCACAAGAGACTGAGAGACCGTATTTAGTTTTTTACATATGTTGACGTGAGTTTATTATTTGTAGCAATATTAATGCATGAAGGCAAGCTCCTATAAAATATAAATAATAACAAGGTATTATTTATTTTTGTCTGGTCCCTTATAAAATGCAAAACATGTTTTATTACGTCGTCATTATAATGTATCTTGGGTTCTCCGCAGAAAAAGGGACATGATGCAGACTGTGATGCGTATCCTTGAGTCGGTTCAGCTGAAATGGGAGCACTTCCAGACATGGACCGAGTTCTCACGGCTGCACCTCTCCAACAAACTGGCCATCTTTGGTGTGGGGTACAACACACGCTGGCGCGAGGAAGTGCGTTACCACTACGCCGAAATCAGCTCTCAGGTGCCACTTGGCAAGAGGCTTCGTGAGTACTTCAACCCAGAGAAGCCAGAGGGCCGCATCATCATGACCAAAGTTCAGAAGATGAACTGGAAGAATGTGTATTACAAGTTCCTGGACATTACCATCAGTGAGGCGCGCTGCCTGGAGCTGCACATGGAGGTGGACTGGATCCCTGTATCACAGTCCAGGGCAGCAGGCTGCAGAAAAGGCACATCCCACTACCTCCTTCCTGTGGACATCCCCAAGGCGTATGGACTCTACGCTATTGGCTACGAGGCGGCATCATATTGTTACGACACCGCTCACATGTTTCCCCAGGGTGATAGTGAAGACCACAGCTTACCTCTGTGCGATTCAGAGAACGGGGAACAAAGTCAGGCTGATGGAGGAGGTGCAGATCATTGTTACAGGACTGGGACTAAAGTGACTTACTGCTACCTAGGCATAGCTGAGGAGAGGACCATACAGCAGAGTCTCTTCCAGCACTTCCAGGGCTATGGCAAACACTATGCCCATGGTGAACCCTCCCCCGTGACGCGTTTCCTGCAGGAGAACTGCCGCGGTACCGTCACAAATGAGAATGGTGAGGGAGGTGAGGAGTCACCTCAACATTTTGCCATTTACATCAAATTCATTGAGGTGGAGCTGGACTTCCTCTCAGCCGGCTCCCTGGTGGAGTGCCTCGAAACTGCTGTTGGTTGTTCCTTGAAGTACAACAACAAAGAAACGTTGTAACTGCACTCAGTGTTTCCGATTTGTACTGACTAAAGATATGATTAACAAGTGACCAGCGAGGCAACATGAGAGGTGACCAATTCTGTCTGTTATAAAGCATGGATGTGTGCAAGAGTCTGGCATATTTTTGCAGCCTTTTCAGCTCTGAAACTGATTTTCCATCAGACCCTTATTAAGTCTAAAAAGAATGACGATGCACAATATGGCTAATGTATTGTGTAGTGATATGGGAACAGTAGCTTAAGTATTACAGAGCTGCAACATCCAAGACATGTACTTATTATTTTAGGCTAATGTGCACTACAAAGGATTCTGCTGCTTGTAGATAAATATTACACATAATATACATCAGGGAGGGTGGTGTTGGCAAGGTGACTACTGCAGTATGCATCTGTCTACCTCAGTAGGATGTAGCCAACCAGGCAGTTAGGGGACCATAGCGTGTATTTATTTTAAAACTGCCTTTACTTTGAGTGTGGACCTGAATTCACAAAGCATTGAAGAGGAACTGCTGATTTATGCCTTATGTTTTGCACATGTAACTGGGCTGCAGCTAGGGATGCTTCCATGCAAATTAGTGAGAATAAGCAATGGCCAATGTGGATACCTGGTTTATCCAGCAGTGGGAACACTGGGTGCACAAAGCCACCCGGCCAGTTGGGGATGGTTTCCATTCCATTTCAATTCGGCACACACATGCCACTTATGCCGACCTGTAACAACGGTTCTGTGCAGCAAGTAAACAAAATACCATGTTTATCAAGCGCATCATAAATATTACACTAATGTAAAAATAAGATTCCGACTGATTACCATGGCTGAATCCAAATGGAAAAGGTTCTGTAGTGTCTTTGCAACACTTAAAAGCTGTTAAAAGACGAAGTTAGACTTTATCACAGCATCCCTACCACCTGCTGCTGTTTGGAGGTTCAGTGTCATACCTGCCACCGCCACTCATTTGGTCGTAAGGGCAATGTTGGGAACCCCAGGTCAAATGGAGCGCAGGCGGCAGGTGTGACACTGAGTCTCTCTCCACGGAGAACCACACCATTGGCCTTACGACCGGATGCAGCGCAATTGTTAGGATGTCTTGTTATCTGTTCAGCCTTCTTGCTGACTTTGTTGCATGGTCTGTTATAGCTCTAATGCACATTCAAATGTTTGACTAGGTTGGTGGTATTCAGAGTTTTGCTCTCGCACAAGCAGAATCTGTTGTACACAACTCTGAGTTTAGACTAGATATTCAGAACTACTGCCAGATCAGTACAGACATTGTTCATTTACTCATTGCGGGTTTTATGTGCCATGGTATCAGCCAGCATGAGAAGTGTCTGAAGTATACAGTAAGGCAAGATGTATTGGTGGCCAGTACTTTGGAGCATTTCTAGCTGAAGCTGTGGGAGTTGTGAGTTTCAGTAGAGCAACATGACAGAAGCTGTGTTGATGAGTTACCAGCACCTCCCACATACTGGTGTTTCAATGCACCAGTCCTGCACATAACACACAATCATGCTTATGGGTGTAAACCAGGCAGCACTGATCTTCCACTTCTAGTCTGGTTAAGACAACAAGCTACATCCTTGACCAATAAATTGAACTGAATTATTTATGAAAATGATTCCTGAGGTTATGTGCAATGTGCCAGGAAAGGACTGTGTAGAGAAGAGTCAAGCAACAGAGAAGTCCATATTGAATCTATGTATATGAAATGTACCTTTTATTTATTTATATATATATATATATATATATATATATATATCTATTATATAAAAAAATATATATATATATATATATATATATATATATATATATATATATATATATATATATATATATATATATATATTTAAAAATTATTGATGTTCTTGAGCATTCCAGCTTTTGCAAACTTGCAATGTTCATTTGTTTGGGTATACAGTATATAAATATAAATATGATATTTTATATTTTATTGGTTGACACCATGTCTTGTATGTGATTGTTTTAAAGTCACCGTCTTGTATGTTTATTTGTTTGACAAACAATAAATGGGGCACTCACTGTCATTTGCCACACAGTGAGAATGGGCTTGTGTGTATTTGTTTGCGCTCACGTGTGCCGTGCAGGATCCGCTTTATTTACAGATTAATCATGCTGTCTTCAATACTGTGATGTACGGAAATGTGTCAAAACCAACGTCCAGGTTCACCAAGTTAACGGACTGTATAGGATCAAAGGCTGCATTCCCCTCCTGTGTTTAGTCCTGTGTTCTGCTGAAGTGCTAACGGTTAAACACGGCCTCTGGGACCGCAGTGCTGGTCCCCTGACCTTTCTGTAGCGCCACCAGCATGCTGAAATGTGTGGCTTTCAGGGAACTGTGTCCACAACTAGTGGATGGATTACCATGAAAGTTGCTACAGATGTTCAAGAGGAATTGATCCTCAGTTTTTTTTTTCATCTATGACCAAATACCTGCAAAGCTAATGTCCCATCAGCCTCAGCGGTGCTTTGTTTTTAGCGCTAATTATCAAATGTCAGCATAGGATGTCAGTGGATGTAATTGCAGCAGCTGAATGAGTGTGTTGCTATCTTATATAGTTGTATATATAGTGTATATGGTTGAGACCTGGCAGAAGTAATTCACCCCGGTGGCCAGGAGATGGACATAGATAGCTATCACTGAAAATCCCCACATGGTCGAGTAGAAATGACTTCAGTTTCTTGTCAATGGGAAATAAAAGCTTTGGCTTTGAAATGCATTAAAACCTAATTTAAAAAGAAAACAGGGTGACAGGGCTTACTAATGATTCAAAGGTTCCTCAGAGGACAAACCCAGAGCTGGCGCAATGTGTGTCTATGATGCATGTGCACAGAGACAATGCCACTGGCCTTTCAGAAACTAGCCTTTGGAACTGGAACAAATCTCTTCTTTTGTTTTTACAAACATCCAAATACAGTATCATACAACTTTAACTTGAACACATATGTGACATGAAGTGAACAGAATGAATGAATGTATTTTTTTTAGATGTCATACAGCTAATGCGCTGAGACACCAAAGCAATCAGAAAGGTATGTACTGTATGCTTATGAATAGAATATCTGGTCCAGCCAGTTAGTTAATTAATGTCACATTTTGCCATGCAAACATTTCTCAATGTAAGAAGTGACTCATACATACTTATACCTTGCTGTGGTATATTTGATATGCCTGTCTGCTTTTCTTCACAATGAATGTGTAACAGGTTTTCTTTCATGTCGTACACTATGCAGGACACAACTGGATTTGTTTGCCAAGTGTACATTTTGATAATCTACATTAGTGTTTAGTCATCAAAGTATCATAGATCAAACTTGTACTGTGCTGTTTCTGAGCTGCAGAGAGTAATATTAATTCATTATTTTCCAGTGCAGACTGTAGAGGTGAACTCCCCTTGAAATATGAAATCATGACCTGAAACCAAATCCAACAAAAGCTGAACTGACCAAAGTGCAGTGTTTCTAGAAGAAGCAGGACGGGTATATGGGTCAATAAGCACGTCTCTGGTCTTTAAAGCTGTATATGTACAGTATGTAGGGCAGTGATGATAACTGCCATAAACCAATAACACTTGTATGCAGGTCTATGTAGATTTCAAGCATCTACGGCACCCTATAGAGTATAATCTGAGGTAATCTGATCATAAAGAATGATAGATTCTCCAATTGTGGTCTTTGTGCTATTTATTTCATTTGTTGTTATGTTTCATCCAGGCAGCAAAACATTTCCAAATTGTTTGTGTTTATGTTTAGGGAAGGCAGCAGTCCAACACATGTGATTAATAGAATGTACAGGATGGAGTGACAGGTGACGTGTAAATCACAAATATTTTTTACATGACCAGTGGACTTGCCCTGCACACAGCTGCACTGCTGCTCCCGACAGCCGGTCTTGATTCTCATGAATAGGAAGAACAAACACTATTTGTGATTTCTCGTATGAGACCTTGGTAATAGCTTCTCCCTGGATATGAATGCCCTATATGAAATCCTCCTTGTAGGATTTTCCATGGCTATAATAAACTAGCTCCGAAAGTGTACCATAATAACTTCAGGATATACACCGTGTGCTGTACAGCCTTTTAGAACATTTTTCAATGTTAAATGTTTAATGTTAAATATTAAACTACTATTACCAAGGTGTATAATGAATGTTCATGCTCACAATGTCATAGCGTCACCTTCTTAAACTAATGGCCTAAATCATATTTTAAAAACTGAACCAAATATAGAATAATATTTTTCTTATATTTGGTTCAGTTTTTTTAAAGAAAAAAAAAAAAAGAAAATATTATATTCTACATTTGGTTCAGTTTTTTGAAAAACTTTAAAATATGACATAGGCCATTAGTTTAAGAAGGTGACGATATGTTTTTATGTGTTTGTGAGTAGATGTTTGTGTATCTACACATAATGGACTAATTCGATGTTCCAATGTGAGTGTGCATTCATACTGTATATGAAACAGATCAGCTGTATTATATCAAATCTGGAGGTACATGTGGCATTTTTTAACATGAGTTATGTACGCATTACTCATGCAATGCACTGGTATTTGTTATATAATGTATATATGATACATTCTGGCTATTACATGTCTAAACTTATTTTAAAATTAGAACTAAATGTGGATTTGGCAACTTGGTGTGTGTTGCACATTGGCATTGTGGTATAATTGTGTGCTTGATTTTCCAAATAATTTTTTTATGATGATGACAGTGATGGCAACAGTAATAATTCTTGTTATTTATTTTTATTTATTGATTATATTATTCATTTGTGTCCTTTGTTGGGGGCTGGGCATGGGTTTGATATGGACATTGGATGGAGGCAGATATCGGGTTGAGGGGGAAACATGTTTATTGCTGCTACTTGGCATATTTCTACTGAATTTTCTCCGTTCCTTTGAGAAAAAAACTGAAGATGAGATAAGAAAAGACAAAAATATCATTCATCTACCCTTACATAGATAATTAATTGGAACACGCAATATGTTTGGCCTCCAGGTGTCAGGGTTCCTCATCATTTGAACAGACCAGTATGTTTGGATTAGCAGTCTCGTCCAAAATCAAGTATTACCCTCTCTGCCCTGCTCAAATAAATTTTGCAGCGAAATAAAAACAGGCCTGTCTTGACAGCTCTCCTCAGAATACTGTAGATTTCAGCTGGAGGCCCAGATGCAATTTACAACAACACAACAAATGCACATCCCCATAAGGCTTGGACCCTGCTTCTTTGGATTTAATCACAGGAATAACCCTTGTTCACCTCTCATAATTGAGCAGTCCTCCTGCATTAGCCTCACCCTTGTTGCTAAGGCAACTGGGCAACCTTAAAAGATGTAAGTAAAGGGGTCTGACCACCTCGGAGAGCACAGGTCAGTCCATATTTTTACATCAGGGGGTGAGCTCAGCCTGGGAATTCATGTCAAGCTGAGTCCAGTCTGTTTCTCTGCTTTCAGACCGACACCTCTTCACACATGATAGAACAGGAGCTGACTATCTTCAAGGGGAGACTGGGGAAAAGGATGGAGCTTTAGTTGTGTGGGTTTGGAAATAGGCTTATTGTTGAAAAAGCTTGAGCCAGAGTATTTCAAATTGGCAAATTGCACATGAGCATGCCTGCCTAGAATTTGATGAAACACCGTTTTTGCCTTTTATCTTTTTTAAGAGACAAATTCAGGTCATAACAGGTCAGTGGTGAGACATTTGAATTATTTATATAAGTTGATGAAATTATCTGTAGCCTAGTTTATGACAAGTATTTTTGAGAAACACTTAGCTTGACTGAGACCATAACAATTAATTACGAATTTTCACAAAAAAATGTGATTATTCGTTTACTACTACCACTGCCGCTATGTTTTACAAAGTTTTTAATCTATGTTCATGTTTTTTGGGGAACATTTGTAAAATACACAAGAATCGCTTTTAACAAAGTAACCTAATCATATTTCTACATTTACAGTTATTGCAACATATGATTTGTGCTTGTGATAACTGTTTTGTGTAATAGATTTAGATTTATTTCCAAAATTGTATATGAAAAGTCGCTTTTGCACCCGCACATACATCAACGCCGCGAACCAGAGGACAGGTGTACCTGCGACGTCAAGCTATAATTTATAAGAGGAGAGTAACGGATGTTAGTCAGATTTTCATTAAAAAATAAGAGCGGACTGTCACACAAAGCATTGACTCAAACGGTTTACGTAAATATTTGGTTTTATTTTGAAGCTCATAACCGGAACTTGTCATTACTATTAAGGCAATCTTGGTGCCAGCAAGGTGGTATTGCTCTCCCTGCCTCCCTCTCTCTCTCTCTCTCTCTCTCTCCCTGTCTCCCTCGCGCGCTCTCTTTCTCTCCCTCTCCGGACGACAAAGGACGACAACTTACAGAGTTGTACTCGCTGGCGTCTCGAGAAGGAAGGAGGGAACATAAACGCAGCCGAGCGTTCAGAAGAGAAGAACAAGAGTCGTATAAGACTTTTAGTGTCGGAGGTGCTGATCCAATTTACATTCCACTTTATTACCATCTCACCGCAAAGTCAGAAAAGAGGATTCCTGCGGCTGTAGGATAAGACGGCTCCCACATTTCCTTCCGCCGAAGTGTCCCTTACCTTCCCCGGATCACGTCTCTGCTGGGAGACTGGAGAGAACCCACTTGACAGACTTGAAGAGCTTTGCCTGAGGCAGCCAGAGCTCATAGAGCATGAACACCATGGAGGTCGGCTCTACTTCCAGGAAACTTACTTTGCTCTCATTGACCTTTCTGTGTGGGCTCTCAGGTCAGTAGGAGCTTATTTCCCCACATTTCCTCATGTATTCACTAGTGTGTGTTTGTGCTTTTTTCTTTCTTTCTTTCATACACCAACAAAAATTACTCTTCACACAGGGCTACTATATAGGCTGTCAGATAGTTCTTATATGGCAAATGTTGGACCCACACTTGGACTAAAGATGTGTCCCAAGGTGACATTCGGTCAACACACATTTTGACATTTTCATCTAGTGCATCAGCAAATCAAAAGCAATAGTCTAACGGAGAGTGTTTTCAACGTTTTATGCCCAATTGAAGCATACTTTTAAAAATATCTCCAGACATTCCATTCTTGAATATGCGCAATGTATTTCTCCGATGAATGGTATTGAAACCATCCCGACATTAATCACCTTGGCCTAATAACTAATGAGGGAATGACAGCAAAGCTCTGTTTCTTGGGGTCCTGGGGGCCACAGGATGGAGGGCTGGATTTAAAGCTGAAACACCTGTTTGTTTTTCACAGGATTTGAAACAAGTGTGTTACACATGATTATGTCTTCCAGGGAAGAATAATCCTTTTATAGCTGCTGTAACATTGGCTCAGCCACCACTCTCTCTAGCAATGTATTAAACTCCTACTTTCACTTGTATAGTACAAGCAGCCTACTTTCCCCCTGCGTCGCTTTGATTTAAGAAATTGGGCCACAGTACACTGCACTAGTATTTTGCAAGAATTTTAAGGATTGAGAAGTTTTGAATGATTAATCAGGTGAGAATGTTACCGGCCTTATCTAGAGGGGAGCATCATTTGACACTTTACAGAAAAAGATCTTTGTGGCTTGTTGTGATTTTTCAAAAGACAGGTTAGTCAAATAGTTGTTTCCTTGAGAGACGTTGTGTGTGGCTCCTTCCTAAGAGGCAGAACACTTCAAGTAAAATTTGGTCTCAGTCATCGCACTGCGTGACTTGAGGTCATATGAAGGCACATGCCTCTGATTTGACAGAAAATCATCCTCCTAAAATAGCAAGAAGTGCTTGCTATAAATTCATATTCATCTGGTCATGAATTTTCCACCATCATTTTACCATTCCTCTTGTCTGAACTCAACTCTCAGCTTTAACAGAAACTACATTTTTCATGACAGTCGTGGTTCATGTCTGGAACAATCAGTTTTAAGTTGGATATAGACTTCTCTCGCGAACCATTCTGCTCGCGTATATACAGTATATGAAGATAAAAAAAACTGGAAATATCCATTTAAGTTCGGGAGCTCCATCTGCTTCAGGTGAGTGCATATTAGTTCCAACAGACAGGCTGGTGATTTTCATTCGGCCTATGAGACATGAAAGCAAGCAGGAGCTTGACATTTTGCCTGCATTTGCTCTCAGCTGAAGCCTGTGTGTGCTTTTCACGATGTTGCCAAAACAATTACATGCGCTGACACAGGCAATCCCAGGCTGGCTTGTTGCACTCAGAGGCAGGGCTATTACCTGAGAAATGCTACCATTCACTATGATGGTTTGGATGCCTTGAAGGTGTTTCAAGGAGATATTGCTGGTAATGTCTGCTAGTGACTAACCAAGAGGTTTTAACAGCAGGGTGTGATTCATGTCAGACAGCACGTCGGGACAGTACAACCACAGTGCTGACCATGACCTCAACATTTTGACTCGCCATCAATCGCCCTACAGGTGTGTCCTGAAATCACTGAGTGGTCAAGAACCCGAGAGGAAATGTTCATGAATAGCTACCGTGGCAACAGGAAAGCTCTTTGAGTCCCTCATGTAGCCGAGTGCGTTTGAGCAGGAAGTGAGCGAACGTCCTCCAACAAATGAGATAAGACGTCATTTGGTGTTTCAGTCGGAAATCAGAGCAGTGGAGGCTGACGTCGGAAGAGATGAGGAGAGATTTTAGTGCTCACGTAGAAAGAAAAACGTCTACACTTGATTTCAAGTGAAGAGCCCCACTGACGCTTGACCGTTTGACTCCCTTGTCTCTATACTCCGCTTTTGAGAAGAGTTTTGGCAAACCTTTGTGTGCACCGTTTTGGTTATTTTTCAAGCAAAATGAACAATTGATCATTAGGTTTACACATGTTTCCTGGTCTTACATTATAGTAAGTTTTATGTTTTGGGGTATTGGACTGTTGTGCAAGATATTTAATGACGCCCGCTTGGGCTCTAGGAATTTGTGATGTGCATTTTTCACTGTTTTCTAAAGTCATATAGACCCATAGACTGTATAAAACATGGAGGTAGTCTCCGTGACTTCTGAAGAGCTGTTGTGAAGCCTAACGTGGGAGGCTCCGGCCAGGCCCAACTTGGCAGTAATGATTCTTTTTTGTCTTTTTCCTCATATCCTGTAAAACATCTCCCATTTGCTAATATGTTATTGGTCTATAATCATCAACCTCTTTATAGCCACAAATTGGCAATTATCCAAGTACCTGTCCCTGGCAGGGCACAACAACACGAAGACGCAAGAGAAAGTGAATAATAGCATGGCTGTGTCTCTCGTAGTCATCCTGCCTCTCGATGTGGTCGTTCTGTGTCCCTTTGCTGGTCGTCTTTCATCTGTTTGTGCTCATTTGATCGAATTTCCAGGAAGAAATGTCGGGGGTCCCTTCAAACAGAGGCGCTGCCATGTACATCGATACGTCAACCTTAGTTTGATTCTAAAAATACTGCAACTAGGCCTGGGGTCATGTAAACACCTCCATCTAATTATATTACCTTAATTAAAGTCACATTCACAGGATTAATGCTGTGATTAAAGAATGTGGAGCGCTGCAATATTAGCTGCATATTTTAAAGGCAGCTTTGACCTCTGAAGATCATAAGTTACTATGTTTCAGTATTCACAAACATTTATATTCAAATGTGTGAAGAGTAGCTTGGAGATGTGTTGATGTGTTGT
>CALSBV010000001.1:657292-673344 GCA_943590825.1 Bovichtus diacanthus | reverse complement strand
CTGTTGCCCCCGCGACCCGACCCCGGATAAGTGGTTGAAGATGGATGATGGATGGATGGATATATATATATGTTTCTCAACCGCGCTTGCTGGTGTTAAACACAACCAGCGCACAGAGTTATTACTTCAGTTTAATAAACATCTTAAAAATACATTTGTAGAAGATACTTAGGCCCTAGCAGAACACTTCCTCTTTGACAGAAAGAGATTGGAGTAGGATTTTGATTTAAAAAATCACTCACTTTGACATGTAGTTGACAATTAACACAGAGACACAGGATTATAAATGTTTTTTATATTTCACTGTGTAGTGTGAGACTTTCAAAGCACAGGCTCCTATCTTCTGGCTGCCATGCCCAAACCTCACTGCGGAATTGTTTGTGTAATAGTTGAACAACATGACAGGGTAGTTCCTGCTCCCCTTGGGACCCACTGGGCAGATCAAGTGCAAACAAGTCACTTCTGAGGCTGGATCAGGATATCACTATCACATAATTACAGCCCCTTCTCCCAAAGGATGCTCACTGCTGTTGGATGATCGTTGTCATTGAGGGGAGATGTACTGTAAAGTCCCCGCTGGTGGATGTTTCTTTAGGAGGGACAGGGACGTCCTGCATAGTGCTCTGGGAAGGCTCAGTGGAAGGAGAGTGTCTTGCATTATGTATGGTGGTTGTTATTTTCATCACATGGTGCTGTCAGGCGTCATTGTCGTTTCTGCCCTGTCAGCACAAATTGCAGTGTGTTCACAGATTTGTTGTTCTGGTGTCTACTTTCACCCTCTCTTGTACTCCCTCCATTTGTGACTCCCTCTTTACTTTATTTCACTGTGTCAAGGAAATGGGTTTGATAAGACCCAGTGGGTTCCATTTACTGGTCCTGTCTCCAGAGTGGTGTGGATCCCAGGTTTGAGGAGGACTGGAAGTCGAGCTGCTTGTTGTGACAAAGCTGGCCCTCGCTCTCAGGCCACTCAGGAGAATGAGAGGTAGAAAGTGGCCCTGCTCTGAAGCCCATGCATTATTTCACACAGCAAGTGACAGCCCAGCACACAGGCACAAATGCCAACAGACGCCGGGGTGTCAAAGAGAGGTGTGTGTGTCTGTGTGTGTGTGTGCGTGTCTGTTTGTGTGTTTGTGTTCTTCCGGCTTAATGCCACTGCTACTGTGAAAGCTCACAGCATACAGTTTTCTTTAAAAGCCAAAAAACCTAGATTAGGCCTGGACAGGATTTACTGAAGTTGTGAGAAGAAATCTTTTGAGGCCATGTCTGGTAAAAGATGAGTGTGTTACAAAAAGAGCTGTTGCCATGTGTCGAAGCAATCTCTTTAACAAGGTTTAGATGGCTTAAAACACAAGATGAGATGCAAGCTAAAGTAACCAAATGACTCAGATGCACATGGTCGTTTCTTTTAGGCACTCCATAAATGACCTTGATAATGCATTGGTCTATAAAGGACCATTTCCTGGAAGACTAATGCATTCATTTAATTGCAAATGAGATGCATCATTATGTTGTGGCTGCTCCCGATTAACCCCATAATGGAGGAGGAAACAGTTTAGTTAGAGCCTGGTTAAATGGGTAGCTAAAACATTTTGAGTTCATCAGTGCACACTCTTCACTCTCATTGAACTTGTCATTTTGTCTTGATGGATTCCTTCATCTACAAAGCTTGACCAAAGACTTACTTTATTACTATTGAATCGCTTACTTTTTAACTGACTTACTTGTATTGGTCATTGGGTCACCACACTTTATCTTACAGTATCTCAGGGCTGTCTGTCGGTGCTGGGTGATGTACTGAGCAGAACTCATCACAGACAGGACTCTTAGAAATAAGTAGTGAGAAGATGCACTCGAGTTAGGAAAGCAATCGAAGAAATGGCCGTGGAGATTCAACTGTAAACTAAACGTTTTGCTGAGTAAACAGTCAGGCACCGGTGGTATGTTAATGTATGTTACACTACTTTATACTTTTATTCCACTACATTTATTTGAAGTTCCAGGTATTAGTTACTTTGTAGATTATTATTTACTTACAAAACATGTGAATCACTGGAAAAATATCATGCATTAAGATTAAACTACTAAACATAAAAAAATAACTCACTAACTAAAAGAGCTCTGAGGGCATCATGCATGATCCTCATCATGCAACAATTTGATTGACACGTTTTTACAATATATATATCACAATATGGAAATGTATGTAAAATCACATGAAATAATCCCAATTTAAATGTAATGTAATTAATGCATAAAAAAAAACTTCATACAGGTACTTCAGAAACTCACTTTGGTAGTGTATGATCAAAATGTGCTCTTTAGGTTGATCAATTACAGTTCATTATTTAATTAGTTAATTATATTGTTGTATTCATCATAATAACAATATCACTAATAATTAGCCTTAACATAATATAACATGTGTTTTACAGAAGTAGCATCTTAAATGCAGGATTTTTACTTATTGGAGTATTTTACATGGTGCTTTTATTAGTCAAGGAGATGACTTGCTTCTTTGTTTAAGGATGTAAAGAAAACATGTGTGCATTAAAAAAACAAGTAGAAACCGCGGGAATAAAAAATTAAATAAAAATTGAAATATAATGGAAAGGTTTTTACGCTTGGTGGATTTATACAAAGTGCAATAGAAACAGACGTGAAACAAACATAAATGGCATATTTCCATTATGTTTTCCACATGGTTTGAGGTTTGACTGACACTTTTTTAGTACATTATCTAGTTGCAACCTTTTCCTCTGCAATTGCTTAACTCAATGAGCCTAACTCCTAATATTCGCATAACATTAGTGGATGGATTTTCTGGAAAATTCTGTGCTACATTCAGCAGATGCTCTTATCCAGAGCAACTTACAGTGACTAACTACAGGGACAGTCCTCTGGAGTAGCTCAGGGGTAAGTGCCTTGCTCATGGGCTCAATGGTGGCAGCCTGGTGTTGAACTCACAACCTTCCGGTGATCTATTTGGAAGCCTGACCTACTATACCACTATACCATTTGCTTCTCTTTTGGACAAATGAAAAGAAACACGGTTGACTTTGACATAAGGACATGCTCAGTTCTCACATGAACCCTATTGTATCCTGTTCTGTCAACAACACGCACCCCCTTGGTTTGAAATTCACTAGAGACTGTAAGCACCATACTGCTGCAATTTCCCTATTTGTCCCCCCATTCGATTTATTCTGTCTAAAACCTGCTGATAAAGACTCAGCGTAATGGGAAGAGAGAGAGAGAGAGAGAGAAGAGAAAGCAGAATTGGGAGATAGAGGAAATATAACTGAACTCGCAGACAGGAGAGAGATGGGAGTTGTCTTTCTCGCTAACATTGCTGATTATGCAGGAAAGGCTGTGTGCGCGCGTGTGTGTGTGTGTGTGTGTGTGCGTGCGCGTGCTCTCCTGAATGTGTATATTTGTGTACGCCTGACTATGTGTGTGTTTGTGCGTCACATCCTAGCCTACTTCCTCTTTCCCCTCCTGACATTCCACTTCCCGTCACAGCGGCCTGGCGCTCCCAGATAAGGCCTTTCAGTACATTCCTCCTTCCTGTCGTCGCTCTCCCCTCCATCCAGCACCAATTCCAGCCCACGGCGATCAATCCCACTGATAACGGTTAGCCACCAAAATAAATAAATACATTCTGTCTTCTCTACATCTCAATACAAAAGGCATGAGGCTGTTGGTGAATAATAGCCTCTATTGCAGTGGCAGGGTGAAAACAACCTATCCTGGGGTGAGGCTGTGGAGTCTGCTGCTACTGTCAAAGTGTTACAGACCTCAGCTGCTCAGCAAACTCACATCAATATTTCGGAACCTTTTGTGGGTGATGGGCATATTAAGGTGCATGAAGACTTCTGCAGTGAAAGTGAGTTTGTTTTTAACGGAGCGGGGATTGTTAGTTTAGGGTCAGGGTGACAGCGGCACCACGCCCGTCCCCCTGCCACTGGACCCCTGCTGTGGTAGCAGGTTAAGGGGCAGAGGGGGTCTGAAATCATGGGGAGAGTGTGTGTGACTTGTCTCCTGTTTCTGCTTACGTGCATGAGTGTACAGGTGCTTGGAAATTAGAGACGGACCCCATTGTCCATTGTCCTGAGGGATTCTGGGTAATGGAGCAGGCTGCGGCGAATACAATAGCTCGATTTACAGAACGGAGGCTCTTACCTGGAAAGGAAAAGCATTGCGGTCTTTACTCCTGCTCCAGCACTGGATCAAACACCAGCTGCTACTGAGGGAGTCTTTAACAGAGAAGGGAAGAGAGTGTTCCAGTGTGTGGAGCACACTACTGAAATGGATACAGGTGTTTGGTTCACGTTGCTCAGTGCCTGCATGTAGGACAGCATTTTGAGCCAAGAAAATTCTTGCCTGACATTTAATTTTAATGACTTTTTCACTTTCCTTCATTAATCTTTTCACAAATGGTGTGGATGAGCTCGTAATGGTGCATGAAATAGATGTTATCAAACCAGATAAAACATTTTTTTTAAGTTAAGCAACTTAGAATGAGCACAGAATGTTGGAGTTTTCTAAAATATACATCACAACCTACATTAAATAAATAAAAAATACATCTGATAATAGCGTGTGTATGGACATTTTCTGTATCTGAGGCGCCGTACTGGTTACCAGTGACATTTTGGAGGTGATTTTGTTTGCGGCACTCATCCTCAGAAACTTTAGCTACTAGCAGTAATAAACCTTCGCAAGAAGACACATAGTTAGCTTTTGCATGTAGTGAGAACTTACCTGTAAGTGGTTCCAGACCATCGATGTAATGTTAGCATTATAATGTTATTACATTTTGTGTGTTTGCCTGCACACGTTAAGAGCACAGAAGAGCCTTTACTGACCTGTATGCATTTATTCATCAGGGACAGCACACATTAATGAACATTCATTTATCAGCTGCAGACTCTGCACACCAGTCTGTCATTTCTTTCTCTGAACATTTCCGAGGGTAACAATGTGGTGCATTTTCCATCCAAAGCCATCAGTTGGACACGTCTATCAGGTGTCACCCAGACACTCTCAATGCTGGTCAGAATGATCAGCAAATCATTGACAACAGAGCCTAATGACGTTTTACGCTATTCATTCTAAACACACAGTACCAGTATAAGCTGTCCTGCAGTAAAACACACATGATGTTACACATCAGTGTCTGTGTAAAACTATCTGCCGCCTTTGTAACATCCAGCACTAAATGCTAATAGAAAATCCTGCACTCTGAACCAACAGTGAGGTTTCCTGTGTCTCAATAGACGGAAACTCATCTGATAACACACAGTTCCAAAATGAACTACTAATAATGACTGAGCGGCCGGATTAGAATAAATTCAATATTTGACTTTGATGCTGACCTATTGCATGATGTTTTTTTTTCTTTTTTGTCACTTACATTTTGCCTCTTACTGCTCTCCCTTCTTGCCTCCGCCATCGTTTGTGTGTTGAGGACACAGCAGCCAGGATGTCTGCTTGTGCTGACAAAACAGATCATATCACATCAATACTTACATAACCTCATGGGCTACCTGTTGGTCTCAGAGTTCACTTTGTCCTTTTAACCCTTTGTGACAAAGTGTGACTTTAGATTGATCTAATCAAAATGTTATCGTGATCGCAATATGACTTTCTGGAATTTTCAAATCACAGAAGGCGTAATATTTATTGTAGCCAGCATGTGTCAAAATACTATTTTAAAATAAATATTCTTGCAGAGATGTCCTGGCCTACATCATATTTTACAGACTTAATAAAACATCTTTGTTTGGAACAGATCCCGGCAAAAAAAACACACCATAAGCATTTTAATATGTTTTTCAATGACAATGAGAATAATGATGTAAAAAATTATAATTTGTCCTTTTTGTGTGTAACCTTGTTTCTGTTCTTTGATTTTGAAGCATGTTGTAACTTTACCTTAGATACGTGCCATACAAGCTAAGATATCAAACTGCATTGCCACTGCCGCCAACAGTATCTCTGATCCCTTGTGATCACGCTGTAGTTAAATAGTGCTGGTTAGTAGTGACAAGACCAGCAGGGTACAAGCTGAATGTGTGCATGACACCCAGCACTATATGCTTATAGTACATATCGTAGCTTTTAACAATGCTAGGCGTGACTCTATGGATTGCACTGTTGGGCCTTCAGTCTGTCGACCACTTTGATTCAGAATTCTGCCGGATGAATTGCCAGGAAATTTGCCCCCTTCAGGATGAATTGTAATAGCTTTGGTAATCCTTTGACTCTTCCTCTAGCGCCATAATTAGGTCAAACTTTCAATTTATCCAAGAAATAGTTTTTTGTTTATGACCAGATACCTGCTAAACCAATCCTCATCCTGAGCTGTATTACGTGTTGGGTGCTATAATTACCAAGTGTTAGCATGCTAACAACCTAAACTAAGATGGTTAACATAGTGAGCATTAGCATACATTAGCATTTAGCTCAAAGCACTGCTGTGCCAAAGTACAGCCTTGCAGAGCTTTTAGCTTGAGCTGAGTTACCATTGAAACCTGCACTATTGAGTTGTAGTGACCACACTGTGTCTCTTTGAAGGGGTACCACTGTACGACACAAAACTCATTTCATTTCAACTCATGTGGTCTCATTAAAAGCACATCTCGAGATGACAGGCTGACGGCTTGCTTGATGATTGATAATGCTTGACAACTGTGCCGCTAGGCCTCACTGCCGCAGTAGCAGCTAATATTTCTTATCGTGAGTTTGATTTCCGTCTATGACATGTTTACTGTCAGTCACTTTTATTTATAGCTGGTAGCAAGGTTTCATTAGTTACATGTGGTGGATGTCAGTGCACAGTTCAGTGTCTCTGTATTTAGCCTATGTACCTGACTCCCAGTCCGTCTGCTGCTACCATCCCTGCACCCCAGCACCAGATGTGCTAGCCAGTCTCTTCAGGGAGCCGTACCTTTAGCACTGCCTTTGAACACTGATACGATTAGGAATGTTGAGGCTTAGCACAGAGTCCCCGCTGCCTCACCATCTAACCCAATCAACTCTGAGTGCAGCAGAGATGAGAAGAAGAGCTACCATTCCAACACTTCTGTCCTCACGCACACAAAATATGATGTGCATTCACATTCAGCATGCTCAGACCACATCTGGGTGTTTTTCTGTCTTAATTCAATCATTGTTCCCTTCATCCAGACATACAAATATGTGGTCAAAGTACTGCTTTCATGCTAGCTACGTGGACGTCTCTGAGTAATGACTCTGGAAGTCCAGGCTACATTCATTTTGAAAAAATATGACGTACTTGACTTAAGTTGGTTTGTACAACAGAAGCCTCGATAAGACGCCACAGCTCAGCTAACATAGTTAACAGATGAATTTCATCTTCAGTCAATCTTACATACTGAGAAGAATACTTGAAAGGTACTAATTAGAAAAACGTGGATTGCCATGATTTTTGAATGACTTTATAATGATATGAAAACTCAGTGGGAGTAAATGGGGGCTTTAAAATACTTTAATGCATAATATAACTCGTGCACTGTATGTGTCGTCATCAAACTGTAGTAGGAGATACAAATCAAAAGGTTATCTTCAAAGTTTTTTTTTCAAAAATACTTCATAAGTATGCAGTTTTTATATATATTTGTGGAAGAAAAGGATTAGTTAATAGGAAGTTTTGGAGGTTTTGCAGCACATTTTATTAAAGGGACAGTGTGCAGGATTTGGTGGCATCTAGTGTTGCTGTTGCAGATTGAGTTTGGTTTGTCTGTTCTGAGCTACTGTAGAAACATGGTGGTGCAACGAAGCACAGGCGTGAAGACGACCCGCTCCCTGTGTGGATATGAAGGGCTCATTCAAAGGTAACGGAAACACAACCATTCTTACTTTCAGGTGATTATCCATGAATGAAAAGCTATTTATGAATATTATATTATATTTCTGCTTATAAATTCCCTTACATATTTCACACTGGTCCTTTAAATGTAAGGATTATACTATAATATTGGCCTATGAAATGGAAATGACTAAAACTGAGTTCAGAGATGATCACTCAAATAGTAGCCCTTGACAACGATTAGTGCATGTCATTCTGGAGCCCTGAGTTTGATTTATATACAGCTGACCTGTTTTGACATCTTATAATTGTTAAAAGCTACCGAGCTAAAGCGCTACACTGAAGTCACATTAACACAGCCTTGCCACTGAGATGAGAGCGAGAGGACAACATTCTGGTGAGACTGTGCTGTGATCAAACTCACTATTGTGTATTTTGCCATTGCAGTAGGGGTGTCGTAGGATAATTAGATTTTCTCTAGCAACAGCAATAATTACAGCATAAATATAGGTTCTCTTCCCAGGAGTTAATTCTATTACTGTTTTCACAAATGCCTGTTCCAGCCAAGCTGACCCTGCAGGCCACACCAACTATATGCAAGCATATAATTACGTTGCACAATTGCTATTATTATAATACATGTTTCATAAATTATGCCAGGGACACTCATTCTGACATACTGACATCCTGAACTCAGCGACTGGAGGATAAACAGTGTTTTGCCTCTTGACTTCAAACACTATACAGTCAACACAGTTAGGCTTTATGTTTATTGCCAAAATGATTTGAGACAACCACAAAATCTACTGGACACAGTGATAAGACTGTAAAGCTTGTTAAATTTACTGTTTCTAAACAGGACTGGCAAGTTCATCATTGTATCATGAAATATTTCGGAATTGTCTTGTATATTGTCTATATACTTTTTTTCTTTTTTAGAATACAAGTACTGATGTACCTCCTTATGTCAAGTAGTGGTCATGAAACCTGCGTTGTAGTCACTGGTGTCGACAACGGAGTAAAGTGAACTTTATTTGGCTGAAGGTGAAATTGTGTCGGGTCAGCTTTTTGAACTCTTGAGGCATCTGCTCATAGATTAAAGGCTTCTCCTTTATGTCTCAGCTGTCATTTCCAAAGCCACAGTTACATTAACATGCCAATAAATAGTACTTTTATCCCAGTCTTAAGGCTTTTATGAGGCTTTGCAAGTTGGCAATACAGAAAACACAGGCAGAAAAAAGATGTTTGAACTTCATGGACAACAATACAATGCCTCTCATTAGAGTCCAACACAAGTTAACCCGTCTTACACGTGTATCCAAGCTGCAGTATAAAAGCATGATCTTTTGGTAAAGATACTTCTGTAAAATAGACTGTCTGCCATTTCTAACTCTGGTCCAAGTCGTCACTCCTGGCACACGGCCAGAAGAAAGCTGACACTGAGCAAATTGGTATTTTTCCGTAAACAATTCCTCACAGTTCAGAGATTTAGCTTTATCAGAGGCGGAGGTCCCTCTGAATAATCCATCCACAAGTAGCTCTTTGATAGCTTGTCATGAATACTCTGTTTCTCTTCTCTTTTCTCGTTGTCTCTTGAGGCTAACACTCAGCAAATATCCCAACCACACTGATTTAATAGCTCGATCTTTAGGTGTTAACTTTACAACGTGCAGATCCACGGCGGACGACAAATGGGGACATTTTCCGTCGCACTGGAGGGGATATCAGCGACCAAAGCAAAATAACCACTTCCTCTGGGGACCGTGAACTTAGCTTGTCACTTCCCGCCTCCGAGAGCTCTTTTTGTTTGTTTTTGATGCCCCTACGCCCACATGCTCTCTCTGGAATCGTGAGCTCGCTAATTAGGATATGCAATGTCTTCTGTAAGAAGGAAAGACAGGATGTTATCAGAGGATGCTGAGGGCGCCATATGGTGACGTGATAGATGTACAGTTCAACAACCGATTGAATGTTTATCAGTCCGCTCACCACTGTGTTTCTCACAAGGCTGTGCTTTAGAAAGTCAGACAGAGTGTAAGGTACACACATCCTAAACACTTCTACTGGATCAAAAAAACAAAAACGACTGGAGGCAAAAGTCCAACAAAAGATCTGTACTCTGTACCGAGAGCTCCCAGCAAACGTTTCACACGTTTCCATCTCACAGAGATCTTCATCAAGCACTGTCAGAAAGAAAGTGTCATCACAGAGTACAATATGAGCCGATCACTTATCCTTCAAATGTAACACTTTAGAAAATGTAATGGGTTGATTTTGAAAATAGAAATGTGGGTTTTGTCATTTGGAAATCAAACCTTCATATTCCTTGGGATATCTTTTTTTATTGAATTGAATTGGCTGGGTATTATAGAAAATATGCTAATTTCCTATTATACCAAGAGTTACATGAAAAGAATGATACTACTGATATTTGTTCATTAAATATGAAGCTGATGCTTAGCTTAGCTTAGCATAAAGACTGGAAGCAGGGGGAAACTGCTAGCTGGCTATGCACTGCTCTCAAACAAGCTTGTCGTTTTTACACTATTTTTGTACGGATTAAACAAATGCGATACAATATTATAATAATTGAGGTGCTGGTAAGCCGATAATGTTACCATGGCAAAGAGCCAGAAGAGCTGTTTCCAGTCTATGACTAAGCTCATTATCATTGTCTCCATCTGCTGTCCACCACTACTGTGTTAATGATGTAATCCAGAAAAATACACGTCATGTGTTTCTGTAATCATTGGTAAAAAGAAAGAAGTTTCCACCACATTCTTTCATCGCTGGCATTTCGGGTCAGAATTAGCATGTTAAGTCTTCAATTTGCATGACTACACGGCAGACAACGCCTCCCTCCCAATCCTTTACATTATCAGTCTTTGTGTCAAAACAAGATGAATGCTTCTCCCTCTCTCCCTGCAGAGTCCTTATCTGTGATTCCAAGCACCGTCCTCTCTCTCCTTCTTTGCCTTTTTCAAGGGTGTGCAAGACTTTTAATTATGGAGAATCCCATTTTCAACACCAAAGAGTTACATCTTAAAAGATATGTAACACCTAATAAAGCACTTAGAAAAGGACTGAAGCTATAAATCCTAATAAGAGGAAGCTTTCAGAAAGGAAATGAACTTGGAAGAAAAAGCCACTGAAGAGTGTTAGAATCAGAGAGTGAGCGTGTGTGAGCGTGTGTCTCTGGTTCATTCACACCCCGGATTTCTGACTCCCTAATAAGGCAGCTGGATTAGTTATACGCACACGGAGCTAAGCATCCAAAAATCAACATCTGCTCTATCAAGTTCTGAGAGAGAGGAGGCGGACCGAATGCAGCGTGTGCATTGCACCATGGGAGGACCAAATGGCGTCATTATGGACGTTGTCCGCTCCTTCAGTGCCAGACGAACTACTTTCATCTTCCCAGAAACCAAGGCCTTCTTCCGTTCTTGTGTCTTAGTGTATTGCGGCACAGCCTGCCGTTCCCAGAGGGTCGGTTGAATTCCTGTTCCTCTCTTAGCTCTTTGTGATGAAAGCATTTTGTTAGATAATCGGTTGAGATAAAATGAACATTAATGTGATTATCACCATATCTAATCAGTTTTACCTCAGGCTGGTTTTGTGTTGGCTCAGAGCTCT
Source organism: Bovichtus diacanthus (assembly GCA_943590825.1). Lineage (NCBI taxonomy): Eukaryota > Metazoa > Chordata > Actinopteri > Perciformes > Bovichtidae > Bovichtus > Bovichtus diacanthus. The sequence continues at coordinate 661,880 of CALSBV010000001.1, read as the reverse complement.
GCGCTCAGCTGGCAGCAGCACAATGCATTATGGATCAAGTGTGATGCTGACAAACACAGCAGCTAAACACACACACACACTTAACACATGAAATACCCAACATTTAAAAGTACACACGGCTGTTTACTAGTCATCCATTTATGTAGCCGTAACACACAGTGATACATAGCTGTCCTTACTTCACTCATCTCGAGCAGGATCCCATCTCTCCTGGTTTCACTTAACCGCCTGTCAACCTCCAACCATGCTACCACATCTCTTTAATGGCATCCACTGACACACACACACACACAATCAGCCAGTGGAGACGACACATCTCCGTCCATCTTCTTCGACACAACAGAGTCACGTCATGCCATAATGTTTCCAATCTTTTGATTAAGGTGGAGAAATTATACCCAGATTCCCAGATTGAAGGCGGATGGGTTTATGTCAAACCACTTATTTTCTGTGTGTGTGTGTGTGTGTGTGTGTGTGTGTGTGTGTGTGTGTGTGTATATAGAATGGCCCTGGGCTGGATTCACCATGATCCAATGGTGTCCTGAGCAGATCATGTCACCTGTCATCTGTCCGTATCCACACTGATCTCCACAGCTGCCGGTGACCCTGGACAAGTCAAATGTCTTTCCTGTGTGTGTGTGTGTGTGTGTGTGTGTGTGTGTGTGTGTGTGTGTACATGCTCCCTGGTATAACACTACAGTCATATCCCCACCCTCATAGTTTACAGTCTTCTTGTCCTGCTGCTCCGATGACATGTGCTGCATCTCGATCACATGCAAACACAGTTGTTAGACTTGTTTGAACTTGTAGCAGACAACTATCTCAGCATGCATTTCACATCAACCAGCCGATGGCGGGGAATTTTAGCTTGACTTGCAACCGTTAATTGTTCTTGTGTCACCGCATAAAAATGTGATATTTTTCAGGTTAGAAATGAACTGTTCAGATTAGAATTTTGAATAGTGGTTAATGTATCAAAAATGATGTCTTGAAACTTGAAAATGTGCTCCCACTGGCCATGTCCATGGCCTCAATGAGAACAGTCTTACCATGCTCTGTGCTCGGATGTCAGCATAGAGTTTTAAACTTTAATAACTTTTGTAAGATAACAGCATGTCGGACTTTTTTCTGAAAGTAAAATCAAGGATTATGTTTTTAGTGGACTGCTAACATTGGCGCTGCCTCTTTGTATTTTTTCGGCTCTTAATATGTTGATGTCACACCCTTCCACAATATACTTACTGTAGATAGAGTGAGGATAGTGTGTCTGTCCGCTGCATCTCATTGTCACTGCAGATGAAAGCTCTTGTGAACCAACCGTCAGTTGAAATTGTCGGTGTGATCACAGGTGTGTTGAAGTGTAATCTCCAGGAAGCTAGCTGAGCTGGGGAAGTCGGCAAGCATGTTCCAGTTTGAACCCAAGGATAAGAGTTTGATCATGGCGTACTCTGTGTTGAGTTGAACTATCCCACCCTCATTCTGCATGCCATGGGTTTCCATTACTGAAGTAATAGTGAACCAAAGGACCACATAGGTTATATAATTGCATGTCAAAGAATAACAAATAACTGTTTATTTTTGGAAAAGTGAACTTACATTCATCTTGCAAGTTATTCCTCGTGGAATTAGCCTTTGCCTATTGTTAAGTGTTAACTGATATAACATTACTAACTGTAAGTGAAGGTCATTGAATCAGTATTCAAATGTGGGAGTGGTCAGCCAGCAGGGAGTGTGTTAAAGGCTGTTGATGTCTCAGTGTGGGCTACTTCCTGTCTGACCCCGACTACTGGACTTGACTTTAACACTACGTACCAAGACAAACAGGCTAATCCTGGAATAAAGCTCCATCACAGCGCTATCAGGAGGCCCAGCTTTTTCCTCCCTGCCATAATCCACACAATGCAGAGGAAGTGTGTTTGTGGGGGGGTGTGTCTTTCATTTTTTGTAGACAATGTTAACTTTTTTTTTTTCTTTTTTTTTTTGCATAAAGATTGTCCAGTCCCTCTTCTAATGAACGAAAGCTGCTGTCTGTTAGGTTAGACTCATGACTTCTTTTGTCTGGAGCTGGATTCGAAAACGAGCTGCCATTGTTTCCGTCACCTGATAAGACTGATCTGCTGGATGGACGAGGTTGGCTTTTTTATCAGCAGTGCTCAATACGAGCCTCAAGCTCTGTCAATTGACTCGTTTTCAGTAATTTCCTCTCTCCAGCAGTTCCCAGGGTGTCTTGATCAGATGGAAGGCAGTTCCAATTAAGCAAAGCGCTTGGTTCTTTCTAAAGGCTCAGCTGCTATCAGAAACCTGTACATCACACTGGCACATGAATACTGCTGCCTGAGAATATGAGAGCAGAGATATATTCGTTCAGCACAAAGTATTTGCAGGGATTTGTTGCAGGAGCTATAGTACTGTCTTTTTCAGCACTAATAAACAAGAATGCAAAAACAGAAATATTGCAAGTAAGACAGGATTCATGTTAACACTATGATATGATGTTTGTGTGATTATGATTATGATCACATCACCATGCTTGCATTGTGCTGGTGTCTGAACACAACAGGAAGTAAGTTATTATAGTCAGGTCTTTTCTATGCCAGCCTCTCCGGTTGAGCTTTCGCTGCGGGACTGCAGGTTTCCACCCGCCGCCACTGCGCCACGTTGTGGCGCCCCGGCTTCATACGAAAAGTTTAGAGATTGTTTAATTGACTTCAGGTTCCCTATTAGCATTGGGATTAGATTCAAAATAGTTTGGCACCAAATCCTCCACCATCGGTCAACTCTCCTTACTCTCGTCACGTGATGAGTGAAATCTGACTCTTGCTACTCTGTGCTGTAAGGAGCAGACACATAAAGTTTATAATTATAGCTTTGTTGTTTGACTAATATTGATAGCATACAAGTTAGAGTTTTTAATTTGATGAATGTGGGCACTGATAGCATACGTGAAAATGGACTAAAGGGGTTTTATTTAAAAAAATATGTATACAAACATGTTGAATAAATTCTGATTATGCCACATGTAAGCATGAAGGCCACTCATTGCAACCCAATATTATTATGTGTATGTAAACATTGTAATTGCACTGCGCATACTGTCGCACATTAGGCAAGGACAGCAGCACCTTCACCTCCACAGTGAAGGGGACTGTGTGGAAGCTCTATACATTCTGTAGACGCATTCGAATCTGAGGGAGACGATGCCAGCGTGAGCAACGTGTGTGTATCGTAGGGAGATGTGTGCGTAAACACATGCAGACTTCAGGCTACAGATACAAACACACACATCGCTGACCCTCATGGCCTCTTACAATCTCTGTTCTCCTAATTAAGCAGACGCTTCCCTCCTCCTCTCTCTCTCTCTCTCTCTAAGTGTATCCAGCTGATGAGTGGCTGGTAGTTCTGCAGCTCGAGGACAAAGATGACACGTTCTTGTCTCCAAGAGTCCCACCACTGTCTCTCTCCTTTAATTATACTGGAAAGAACGGCAATCGCAGTGTTATCAGATGATGAGCTCTGCCTCTGTCTCTAGCCCTGAGCCCTCTTTGTGAACGAGAAGCCTGTGTATGCGTTTGAGTAGGAAATGTGCTTCTATGTTTGTGAGGACGAAATGTCTTCATAACAATAGTAAGATTCAGAAAAACATCAAAAGTGAGAATCTCACTTTAATGGGATGTGAGACGTGAGTGGAGCATATATAGTTTGGGAGTAAAGGAGGCTCAACAACGGCTAACATAGCTCAGTTTTGCCCCAGGGCCCCGAGTGGGTTGATCCAACCCACTGTGTCACAAATACCTTTACTTTTAGGGTACCTTGGCATTTGGATTTTATTTACATTTTTCTCCCAAGTCTGCGTTTGTTTTGCAGTTCAATATTCATATTCATCCTTCATTTCCTCGTAAAGTATGTCAGTATCAGACAGGTAGATATTCATATTCATCCTTCATTGAAATCAGATCTTCCGCCACACAGTATACACACCTTTTTGAGGTGGCTATTTTTGTCTGTTGTCTGTCTTGTTTTTCTGTTTTTTAATTGTGTCCATGGGCAGTGCTGGTTGCTTAGTTTGTTCTTAACGTGTGTTATTAAATATTCACACACTGTATGCATACTTTTTCATGTTCGAAGTAAAGGGTGAAAGTAAAAGCCCTTTCCGCATGTGTTATACTGTAGCTGTGAATGGGTGGTGTTGGGTGTGGTTAAATAATTCAGGGCTGAAAATAAAAGAGTGTTCTGTAATAATGAATGCTTAACTCATGTACGGCACATAAAAGAAAGTGTTTTACATTATATCTTATGAATGGTTGGAAGGCTGTGCAGTAAAACAAGAGGGAAAGTAGAACATCTGGGAGCGGGACAGTTCAAATCTGAATTTGAATGGAAAATCAAATCCAGATACTATTATTGTTTTGACTTGACTAGCAAGTGAAAGTCAGTACGAGGGAACAAACGCATTGTTAGGATGTGAACAGATAATGTGCTCTAAAGAAATAAGAACAACATCTAACTTGTTGTAGTAATATCCCCACTGACCTGTCACACCACACACACACACACACACACACACACACACACACACACACACACACAC
>CALSBV010000001.1:565424-657282 GCA_943590825.1 Bovichtus diacanthus | reverse complement strand
CACACACACACACACACACACACACACACACACACACACACACACACTGCTACTACCGCAGGATCTCTGATGTGTCTGTTTAGAAAGCGTTTAAATATGTGTTCCTTACAACTTCAGATCTCATCCCATAACCCTCAGATTCTGAATATTTCCTCGTGTGATTGCCGTCTGCAGGACTTTCAACGGTGCAGATTTGACTAAATATAAAGAAACAGACTCTAGTCTAAAAACATGGAGCTGTAGATGGTTAAAAACTAAATAACGTGACATTCAGTTTGTCCGTCCTCAGTAACGTTTCATCAGTTCTCACCACTTTGGTTGTTCACCTCATGAGCTCAGGTTGAAGCTCAGTTCCTTGTGTGATTCTTAAAGTGCAACACAAAGATTTTTGGCAACAGCTTCTTCATTATTTATTGTTTTGTATTTTTTTTTTATCATAGACCAACTTTACATTCACATTCATTTCCCCACTGTTAAAACCTTTAACTCAAGGTTTAGACTCACCTTTTTTTTCTTTATTTACGTAAGGTTCAAGTACAAATCATGCTTTATTATTTGATTAATTTAGGTGCATGGTTCAAATATAATGTTATAAAGTATATTTTGTGATACTATTCGTATTTTATTATGTGAAGAAATGGGAGTAGAAAACAATTTCACAGCAAATGAAGCACTCTAAATCTGATATTTTTCTTAAATAAACAGATTTGTGTTAAAGACCTTACACAGTGGCCAAAAAAGTTTTTTTCAGGCCACAAGGGCATGTATATAGTTATGTCATTTATGAATTTTAATCAATGAACTCATATTGCATTTAGTTGTACATAGTACCAGAGGTCAGTTACCAGTAGAGCTTACTGACGAGGCAAACAAACGAGTACACTTATCTGTCTCAAACTGTATTTCTGAGACGACATGGACCCTGACATCTCCTGTAACACCTCAGTGGTGTCAGGGAGGCAAACATAAACTGCTTTATTCAGACATTCATCTAAATATTAACAACATGGCTTTTATTTGATCTAACTCCGGAGTGGTACGCGCACATATTATCTGCCACTTTGGTGACAGAAAAAACCCACCAAAGTCAGATCTGGTGAAATTAGGATAAGCAGTCCCAGGAGTAGATTCAGTAGTTTATCTCCATGAGAGCGTAAGTGCCACGTTTCCACCCAGCCTCCAGAGAGAGGACTCGCTTGTCCTCCGTCGGGACATCTGTGCAACACTGAACTACTTCTTACTGCTGATCATTCAGATCATATCATCTCTTCCTCTTCCTTCTCTCTTTTATCACTCTGCTTCTCATCCTGTCATCTCTTCACTCTTGTTCTTTAATCAGGATGCTCTACAGATTTTTTTTTACGGAAGTTTCTTCTTCACATATAAGATTAACAGAATGTATTTGAAATTAGGATGGAGAAATACATTTAACAATATTTTACCTATGACATTCTCATCCCCCTCCCCCTAAGTGGCTGATAACGCTCTCAGAGGAAGCGACCGACCCACTCCACCCATCTCTTTTAGCATGAAAGACGTTAGTTAATGTCAATCTCATCAAAGGCTGTTTGGCTCCTGCTTAATCTACAGTGAGGCCTGTAGAAGTAAACAGGCTCAATCTGAAGTTTCCTGTAATTAGTAATTGTACACACAGCAAACATCATTTCATCATGAAAAAGAACTGTTGTGCCTCCATGATGCTCGGAACGCTAACTAACTTGTGTGTGTGTGTGTGTGTGTGTGTGTGTGTGTGTGTGTGTGTGTGTCTGTGTGTGTGTCTGTGTGTGTGTGTGTGTGTGTGTGTGTGTGTGTGTGTGTGTGTGTGTGTGTGTCTAATAACCCGACATGGAATTATTAAACTGAATTATTTTGGACACATTTTTTAAATTTAATTTTCTTTTTTAAGAATTACATAACTGGAGACCTGGTATATACAGCAGTGAAACTGGACACCACAGTCTTTAATTTTTTACTCCCTGTTTTGTCCCTATCATTATACATCTTTAACTATTATCTTATTGTTACTTCCAACACTTTTCCCAAACACATTTTTGTCAGGAGTCCAGCAGTCAGAAAAGTTGAATGAGAACTTCTGATACATCTCATCCCTCAGCACAGTCTGACAGGACAACATTACATCTGAAACTGTTCAAACTGATGATCATCTGTGTACACATATGCATATTATATTAGGGGTTGACAAAAAATGACAAAAACATTCCTTTGAAGGGTTTGTAAAGCATTGCTGTAAGCCTGTTATCACATCCCCACCTCCCTGCTGTACATTAAGTCCTGTGTAGTGCACGCTCTATCCCTGTAAAGGAAGATGAATAAAAGCCACCTAACCATGAAACACCTTGTTAAACTAGACTCCAGTGAGAGCCTTCCAGACCTCATCACTCCCTTCTATTTCTTCACTCTGAACCAACTGGCTCCCATCTGCCCTGCCATCAGTCACCATGGAACATTTAAAGCCAATCTTCATGAAGCCTGCAGAGTGGATTTCAGACCTGCCACACTGGGAAAGATTAAGCCTCACTGACCAAAATTAAGAGTGAATGGTATGAGTGTGATTCATGTGGCTCTGTTAATTTCTCTATTTATCCCCCCATTGTTCCATCCCTCCATACATCCATTCATCTTTTCCTCTGTGTGGTGGAGGAAAATGACACCCATCTGATCAGGCTAAATCATGAAGAGCAGCCCATCTACGGGATGAACATTTGGCCCATTTTCCGCAGTGAAATGTTGGTGTCTGGGTGATCCCTGCTGGGGAAGTCTTGTATGCACACTACAGGTCACGAATTACATTTTTACAACAAAATACGACTTTTTCTTTTCCACAATACAGAGTAAGCACTATATCCACGCAAAGCTGGACTCACCAGCAACACCTGGAGCTCTCGTGGCCTTTGCCCTCACAAAGAACACTTGAAGGACATTTTTTTTGTGTGTGGGGGGGTCCTTTTTTTTTTTTGTTTTCTTGCCAAGAGTTAGAAGAGAATATTGATACCACTAAATCTGTCCGTCAAATATGAAGCTACAGCCAGGAGACCGGCTTAGCACAAAGACAGAGAGCAGGTCAAGATATAGTCCAGCATATAACCCCTATAAAACCACAACGGATTAATCTAACAAGATATAAGATGTCGGAGAGCTTTAGTGGTGCTGCTAGGTGGGTTTTTATTAATGTTGGATAGAGCCAGGGTAGCTGTTTCCCCCTGCTGCCAGTCTGTATGTTAAACTACGCTCATCGGCCACTGGCTCTATTTAGCGTACAGACGAGTAGTATCGATCTTGTCTTTGAACTCTGGACAAAAAAAAAGGAATGTATTTCCAAAACTATGAAACTCTTCCTGTAATTCTCTGAGCTAGCATGACATTCAGTCTAAACCTTTAAGAATACACGTCTCTGATTGTGTTGTGTTTTTATTGGATGTCAGTACAGCCATTCCTCCATCCATCCCTCCTCCCAGAGACTTACAGCGGGCTCTCAGTGGAGTCTGTTACAGGCTTACTGCAATCATCAGAGAGCTGCTCCACACTGACTCAGTGCCTTTATGTTTAAGCCTCTTTGTGTCATCTCCACATGTCCACTGATCCAGCTATCCATCCATCAGCCAACACCTAGACAAGAGGTCTGCTTCTCACTGCTACGCCAAATCTTCTTAGGGCCCGAAGAGTGATCGACACAATGAAGCTCTTCTTCGTCTCTTGTCCTTTCTTTATTCTCCTTTTCAGCATTTTTCCTTCTTCCACTGTTCCTCTTTTTTTCACCTCCTTCCTCACCTCCATCTACATTGCCATGACTCTGCATTAGAAAGTACAGCCTACACATTGTGTCCCTCTCATCCCTGACACGTGTCAGCTTGGTCTGTCTCCACAGTGGCAGAGAAAGTGACACCTACACCTGCTCTCTGTAGAGATCTCTTTCCACGGTGTATTGTTGCACATCTAATTTCAGCATCAGAGGTGTTCATTCTAAATAGGATTCATTTGAATTAATTGAATCTTACAGCTGTATATTTATTAAATCCTGCAGGGAAAAACCAGATTGTAATCTTATTTCCGAAGGGAAACATCTTGAGCTGAGTTGTTTCATGTTTAGGGTGTATATGTGCATTTAAAGTCGCTAAAATCAATATTTTTTTAACAGGATATCAAATGTATATTAAAAATTAAATTGAAAAATGTTAATGAAAATGTTGTCTCTAGTAGTGATGATTACATTACATCACATGTCACAGACTGACTACAGGGACAGTCCCCTGGAGCAACTTAAGAGCCTTGCTTGGGGCTCAATGGTGGCAGCCTGGTGTTGAACTCACTACCTTCTGGTGTTCTATGTGGAAGCCACTAACCCCTTGACCACCACCAGCACTGATGAACCTGGAGAGATGTTATCACCTGAAGCTGCAGCTCCCCTGAGGCTTATAATGAGTTTCAGCTCGTTGTTTATCCGTCCGAGCCACAACTTCCCTGTCGGGGTTCACGCTCGCAGCTCTCATAAGCCACTGTTCCCTCTCTGCTCAGCAGCAAACAGCAGACAGACACAGGTGGAGACCAGCTGCTGAACATAGTGGAGCACTACAGAGATTTTTGAGAGCTTTTGAATACGAAAACCTTCGCTCGTTTTTCTTTTGTGTTACCCCCTTAATATGCTGAGTAAGCGAGCACTTCTAAAATGCACTTCCATCGTGACTTTAAAGCAGCACGAGTGGACTTTGCAACCTGTTGGCCTCAAATGGCAACAAGCCTGAGGCAACTCTGTGAACACTGAGGACATTAATACCCAGTATGTACCCTGACATTAGTAGACCAAGTTTCTTCTTTGTGGTTTCTAGCTGCTGCAGATGTAGCGACAGAACACTACGTCACACTTTTGGATTAGATTTGCGCTTACATTTGATTGCATCACTTCCTGTGAATGGAGAAATATTCTCGTTAGTGACAATTAGTGGGAAGTATGATAGTCTTTCTATCCCTGTTGCAGTACAGTGAAGAGGGATAATACCGTATGCAAGGTTCACGAGGGGCTTTTAAACGAGTGGAGGCCATTAGCTAGACAAGTATTCACATGAAGGTCATGTCAATCCACCTGGTTAGCACACAACAACACACACAAAAAACCTGATCAATTCATAAAAATGTGCATACACCTGCCATATAAATAAACTTGATTTGATTTGCCGCGTATCTACATTGTGTGCTTTCTGATGAACACACACACACATACACAGCTGGCATGTGAGACTGATCAGGATCGACTGAGGTACATATTTAATCAATTTTGGATTTATTTGAGGGGCAAGGATCTGAAAGACAAAGAGGAATCCTGCCTATAGGAGAGGTGGAAAGGTCAGAGATACAGAGAAGAAAAGGAGAGAGGTGTGTGTGTGTGTGTGTGTGTGTGTGTGTGTGTCGCCTTCTCTCACACTATATTACTATATTAATTCTGTTATCGTTGCTGGAACGGACAGAGAAGTAAAGGGAAGATGTACACTTTCAGTTTACTGAGGACATGATCCAAAGCAAAATGTTTTTGTTTTTTTAACCAAAGAACAGAATGGCATGCAGTTGAGACAAAAACAAAATGGATTGAATTAGCAAAACTCAGCCAGATATGTACTGACAGCGTACGTGCATGAATGTACATCATTTCCCTGACTGGTGAAACATTAAATCATTTTAAGGTGGATATCACCTATAACATGATTTTTAACAGAAGAAATGTGTAAATATAAACATTTCACATTTGTTTCTGTAGGTAGCGGATGTGTTCTGGCTCTCTGCTGCGCCCCTGTGGCCATACAGGCACACTACAAGTTCATTTCAGGTCTGCTCCAGACACATGAACTGCCTCAGGTGGATTCCCAAGCTTATTCTTTGTATTTCATTTAGCTCAGTCAGACTGAATTTCAATTTAATGACCAATGTAATTTCTACTGCGCCTGTAGTGATGTAAATTAATACAGAAGTGAAAATTTTGACATTGGTAATAAAGGAGTGTTTTTTCCCAGAGGCACTGTTTTTTTTCTTTGTTTTTCTCTCTCACATCAACGTGACATATCGACGTCACATAAAGTCCCGTATAATTCCCTTAGCTCAAATCTTTTCCAGATGAAAATGGAATTCGCTGTGGACACGCAGCTCGACAGATTGTGTCGTTGTCCTGGACTTTTTATTTTCTGTGCCTGATGACAAACATCTACTTAGAAAATGTGTATTGTTGACATATTGAAGACCTAAATTCCACAAGGACATTCTTGTCTCCTGCATGGACTTTCTCCCAACTTTGGTTGGTAGGAACATCATTTGTTATGATTTTCATGATGATGAATAGACGTTGTTTATATGAACTGTTGACATATACTCTCACCTCAACATACTATATTTCTGATATTCTTAATGCATAGATGTTGCCTTATGACTTATGACATTCATGCAAGACTTTCAGTGCTTAGTATAACATTGTGTTTAGACATGGATGCTGTTATTATCATTTATGGCATGTTAAATCTCCTCACCACAGTCTATTTTAGTCATTGTTATGAATAGTGTGGGATCAGATCATAACTTCTCTAAATATGTGTGCTGTGACATGTTTACATGACATGAAGTATTTAGTTTTATTGGAAGCCTAAGCTGAATGAGTAATGACATCATATGAAATCCCCCCCCCCCCCCCCCCTCCAATCCTCCATCCAGGCGTATGGGCCCAGATCCAGATGCCCCAGCCCAGTATTGATGTGATCAAGGGTCAGATGGTGGTGCTGATGGCCTCGTACAACACCGGGCCAGGCAGTGACCTGAGCACCAACACCATCCTCTGGAACTTTGTCTCTAACAACACCCAGCTGGTAAGGAAGCGAATGGGAGACCCTACGAAACGTCACATATGGAAAACCTTTAAGTGATATTTGTTCATATCTTGCTGCACATTCAATATACTACAGTATGTACAGCCCGGCAAGTAAATCTATGGCTATAATATCTGGGATTACAGTTGTGAAGGATGTTTGCTTGTTCTCATGCTGTAAATCTGGTAAAGCTCTTCCTTTGTAAACCCTTAGAGATGAATCCAAGACATAAGAAGGCCTAACCCTAACCCTTGCTGTACCAACACTGTGTTATTGCTTTACTGCTCAAATACACCATGCTGTAGGTTTTCTGCCATAGGTAATAAAGATGAACGTGTTTTTCCAAATCATATTATTTATGAAATCATTGCTGCGGTTAATCACAAAATGAAGCAGAGAACCCTGTATTGTTTTTTACACATTGTCTAGAGACCTGGCCGTGACTCAATTTACATGTCTGGCTGAGGTCAGATTATTGGAGTGTGCAGATGGACGACCCAAAAAAGGATCACAATCAGAAAGGAAACAGGGGAAAAGAGAACGCAGAGAGCTGGAAAAGACATGTGACTGGACAGCCATCCAGTGTGTCAGTCGGCTTTGCTGTGATTTGTAGCCAAAAAGATGAATAAAAAGAACAGACCGTCACTACCTGAAAGCCAAATGTAGATGCCACAATCTCTGCAGAGAGTTTTATGGGTATGTTAGTGATGAGGTAATCTCTTCTGACAAACTAACTAGCTCAGTCCCTCACCTTTGTGTCTGTACCTGTCTCAATTCAACAGCATTACCATAAAGATATCTATACAATAGGGCTGGGTTTAACATTGGGGGGGGGCTGGAGCCATGGTATCTAGGTCCCGCCCACACACGAGCCAATCACAAGCCGAGCATGGCCACAGCTCGTTAGCATGAGCCATGATGGTAGTTGTTTGGCTAGAAATACACGACAACTCACCATAATGTCTATAAGTTTATTAATGATCAGATTGACAAATGTTCTATTACACAGACTCATGGTGGTTATGAAAAGTGTAACTTATATCTCCTCACTCAGAGCATCTGTAAATGACAGCTGTCAATCATGATGTCTCACCTCCTGTTTATTGTATCAAATAACTCATTGAAACCAAACATGTCAGAAACATGTTGAACGTACATCAGCATGATAAGAACTACTTAAAATGACAGAAACCATCTTTGGGGAAAATGTATCTGCCGTGTATTTTGAGTTTTTAGTTTGGCCAATGTCCCATCCACTAACATGGAGTGGGGGGGGCTTTATGACCTGTAATGCAGCCAGCCACCAGGGGGCGATCGAGATGTTTTGGCTGCACTTTTGGGGAGCTGTCATGTCGTCCATCTTTATATACAGTCTATGGCTTTGATACACACACAATACTTGTCAGTAGATACATTCACTGTTGGCTTTGCTCTTTTCATGGGATTTGTTTACAATAAGAAAAGCTCACTGACTTTAAAAGTTTCTGAATTAAAACATGTGTTACCGTTTTTTCTGAGGACGTGTCATACATCCACCGGAAATATAGAACTGTGAACGACAGGAACAATTCAGATTCAGAAAAATAAAATCTAATTTGTTTGTATTTATTCTCTGCCTGAACTTTTTCTGCCTTGTGCTCCAGCACCACATGGGTTAGGTTGATGGAATACCATTCACCTTTATTTATTGTTTATTACAGTTACGGAATTTGACTCAGTTTTTTTTTTTTTTTTGCATTGCTCTCAATGTACTTATATAGAAATAGCAACAGCTAGGTTAAAGGACAACAAAGCTGGACAAATAAAGTTAAAGAATAGACAGGACTATTATGTATGTTTTATGTTATTTTTTGTATGTATGTATTATGTTATGTACACTGTTATGTACACTTATGACAAGTATGTGAAAAATTGGTGAATATATAAATATTATATTAATATACATAAAATGCACCAATGAAAAATAAAAGGTCTAGATACAAGTCAAGAAACAAATACTGAATGACATACATGGACTGGGTGATTATGTGCATGTATACATGTCTGTATACTGTTTATACAGTGTGTGGGATTTATATTGGCTGTGACAGCTGGTGCATTAATAACTGTGAAATTGTAATCCATAATGGGAGCAGTGGATGTTTTGGTGTTAGAGGATTATTGGCAGTGTATGGCTGATTAAAGTGTTCATCAGAGTGACGGGCTGTGGGAAGAAGCTGGCACAGGCTGCACTGGGTGTGATGGTCTGCCTTGATGTTACCTCAACAGAGGGTACATGACAAATGTGTGAAATCCCATCTACAGTATACAGTTTGGATCTCTGCAGTCTTGATTATCCATTGCAGTCTGTTCCTGTCCTGGTTGGTGTCCAACCAAACCACACAATGATGGATGTGAGTAGAATTTGATCCTGAAAAAGCCCAACAGAGGTTGAACTTCCTACACAGCTCAGGAAGTTCAACCTCTGTTGGGCTTTTTTCCTTATAGTGTGTATGTTAGACGCCCGCTTTAGGTCCTGGGAGATGGTGGATCCCAGAAACCTGAAGGTTTCCACAGTGGACACAGTGGTGTTCAGTATGAGGGAAAGGGGGCAGTGGTGGGAGGGCCACTGTCATCACCACAGCTGTTCGACCTCCCGTCTGTATGCAAACTCTGTGCATGATTCTATAAGGAGATTTGTTGTTCCATATAACTCAGTTTACTCTGTAATGCGTTCAACCAAATGTTTAAAAAAAAAATCTAAACAATCACGATTTTCTGGGCAGGAGATTAAAAATACTTTTAATTCTTTTGGCCCAGGATGAAAGAAAACGTCCTAATATTGACATGGACGTCAAGGAAACTGGTTCCTCACGAACTGTGTTGCTCACAAGCCTCTTTTATTTCCTCCTTCTTTACGTCTGACTTCTGGCTCTCTGTTGTTGTCTTGTCCAGATCATCTCCTACACCAAAGGATCCATGAGCGTGGGCAGCTCCCAGTTTAAGGGCCGTGTTGGTTTCTACTCAAGCATGCCCTCAGGCGACGTGTCGCTGTACATCAACAACACCCAGGAATCTGACTCCGGACGCTACCTCTGCCAGGTCATCATTCCTGATAATCCTGGCCTCACTGCTGAGCTCAGTCTGGACGTGAAGGGTAAGAAGCAGAGCCTGAACCCTCCCTGCACTATAGTCACACTTCTTACACTGACAACTTAACTTGCGTTGTATAATCTAACAAAATAAACCTCTTGTCTCAGTCCCTCCTGCGGTTCCTAAGTGCTCTCTATCAGGGAAGCCGGTGCTGAAGGGAAATGTGACTCTGAGCTGCACATCCAGCTCTGGGAAGCCCGTTCCTCTGTACAGGTGGAAGAAGAGCAGCCCTAGCTCTGAGGTCTTCTTCTCACCCATGCTCAGTGAGTGGAGTCAGCGCACTTATTCGATATTGTTGTTCACATGGAACTAAGATGAATGTACCAGAAAGGGTTTTTGCATGATTTTAATTCTGGAAATCTGTGTGAAGCTTCAGTAATGTTAGCAGAGCAAGTATCCTAAGAACCTTTCATTACTTCTGAGACTGTTTTGTGTTTTTGTGACTTTCGGAGAATTAGAGGCTGAAGAGTATAGTTCTGAATACTAAAATGAGGCATAGTTATGATGCCCAAAGTGTAGTGTGTCTAAGCACTGGATGTATCTGCAGTCTGACCCTGTGCTGTCTTGTGTGTGTGTGTGTGTGTGTATAATCATGTGCATGTCCAAATACACATGGAATAATGTGTATGCATGCATGCTTGACTCCAGTCCTCCGTGTTCAACGCTGTTTTAGATGAGAAGATCGGCACTCTGAAGCTGAGCAACCTGAGCAGTAACATGTCAGGGAAGTACGAATGCACAGCCAGCAACTCCGCCGGGTCAGAGAGCTGCTCCATCAACCTGGAGATCGTCACCTGTACGTAGCACACAAGAACACATGACACAAGTGGGAATCCAAATGTCGGTTGTTTGTTGTTAAGCTGCTGTTAAACTTGTGACAGTTCCTCTCTCACACACTCATTTGAGTCATTTGCTTTGTGTCCCATGATCGTTCCTGCAGCCACTAATGTGGGGATGATTGTTGGCGCCACAGTGGGCTCAGTGGTTGGCTTCATCTTCCTCCTCCTCCTCTGCCTCGTCTTCCTGGTGAAGAGGCGGAGAGACAATGAGGACGACATGGCCAACGAAATCAAGTGAGTTCATGTGGCTTACCTCCAAGGAGCCTTTATCACTGGCCCTGTATGCATATACAGAATATTATAATATAATATTTAAAAGAGGAAGTAATGTAAGGGACACATTGGTAGACTGCAAACCATTATTTTCAATTGATCTTGCGATTATTTTCTCATGAAAGCAGTTCATTGTTTTGTCTTTAAAATGTTTATTTCTTCTGTCAGACGTTACAAAGCGTTGCCTCAAATTCCTGTGTGTGCTGTAAAGTTTGAGCAGTGACTTGACCGTGTGTCCTGTCAACCTGCAGGGAGGATGCTCAGGCTCCCAAGCGCGTGTCCTGGGCCAAGAGTGGCATGGGTTCAGATATCATCTCCAAGAATGGCACCCTGTCTTCCATCGCCTCCAGCCCACACCATAAAGAGCCCTCCCACCACCACAACAACCACCACCACCACCTGCAGCACTACCCCCAGCGTCCCCCCTCAGATACCGCCTCCATCATCACCGCCACAGGCAGCATGGCGGGATACCGCCCGTCCCGCCAACACGGAGCCTCCACCCCAACCCATTACAGCTACAATAACAATAGCACCCTGCCACGTGGACAGACCATGTCCTCTGAGGCCAGCACCAATGGGAACTCCCTACCCAGACCAGAGCGCTACACCCAGCTGCCCCAGGCTCAGGTGCTACCGCAAACCTACAGCCAGCCTCAGCTGCAGCTCCAGGCCGCTCCCTCCCCGCCGCCGCTGCCCACCTCCACGGTCACAGCCTCCAACATCGCCCGCATGGGAGGGGTGCCCATTATGGTGCCCGCACAGAACCAGGCTGGATCTCTGGTCTAACACCCGCCAGCAAAAACAGTGCTGTTGGCAAAAACAGAGGAATACTGTCCCTTTACACTCGCAAAAAGGGTCAGCTGCTGATTATTATTTTTTTAAAGGGAACGCTTTAGCTACTATTTAGCAAAGAATTACAGTAGATGAAAAGGTCAAATTCACTTATTGATGCTAGCTTTTGCGGCAAGAAGCTTTCATGCCTGACTTTCAGACACAGACTGTTTAAAGTATACTCAAGTCTTTTATATTCTGTATGCACTGTATACATTGCAATCTATGTATACTGTATACTTTGTCAAGTATCTGCTTTTCTACTTTATCAATGCATTTCTAACATTGTATTTCATTTGTTTGTTTGTGGGGGGGGTCGTTTTTTTAGTTTGTTTTTTCTTTAGCTTTTAAATGTCATAGTTTTTTCCTCCTGCGACACAAATTCCACAAAGTGAACGGCACATGGGTCATGAGGGGGTCACAGATGGATATACAGATGAAGAGGGCTATGCAGGTCAGCTGTACTTTGTCCATCATCTTTATGTAAAACAAATACCTAAATACCAAAATATGTTGAAGCACAATGTATCAGTTAGAGGAGAGAAGGTTGCTCAAAGTAAAGTCAGTGAGGAGGATTGTGTGTAATATGAAGATCTATTATAAATTATACAAGTTTGGCATTGCAAAGTATCCTAATCCTTTTTTTTGGCTTTACTTCTGTCGGTGGCTCAGCTTATAAAATGCTCTTAGACTCAATTCTTTAAACACAGATTAGCAAAAGCTCCTTATAATATTGAGCAATATTTAGAACTGCAGTGTTGTGACTTTGCTAATACATAAGTCCACACGTTTAATAATTTAAAGTTGCCTGAAAAATTGAAATTGTAAATATGATATTTATTTTCTGAGAAACGTGTGACTTACAGCACAATGTAAGTCCATACTTACATATGACCTGTATTATATGTTCCATACACGGCCTGTATGGAACATATAATGCAGGTCATATGTTGCAACCCTGGATACTGAACCAAAGATATACAGTATGTAACGCTTCATTGTTTGGACATGTTGTAGTTTGTTTTCCAGAGTGGGTCAGTGTGGAAGGACTCTGTTTCAATCAACATGACATGGAAGCATTTTGATTCGCTGCCAAGGCCACTGGCTTTAGGCTTTTTTTTAGATTAACCTTCTTTCTCATTTGAGTGACATTGCCACGTGATTGTAGCAGGAAGCTGACATGAGTTTCTCTAAATCAAAAACACTAATGTGAACGTTTTTTTCTTGAAGTTATTTCCTATCATGAGAAATGCACTATTCCTCCTCAAAGTTGGGGGAATACATTTGCTAATTTAAAGAAACCTACAGAATATTCTCAAATATATGTTGGCTTAATATTACTAATGCTGGTTTCCATTTAACAAAAGTAATATCGGTGCATATTTTTAATAAAAAAAATCTTCATGTATTATGCTGCTGTGGTCTTTGATCAGTCAGTATTTATGAATAAGAACAGCTGTCGCTCATGATCTCACAGTCGAGGACACACAGGCACTATTCTCTCTCACATCGTGATCATTGAGATTCTGACCTTAACAATGTCAGCTTAGTTTTTACATTCAAAAGATTTGAACTGCAGTCAGAATGTATCCAAATGGCTACAGACTTAACGGCCGTGTACACCGAACAGTTCAGGAACGTAACCTGAGCTGTGGTAAAAAGACATGTTTTTCTATAAAACGCAAGCCTTGAAATCCAAGTATTATTTTTAATCATGTTTTTTTTTTTTTCCTTATTCTTTCAAGTCACATAAATGCCTATTAAAATATTATTTGGATTTGGAAAAGAAAAGAAAAAGAGATATATGTATAAGGATAGTGATCATACGACCTATTCTGCTGTATTGTCATTACACTGGAGCATGTTTGTGCACAGGTAGTCCGAATGACACGCAACGATGTGGAACAGAAACATCCGAGCATCCGATACAAACCACTTCTGAACAATGTTAGACTCAAGCTTGACAGGACGGTGGGACTTGTATCTTGAAGCGTTGCTAGTTTTGTCGAGTTTTGTATCGTTTTAATACATTAAAGCCAAATGGAAAGAGTTGGTGAGGAAATCATTTTGATATGACTTACAACAGAGTCTTTAGATCTACAGTGTTTGAACGTGTGAATGGCTCATTTAAAAAGTGTACATTATGAACATTAAAATGTATTCAAGACAAGCCTTTATTTTTATACAGTGATGTATAAGAGCACATGAGCTACAGAAGTGCTCACTCTCAGTGAGTTGTAAACCATGAAGATGTTTAACTACTGTGAACATTATCCATATTTATGTTCATGAAAAACTATTTGTATAAAATGTTCAATTAAAAGAGAAATGATCAGTCATGTTGGTGTGTGCGTGTGTGTGTGTGTGTGTGTGTGTGTGTGTGTGTATACTATCCATATTCAAGTCTGACAGCATAGAGGTGCATTGACTAAATTCCAAAGAAGATTCTTATTCGGGATCTTTTCTAGAAAAAGATGTTTTTTAATCTTAGCTATATGAAACCATATGATTCCACTCGCATTTACAAAAGAAATATGTTAAATGAATTGAGTGTAGAGCCAATGTCTGCATCTGCCCTCCACTGGCCATTATAAGTGAGAACAGGGGGAAATACAACACGCATTCATATTTCCTATAAAATCATTCAGAAACTATTTGTATGTCCACAAAATTTATTTTCTAATAGACATTATAATACACAATCTCATCAATTGTGGTATAGCATTTAGTCTTTAGTTGCATTTAAGTGGTTACACTCACTATTGAAATATAGTTTATATTTTGAAGTTAATAGTTTACTAACAGTAAAGTGGTACACCAGATGGCAGCACATTCACTCTAATAGGGAAATATAGAAGGAGTGGTAGATGAAAAATCCTTATGTTGAAGTACTCTATTACATAAATGGTAAACATCTATCTTCTGCATACAGTTGTCTTTGACCTGAACACCCTCCATATTATACATATACATTTACACATATTTAAACTTTTACACATTAGAATATTTGAAGTCATGATTCTGATTAATGAAATGAGAGGTCAGGTTGTTATAAAGCAGAGCCACATGTCGCAAAGTGCCAGAAAAGGGTACGACAAATCTGACGATTTAATACCTTCAAATCAAGATAACGTGCTTGAAAAAAAAAAGAATATACACAAATCTTCAAAGAAGCATCATTGATGCTTTAAAGATATATTTCCTTTTTATAAATATTCCTACACTGTGATTTTCCATTGTTTTGCTTTAAGGCGACATTGTGCAGTTGGTTACTTGTTGGGAGATGTTTTATGATATAGGTGATGGCCCTGGCACTTCTGGTCTAAACCAGAACCTGATCGGGTGGTTCTGCTCGTCTCCTGCACTGAACTTTAGGGCAGTGACAGCAAGAATAAATCCAGCGATCACATTTGAGAGGTAGTTCTGTAGGTTTCCTCAAACTAGAGCCAACACACAGAAATCACAGTCGAGGTCCTCATACAATTAGATATGTCTGAAACTGTGATAGGACAAACAGCATTTTGCAAAGTGTGGGGTGGAAGTTAGAATAACATTGAGCCATACAGATATCGTATTTCTACTCGCTGAGTCTAGAACATGTCATGCTCCTCTGTTTCACGACCAAAAGCAAGTATGCATGATGTGGAAACTTGAATACATATATAGATCGAAAACACTTGGAATGGAATTTACAGTGAAGTAGAAGACGTGTGGTGTCCAGGAGCTCAACTTTAGGAATGAACATTTCAATAGAACAGATCTATTTTGTATGTTTCAGTGATGGGGGGGTAGTTAGTCTTAAGAATATTTCTACATAACGTAGGACATCCTGTATGATCTAAACAACCTTTCTAATGCACATGTTTCTTTCTCTCCACTAAACATGCTTCATGCAGTCGTTCACCCCGTGCACAGCTCATCAGCATTGATCATGTTACCTGCTAAAATCAAAAGGTGAAGACAGAAAGAAGCAGATGCAGTCACCGCGAGGGTAGAATGTTTATTAGAATTTGCGATTAGCGATGTAACATTCACCTACATGGCGCAAAATAAGTCATAAATATGCTAATATGCAAATATGCACGCCTTTCTTGAAATGAGCTCATCTCATCAGGGGATGATATATCCAAAGAAAACTCAGTGATACATCTCCACATAAACTGAACAGGGGTGGAATGACACAGTAAATAAAAGTAGAAAATCAGCAACAGAGTTTATATCAAATATTTAGAAAGAAATTTCAAAAAAGAGCACTGGATATTTAGTAAAGCAAAAAGTTTTATAATGCACTGCACCCGTAATAGTCGTGTGTTTCTTTTCATCCACATGGAGCTACAGTACTAAGTTGGCAGAAAAAGGTGCATGGCTTTTGTATTCAAATGAATCATTGTTTTCATCTGAAACAATACAGGGAGATGATGTGGATGCAGTACGCGTTTCATTTATTTTACAGTGAAGTCCTTATAAATCAATGACGACAACAATCAACAGAACCCAGTGGTTAAGAGGTCAGTTTAAAAATAAGTGTCAAAACTTGGCAACATTGAGATTATGTTAGAGGAAACAAAGAAAAAAAAAAGAAACTGTAAAGTAAAGAAAGTAAAGAAAGTAAAGAAAAGAAAGAAAAGAAAGAAAAGAAAGAAAAGAAAGAAAAGAAAGAAAAGAAAGCGACGTTAACGCTGTATCCCTGTACTGAAGTGGTGTTGTGATATTTAATAGCATGTCATGCTCCATTAGTGAAGTCCTTTAAAAGTGGGATATGCTGTCCCACTTGTTAAACGATTCAGATGGAGGCCATTTTGGGTCTGGCCTGAGATTAATGTGCAGGAAGGGAGAAGGTGAGCTCAGCGAAAGTAACCATAGTTGAGGTGAATACAATGATGTCGATGGTGAAGATCCATGATTGATAATGGTAAAAGATGGGAGGTCATGCAGCCTTGGCCAGAGGCGAGGAGGGTTGGAAAAGCCCTCGGGGGAGAACTCTCCGTCACACTGTGGCCTCTGGCCTAGCAGTGCTTTAGGTAGGACACAGGACTGGAGAGAAAAAACAGGGAATAATAATGTTAAGTCTCTGCAGGAAAATATATAACAAAGTTACATTAATGTAGTAATTATTGTAGCATAATGAGGAAGTTCCATTTTGCAATAAGTGAATTTACTAGACAATATTCCAATCAGAGAACATACTGTAATTAACACTGATGTGATTGTGTTTGTTTTGTCCTCCCCTGTCGGCCTACTGTGAAGAATAAGTCTTTACCAAGCACTTTAGAGGTATTGAAGCTTATGGTGTTGAGCTTACCTTTTAATATGTAGTCAGTTAGCAGTGTAGGCACCTTCTCACTGTCCTCCTTCATGGCGTAAAGAACTGGGTGGAGGAAAAGAAACTCTGGTCATACCCTTTTCTCCCAGCCAGTAGTTTTTTTTTGCCTTTGATACAAATGTTCTGGGCTGTACTTACGTTTTGTGAGCATCTGCAGGTCTTCAACAGATGGAGGGGTGCCTTTCTTCTCATATGGAATAACTGTATTTAGATACTGAAAACACAGAGGGTCAATGTTCAGATATGACACAGCACTTAACCTGAACAGCAAGAGTTAAACATTTTGGGAAACATGCTTATAATCTTTCTTGCCGTGATTTAGATTCAAAGATTGATACCACTCTTATATCTGTCTGCTAAAATATGAAACTGGAGCCTGGAGATTGTTTGTTAACTTAGCTAAGCTTTAGGACTGGAGACAGTTGGAAACATCTAGCCTGGCTCTGTTTATTAACGTTTCTTATCTGAGGCTAGTGATCTCTAGAAATCTCTAGAAATCCCACCTATGACCTATGACCTATGACTAGTGTGTTGGAGGTGCAGTACCAGGCGCAGTTTTCTGTCTTTATGCTAAGCTAAGCTAACCAGCCGCCGGTTCTAGCTTCATGGTTGTAGCTAGCTCTGGTCAAGAAAGTATACGTTTATTTCCCCAAAAATTCCTTTAAAAGTCAATAGACTGTTGGTCAGCCAACAACAACAGACAGTGTTGAAACCTGCCACTCACAAACATATTGACAAATCTTTCAACATTAACGACTAAATCTGAGTTATTAATGTTATCTGATGCTGTAAAAGGTTTACATCTGGTAATGCCTGCAAAAATGGGAGCCAAAAAGAGCCCTATATTTTTTAACTATGATCAGCTGAGAAACATAAAATCCTGAAATTATTTATAAATTACACTTGTGCAATTGCTTGTGATTCATATGGACAAAAACAGGGTCATGTTTTGCAGTGTGCCATAGCACATTGCTAACACGGTGGTCAGAGTAGGCCAATCGTGTGACATAGCCCATTCGCTTTTATCGTAGAGTGCTGCTCACGCTGCCTGCTACGGTGGTGCAGTCGCTCCAAACACAGGAAGCTGCGTTCACAGACGCAGCAGCACTGAACCAGACCTGAGACAGACAAGTGATTTAATGCTGCATTCACTTGCTCCTCGGACGGTCCTAATTCCAAAGATGTGAAGTGGTTCTTTTGATTTGTATGTATTGTAACGAAGTGTCACGGAGAAACTGCCGCTATATTTTGCAAAAAGTACAAACCTTAAAAGGTTCGATAGATTTACATGTGTCATCCAAGGAACCTATTCTATGATAAGGGTCTGTACATCCCTATATCAAGCCTCTTACTGCAGTGAAACATTATACTACAGCTTAAACGTACATGAAGAGAACCACAAATGTTAAACTCACTAATCAGTTAATACCAACAAAGCTGTTTATACTGATT
Organism: Bovichtus diacanthus; assembly: GCA_943590825.1. Lineage (NCBI taxonomy): Eukaryota > Metazoa > Chordata > Actinopteri > Perciformes > Bovichtidae > Bovichtus > Bovichtus diacanthus. The sequence continues at coordinate 638,569 of CALSBV010000001.1, read as the reverse complement.
GCTGGGAAATACTGCTGTCCAATGCCTAATGTCTATTTCATTTGAAATAGTTATGTTTGCGTAGGATACTTCATTTCTAGCTAAGTACTGCTATGTCACACTTAAACCTTGTTTTAACACCTTTGACCTTTGACCTTACCTGTTTCTCATTTCCTGTGCTTCCAAATGTCTGTCTGATGCCCGTCTGCAGGATGTTAGACAGTCCCTCCATGCTGAAACGCTGTAGGTTGCAACCAGGACACACACACACACACACAAAAAAACATTATTACAAGCCACTGATCATCACTTTTTAGATCAAGCTGGATCAAGACTGGTTTTCTTTGCCAACGTACAGTACAGCATCTCACACAAACATGACATCATAGTGAGATACTATTAGCGTTATTGTTTTGCATCTGCATCATTAATGTGTACAGTCATATCACTGTAGTAATGCTGCCTCAGGTACCAAGCAGTCAGCACATGAAAAGAGTAGCCTGGAGTATGCTGTTACAGTATGAAGACCACTGGTCACTTTAGGATGTTTCCTGGAAGATACTTAAGAGGCTAATGGACCTGAGATCCATTACGCTAAAAGTCAGAAGGAAGGAAGAGGGAGAGTTGTCAGGCACTGTGGTTTTACCTTTTCTAATTTAACCCAATGAAAACCGCAGCACACATTTGTAAAAGGGCCTTAATTGTTGCAGACAAGCACACACACACACACACACACACAAGCACACACTCATATAATGTAAATAATTAAAGATTTGTAAAGCATACAAGGCCACCCCTCGCTGCCTCTCACCTTGACAGGCATGCTCCCTGTCTTCTCCGAGGGGCCCGTGAAAGCTGTATACCCTCCGCTCACAGGAGACGTCCCCCCCCCCTGCAGGCTCAGGGTCTTGTCCCGGCGTCTGCGTTTGCTGCTGTCCCGTTGCTCCTTCTGCCTGTTCTGCACCTCCATCAGGGCTGTGATGAACGTGTTCTTCACCTCTTTCTCAAACTCCAGCTCCTCACGCCGAGCCAGCTGGCTGACCAGCTCCTCTGAGTACTCGCGGATGGCGGCCTCGACCCTTTGCAGCAGTTCGACGAGCGCTGAGCTGGGCATCAGACTCAGGCCTGCAGAGAAGGTGAACGAGAAGAGAACGTATTTTTCTTACTCAGAGGTTCATACATAATGCTAAAATATGATTAAATCAGTGGAGCTAAATTTGACTGTAAGTAAGGAAAAAAGAGAGTTAGGCTGACTCAAGCAGGACAATAAGGACAAAACTATGTCTTTATTGTAACATTAATTTAGTCTCTTTGACACTGTTGCATTATCATTCATTAACAAAAAAAACCTTCCAGAAATACGTTAACAGCTAATGCCTTTTGGCTTTGTCACATTAGTGGTTTCCAACTCTTTGTTGCTTGTGACCCATTAAGAGAAAACAAAGCAGTATCTTATATATTGGATCAGTTCAATCCCAGGGTGATATTCCCATTGCAGATTGTTTCATTTTTATCTTTTTAGAGAACTCAAGGGGTACACATCATAACTTATAATATGTTTCATAAGGAAAAGGAAAAAGATCAGAGGAAAAGAAAGCAACCCCTTTGATTAATCCCTTTGGAGGATCCCAATCCCAAGATTGAGAACCACTGATATGAGGAGATGACAGTGTTGCTGCATCATCAAAATCATGCAAATTAGGTTATTTTTAAACAAAGCAAATTAATCAAAATAGGTATCATTCTATTATTATTATTATTATTATTATTATTATTATTATCATCATTAATTAATTATTATTTAACTTTATAATCAATTTACAGTTCATATACAGTACAGAGTATACAATATATGGACAATTTGATCCTATAGTCATTGCAGCACTACAATGTTGATAATTATATATACATATATATATATATACTTATATATATATGTATATATAAGTATATATACTTATATATATAGAAAACACATAAAGTGCACAAAAAACATTGGAGTAAAAGCTAAATCTCCATCTGTATAAGCAACAGTTACATATACCTATATTGTAGATGTAAAAACAAACACTAACAATAATGATGGCCAAAGAATTGGAAACATCTATTTATGTACACGCCTGTGACCCAAATTACGCTTTCCCCCACACGTGTTTAGCTCCCATTCCCACAGAGGACAGGACAAATGAACTCAGATGGAAGAACCACATGGATCACCAATATGTTCGGCGACAGGGCGCCTCATGGCAGAGAACACCTCGTTCTCTTGAATTGTCACCTATGGACCTGCTGAAATGAGATGACTAATCTAACCATGCAGATTACTAAATCAAAACCTGACATGTGCAGTCATGGTGACTCGGTTGGCTGAGGTGAACATGAATACTGACATGACACATACTGTATCTCTCTAATCTCTACACAAAAACTGAGAAAGACTGAACATGAGAGTAAACGATTTGTTACATTATATGGAAATATATTGCAATTTGTCCTTGACCATGTTGTCTATGCCCTCATCATAACTGGCCTTCATGTTGGGTCTTCTATAAATAGGGATGATGATATTTATGCCCAGCCTATGGCAAGGACTCAGTTGAGGGGATCTCGCCTTTGGTATTTTATTGATGTTGAGCGACATGCTTTAAAGAGACTGACATTAGAAATACTGATCCCCCTGCTGGCAAACCAAGCAGTGCATTGGCCAGAAAACGAGGTTACACTAATACATAAAAAACATGAACATGGATTATTTTTTTATAGTTTTACCTTCATAGGAACAATTGTTGTTGGAGGCCTGTGAAAGCTGCCTGATCTCCTCCAGCAGGGAGGGGTTGGTCCCGGAGGAGCAGTGGCTGCTCTCCTCTTCATCCTCCTCCTCAGTTTCGCCAGGATCCGGAGAGTTCTCCATCATCTCGACTATCTCTTCAATGACCTTGAAGAAAAAAAGAAAGGGAGAGAGAGAGACAGAGAGATGGCAGGATACAAGGAGACAGGTGAATGGACAGAAGAGATTAGGAGACAGGGGTAAGTACACATCCATAAACATCCGTTTGTCAGTAGAGTGTGGCCACTAAAATGCCAGAAGCCTCCTGTATAAGTGTACGTGTAATTCTTAAATCCATTATTGATAACTAAACAGGCTGCAGCAGTGTGCACACTTGGATTCAGGCAGGCATCTGTCTAAACTCCTGTACCATAACGATAAAAGGACAGTACAGCACTCTACGCTGGTAGTTTTGTTTGGCATGATAAATAGCCTCTCCAAAAAACATATGCAGGCAAAAAAGACATAATTGAAATGGGAATGCCACATCTAGCAATGCAGAGATTGGAGTTCCTCAGGGGTCTATTCTTGGTCCTTTACTTTCTCTCTTTGTTGTGCTGACGATACCCCGATGTGTTTGTCCAGGAGCATTGCCAAGATTAGATCATTTATTTCATTAAGTGATTGGCAAAACCTTATACATGCCTTGATCTCCAGCCATCTACATTACCAGAAATCCTTATTGCAAGATTTCCCAGGAATCAATTAATTGCCTCCAGTTTTGCCTCCACAAAATACAGTGGCTCTAACAAGATCTGGAAGATTTGAACAAATTTCCTCCATTCTGATCTCCCTGCTCTGGTTACATGGGGCCTTTGGAATTAATACAAAAATGTAACTGTTTTTCCTGAAGGCAAAAATAAACCTTGACCAATTCACTCTGTAAACCCTCGCTTGAAGTCTTAGGTCTGCTGACCAGAAAAAAGAAAAAAAAATCTGAATGGAAAAGGCACTAATGCCTAAAAGAAGATTATGGCAAAGCTTAACAGACAACAATATTGTAAACAAAGTCTCATTTTACAATTTGCTTTCTTTGTCTTATTATCACAAACAGGACACTGACAAACTGCTGTTTGATCTTTTAAGCAGCCACATAAACACACACACACACACACACACCTGATCAGCTGTGATAAGAGGCTCTTCATTCAGGCAGTTGGCATTGTCATTCTTCTCATTCATCTCCTCCTCCTCTTTTTCGTGGATCTGCAGAATGTGAGACGAAGCATGAGAACAACACAGAAATGACTACGACATTATTAGTCTTCCTGAAAAAATGAAGAGACAAAAAATCTGTATTGGAATAATAAGCTAAATCCATGATAATTTCCCAAAAGAACTTTGCCTGGGAAGGGGAGATCAGTCACAATCATTTGAAAGTCTCATGCTTAAATATTTGAAAGGTTTTACATTATTTAATATCACTTTTTAAAAAGCAATTTACTAGTCCATTTGTGTCCAAAGTGTTTTAATAGTGTATGCCTTCTTCATTAGTAAAATGTAACTTTCATACTGTTTTGATAGTGAAGTTAATTGTAATATGAAAAAAGTCTGTGACATTGGCTGGACATCGATGTCGACCTGTCGGTTCAGACTAAAACATTCACGCCACCATGAGGTTGACATTTGAGGTAATGTTTGAATTGACTCAACACCTTGTCCTGAAATTTTGATCAGACATTCATATTCCTCTCAGGATGAATAGTTTTTATCTTGTGCCATCAACAGGTCACATTTTTAATTTGTCCAATACTTTGGTTTCTGATTAAATACCTGCAAAAATGACATTCAGCATCAGCTATACTTTGTGCTGTGTGCTGATTCGCTAATGTTAGCATGCTTACACGCCAAACCAAGATGGTGAATATGGTAAACATTATACCTGCTAAACATCAGCATGTTAAAATTGCCAGCTGCTAGCATTAGGCTAAAACTCTGCTGTGCCAAAGTACAGTCTTACATAGTTGCTTGTGTGGCTGTAGATCTTTAGTCTTATTATATTAATGTTGATGTTTGGAGTTAAGGAATTAAGGTAGAAGAAAAAAGGAAAATGTGCACTTGTATAATATCCACAGAACAAAGAAAATGGTGGCCTCTTTTGATATAAACCTTATAACTTAGAGAGAAACCCAAACAACTCAGCTGAAAGCAGGATCGAGCAGAATATGAGCACTATGGTGCATTTTCACAACCACCCTCTCCCTCTGTGGCAAAAACATCAGCTCTGGCCTTGACATGGCCGAGACTGCTAAGTGCCTGCTGCCCATTTGTATGCAATAGCCAATTAAGGGAGGGGAGGGAGAGGGAGAGGGAGAGGGAGAGGGGGAGGGAGAGGGGGAGGTAGAGGGAGAGGGAGAGGGGGAGGTAGAGGGAGAGGGAGAGGGGGAGGGGGAGAGGGAGAGATGGAGGGAGAGGGAGAGCTCTGCTGAATGCAGAGCAGTCCAAAAGACGCTAGCTACTCAGTTTGGCCCAGACAGACAGATAATGACACGTTGTGTTGCTGCTTTCATTAACAGATATAAAACACATTCATAGTTTCCCTTATAAACTGGAGAGACAGATAATATTTTTATTTTTTATATATTTACTTCATTATTTATTTTTTTAAAGTTACTTTTTGTCAAGAAATTGCGCTGAATAGAAACCCCAATCAAAAATTCATCTTTCCAAAATAAAAAAGACAGTGTACTTATTATTGGGCCTAATAGCACATTTCCCAGATCTTAACCAGACAGAAAGATGTGGAGTGACATGTACCTCCTGGTCAGAAAGGTTGCCGTTGACTCCCTCTGAGTCCGTGCCGTCCCAGTTGGAGATGTAGTTGTCGGTTAGAGCATCCCACACACTGCAAAACAACACAAAGACACACACATTTACACATGTAACCGAGGTAAAGCACTAGAGAAATATTTTAAAAAACGAGCATGAAGAAATTAGCTTTAGCTCTAAAGGCTGTCTACCATTTTAAGCAGGTGCTGTAGTTAGACAGTTATATAACGGCATTAAGCTAGAGTTTGGTGTGTTGTTTATCTCCCTGGTTATAAGGTCTACTCAGCCCTTTCTTCAGCAGCCTGCAACTTAGTCAATATTTCAATGTGGCAAGTCAATGATGCCGGTCAATACGCAAGATCTGGAGGCTGCAGAGGAACAATGCACAACAGAAAAAAACAGCTTACTACTCTTTAAAAGGAATCCTTAGCAGAGATTAAGATAAAGCTTCTCACATCATTGTGCCAGTGGTCTCGGACTGCAACCCAGAGCAATCATCTATCTGAAGAAGGAATGACATAGAACTGGGAGAGAAGTCTCCTTTGTGTTTTCCCTCCTCCACTAAGAGGCTGGCTCAGGCCTGCTGCCCTGCTCCCAGTGTCACTGCCTACATCCGGACACACACTGGACACCATTCAGCTAGCAGCTTACCTCACCAGCCTTGACTGCATGCCATTAATGTGTGCACCAGCAGAAAAACAAGTGTGTGCTAGGAATTGTTTAATGTTTTCCTGATAGTTAAATAATCTGCATAAACCATATGCCATCACCAATTACACTTATATAATATAATTATTATGCAGGGGGCTGTATTTATTGCTTTTTTTTAATGTGTTATTACCTGTAAAGCAGTTTGTATGTAACACTGCTGTAAAATAAACTTGATCTTGAATTCAGAAGGCTGCTTCAAAAGTGCATTTATGTTTAGCAGCATAAATGCCAGTTTATTAAGAAGTTGCTTACATATACAAAATATCTCTTCTTAACTTGTATCATTACCTCTTCAAGAAAAAAATACCACCTCAAATAAAAAATAGACTAGATTTAAAACTTGGAAAACATACAGATTCAAAGTACAAAAGTCATCACAACTGACTAAAACTTCATTGCAATAGTTTGACATTTTAGGAAATGTCACTTTCTTGCAGAGAGTTTTGCAGAGATGTTTGTAAGCTTAATATGTATCTACAGCTTCTTTTTGGTTGTAAGATTATTTTTCTTTGGACAGAGCCAGGCTAGCTGTTCCCCCGGTTTCTAGTCCTTATGCTAAGCTAAGCCTGCTGACTGTAGCTTTGTACCAAAAATGAAGTTTCATCTAAATCAGGGGTTCTCAACGGGGGCGCTGGAACCAATATTTTTGAAAGGGCGGTGTTTATGTGTTTTTGGGAGGCGTTTGTTTTATAGGCTATGCTATGTTGTTAAATCTAAGATTTAAAAAAAAGAGTGAGGCAAAGTCCTTGTAAGGGTAAATTTACTTGGCAATAAACCAAATTCTGAATTGATTCTGACCAGTGTTCAGGCAACTTTGTGTGTTTTTAGACTTTTATTTTTATTTTGCAAAGTGATAAAGTGCTGCTTGAAAAAAAATGAACAAAAAAAACCCAGCTGTGCTTAACACCGATTAAAGTTTGAAGCTGAAACTTCTTACCGTTGTATTTGTTTAACACTCCTGAATAAAATGTCTATTTACATGGATTTTTTTGCTCCCTGGGTACATTAGGCGTCTTAGGGCAATTGAAGGTAAAAACAAAAACAAAAAATTATTTTAATATTTTCTATTATTATTTAGAAATGTTATTATGTAACTTCAATCCCAGATAATTTGAGTTTTTATAATAACATAATATAGCAGCCTAATAATAAGAAATAATATATGAATTTAAATACAAAATTAATATAATCAATATGTAATATAAATAATAATACGAAGAATAATAATACAAACTGAATAATAATCAACATTAAAATTCAGGGGAGACTATTAGCCTACATTTTATTTGATGGGGGGCGGTAGGGGACCTGGATAATGGAGAGGGGGGCGCTGCCCAAAAAAGGTTGAGAACCACTGATCTAAATAAATGTATTTTAAACTTTTCCTTTTTCTTTAAATGAAAGGAAACTCCTTTCAAAGCCATTTTTAAATGGAATTGTTACTGAATTGATTCAGTAATCCCTCACAATTGACAACACATGAACAGCTCATGCTGCATGCATAACACAGGGAGGTTTGGTCATCTGGCCAGCAGGAACTGGAACTCCATATTACAAAGCTGTCCTGCTGTATCTGTTGGCCCGCAGCCACTGAAGAGAAATCATTCCGTTTAATATTCTAGTTTCCATCAGCTTGTCGGCCTCACTCACATCTTCCAATCAGGCAACGGCAGGGATGAGGCCAACATGTGCGACAGACTGTTTTCTACCAAACAGCAGATTTACATTATTTCTATGGGTCTGTAAGACTCCACTTTTAAATGACACCTGCCACTGAAAAGATATATTTTTCCTATATGCCATGACACAACTCAATGTCCTCATTATTATGAACATCAGTACTGTCTTAGTTTTTATTGATAGCAGCTTGAGGTGAATACATATTGAGTGAATGAGGCTTGCATGATTTGAAATCATAGCATGGATTGTGACTTGCAAGAATTGTTAGGAAAGGGGCAGGACAATGAGGCATTGTTAACAACAACAACTCCAGGGGAGGCTGGAACAATTGTTGTGTTGTTATATTTGTACTAGTTTCCTTATCTGTGCCACAACCAATCATTTTAAAGCATTGGGATGATTTCTTGGTTATAATATGCAGATTAGTGTCACATCCACCCACAGCCCTGTGCTCAGATATCATTCAAAGCTTTATTCATCAATACGGACTCATTTTTACAAAGCAATTTAACAGTGTTTGATAAATCATGTGATTCCTCTCCAAAAGCTCTACTCCTACACCTACAGTCAGGCTATTTTTAGCACGATTCATATCCGCACAGTGGTGAGGACGTGTGTATTTCCGCCTCAGAGCTCGCAAGCTAAAAGAGGAATATGTGGCAGTCAGAGACACACCAACAGAGCCAAAGCCAACTGAGGCATACAACACTGCACATTTAATAATTCAGCATGTAGCCCGACTGTGGAGTTGGGAAGGATGGGGTCATGCTACTGATTGACTGCGTGTAGAAATATTTTGGCTTTTGTCATGTGGACGTACTGAGCCGAGAGCTGAGAGCGTGTTGTATGGTGGTAATGGCAGCATAATGACTGTGCTTGTGTGCAATTCACATGAAGAACTGCTGGTATAGTCTGGCTGAGATATTTTATTATGTCACAACAGTATTTATGGTCATTTCTAGTTAGGTTCTTGATGGCCAAGTAGCTCCATCACAAAGCCCAAAGGCAACCAAATGTAGGCATTTTGCTGAAAAGTTCAAATACCGGTATTCAAATAGAAACAAAAGTTAATAGTTTGTCTATCTTTGGTCTGTAAGGCAACAGAGCTAAGGATTATGTTTCTAAAAAAATCTGTATATCTACATTGTTGTGACATACTGTTGGTTGCTGTTTGCAATGTCAAGTTATTTCTATTTTTAAGCCAAACATACTAATACAAATGCTTTTTGATGAAGTGCTATTAGTGCCGATCTAGGTAAGACTGGAATGTATTAGAGCCATAGAGGCTAGTTGTGCACATTGCAGGCTTGAAAATATGCATTAAAAGACTGATGAATACCACAAGATGTGGCTGAAAGTCCCAGAACATTTCTAGGAAGTGTACCTTGTGCTAATATTTTGACAAACTATATGAACTGTGGTCACTCACTCTTCATCCTGCAGCCTCTCCTCATCCTCCTGGTTGTGTGACTGGTTGCGTATGGGCGCCAGGCCCTCCGTCTTGGTGTTGTAATTGTGAAAGCAAACGTTGAGCTTCTCGTCAAACTCGTTGACCAGGTCCTCCATTGACTTGAAGCTCATCATCTCAGAGAAGTTCTCCAGCTCAGAGAAGTCCTCGCGAGTGATGGAGGCCAGAGGCACTGTGGAGGTGGTGGAGTAAGAGGAGTGTTTGAGCGCTGTGTGGTCCAGCTCATCCATGCGGCAGGGCCGGAGGTCCTCAAACTCCTCATCCAAACACACAAGAGGGGCTTCCATAGTGTCCCCTGTTAATCTCTGAGCCCTGCACAAACAGAGAGGTGGTCATATAGTAATTAATGCATTGGGGTTGCTAAATCAATACGGCACAAGTATATAATGATGATGATGAAAGATAAAACAGTAAAATAAATAAAAACAATGAAGAAAACATGTCAGTAAAATCAAAATTATTAAAAGAAAATAGCAAAAAAAAGACGACCTCTCACATAAAAGCAAGAGTACAAAGGGTTTTAAGAAGAGCTTTAAAAAAGCTTGCTGATTCTGTGTGATTCTCCTCGGGCAGGTCGCCCTGGTGGCAAAAGCACGATCACCTTTGCACTCAAGCCTCGACTTTGGACTGGCCAGAAGGATCTGAGGCTGCAGTGCGGCTCATATGGGCTCAACATATCCGCTATGTAACTTGGCGCCAGAACCAGATGAAGTGATCAGTAACATTTTATGGAGAGCCAATGGAAGATCACCAATGGTGATGTCATCTGTTAAAACTGGTGAGAGGCCCATGTTTTATTCACCATCTGTCTGAAGAGACATCGGAGCATCTGACCTGTTAAATCCCATCTTTAATAAACTCATCGGGTTGTTTTCCTTCACAGTGTGTGGGTTTTGTAGCTACTACTCATATTACCCAAATATATGTGCACAAGCACTGAAAAAGTGAGTTCTCGGGATATGTCCCCTTTAAGTTTTAGCAGCATTCCTTTCATGAGGCAAGACTACTGCCACAGCATATGTGTTCAAAAGGACAGAACGGATCAGATAAAGCACAAAAGTTCGTATCTCGCCTCATCTTTCAGATTCACCGATATCCCAGAGGATTTATCTGGCGTCTCCCTAATCATGTCTGCCTTACCTCATGTGGACTGGCACCATGTTGTCTAAACAAAGAGGAGATGGAGGTAGTAGATGTGCCAGAAGGGGGACAGGTCCCAAAGGGAACCCAGCCAGTTGGCTTTACTGGTAAACCACAGTTAATTACTTGCATCTTCTGGGATTTAACTGATGAGGTTTCCAATATTCTGGGACATGAAAGTATAGGAACTGTTATACTATATGATATATTACCGTAAGGCTATTTCTTCGTGCTGGAGTGATGGATATTTACAGAGCTGAATTCAGTTCTTTCCAAGACCTCAACAAATATTTTTGATTTGCCTGGTTCTTCTTTTTCTCCCTCTTTTTACAATTAAGGTCTTTGCTGCGTGCATATGTTGGAAGACTGAATTATCAGGAAAAAATATATGTCATTTCTTGTTGACACTGTGTGGGGTAAGAATGTAAGAATGTCTTTTAATATTTCAATTCACTGGAGTACAGTTAGGAAAACATTCAACGTTCTCTCAGAAACACTGCTCATCTTTATATACATGTTCACAGAGCATGTTCTACTCCTCTGGTTTTATACCAAATGTGAAATTGCTTGCATCTCCACAGTGTGAGTTATGCTTCAATGGTTCTACTGGGACATATGATCATATGGGAATTCCAAGACATGTCTGTGTTTTGGAGAGATGTAAGCATATTATAGGTAAAAAGATTCCTGGTTTGTAAACTTCCCTATTCCTAAATGATGAAAATGTGCATTAGGTTTTGATACTTAGCCTCCTTTGGAATTAATCCAATCACCATTCGAGTTCACAGAAATGCAAACACAAGGAGAAAGTAGCTCACAGTAAAATAATGCTGATGATAATTTTTACTTGATTGTTATGATAATAGAATTTTGACTACAGTATATGGATGAAATAATGTGCTGAAACCTTTCCTTGGAGCTCCTGAGGGCCATTAGTATTTGCAAAATATAATGAACTGTTTTTATATTAAATAATTAATGGGAGTAAACCTGCATCTAAAAGCAGCAGTCCTCCCTGTGGAGGACTTCATGCTGCAGTCACACTTTTAAGAGAAGTTGTACCTCTGTCTGTCTGGCTGTCTGCAGTGTAATTACAGGAGTGAGGCCTACATTTCATCCTTTGTTGCTGGACCGTGGCCCTGGCCTAAGTGGGTGAGTACACAGACGCCCATTTAAAAACAAGATTGTGCAAGCCTCTTCCTCCTCATCACACCACTCAGCAAAGTGCTGCTCTGTCCACAGCCGGATAGCTCTCTGCTCTCTGCACTGGTGCATTTCTTTTTTAATTGCATCAGCTCTGTACTTAACGTTTACATTAACATTCATTTCTAATGTTTCTGCTGAGAAAATGACTTCATGTTATATGAATCCTTGCAGCAGAGAAATGAATCACCCTCCATGTGTGACAGTGACTGACAACTTGTGTCCATCAAAAGATCCAATTAAGGTGTTCTGGTCTCCTCAAATAAGGAACATTAGTCGCTCGCTCTAACCTTGCCACAGGGACTCTTTGCAGGAGGCACTGATGCACTGCTGCTTGAAAATTGACAAGAGTTGAATTTCCTAATAGCGCTTTCCAGTCATGCTGTAGCATTTTTATTTAGCGTTAGCCCTGTTGACTCTGGGATAGTTAGCAGTAGCAAATGAGAGGCATGAAATCACAGCATCCACATTGAACCTGACAGCAGTGTGGATGGTGTGGAGGTGTGTGAAATGTGCAGGTATTGAATGTCTGCATAGTGTGTGTTTGGGATGTGTGTCAGCCTTTTTTCCATGTGACCTTCACAGAGAGTGGTGGTCTCAGGTGTGTCTCAGTGCTCCACAGGCAGGTATGAGAAAAGCCAATCACCGGAGCTCACCAGGGGTCATTTAATGCAACGGAGGCAAATCCCTCAGCCCGTGTTACTGTGGGAGGGATGACCACAACTACATGACGAGACAACAAATCGAACACCGATTGCACTGCAGATTCATTGATGACACCATCATGCTTGTCATATGCAGAAAGTCCATTTTTCACGTGGCAGTTTATTGAATTCCGAAAGGGGAAGGACAAAGCCAACACATGATAGTGCTATTTAAATCCATTAGTGTGCGCCTGCTGTGTATCAGGAATATGAAATTAAATTATCACCCACATCTATTATGAACTGTAGCTAAAACAAAATATGACTCCAGGCAGGAATGTTATCATGTTTGTATTGAAATTGTGTGTAAAATCATTGAGATTTTGTCCCACATAAGTACAACTGGAATGGATTTCACTTCAAATTAATATTCAGGCAGCCGTGGCAGAAATGAAAATCAAGCAAGTGCATGTCATCAGCTCATCAGAGGAAAAAAAAAAAGGAGAGTGGGGGAGGGAGAAAAGAACAGCGAGGAGAGAGGAAGGGGAGACGGAGGAAACCATGGTTACAAGGCAAGGATGGAAGGAAGATGGTGCACAACAAGGACCTTAGAGAGGTCGAGAATGGAAGAATGAACAGCAGGATGATAGGTACAGTAGGAAGACAGATTACCTGCGGTAGATGTGCTGCTGTTGTTATGGCTTGGTGTGGAGGCAGGATCTTCTCAGGCGAGGAGAATCTGTGCCTAAGCCTCCCTCCGCTGCAAAACCCACGGACGAGCAGCAGCAGTCACATTCATTCCAGGGGGAAATAGAGAAAATCAAAATCGGGGATGTAAAGATGGCAGCGTGGTCTGAGCTTTGGTCTGTTTCCCTTCCCTTACCCGTTAGCCCACAGCCACCCTTATCTGTCCTCCCACAGCCCGTTGTTTTCCAATCAATAGGCAGCCAGCCCAGCTCACACAGAGCCTGCGCAGAGCCAGGCCTCTGACGATATCAGCTCCCCCCTCCCTTTCTTCCCTCACCATCCTCTCTCTCTCCCTTTGTCTCTGCCTCCTCCTGCCTACTCCCTCCCTTCACACATTAATTCCCCAATATTCATGAGCACAGGAGGAGGAGTAGCAGGTTTGGGGGAAGGAGACTTTTCTGTAGCAAAGAAGCACATTGTTTATCTGTCTACCTTGCACATTGAAACCTGCTTATATCTGCCCTGCTATAGTCTACTGGATCCTTCAGTCACAGACCTGGGTGGAATGACAGAAAAGTTATTTTGAACCTATATATTTGCACAAAAAAACTGCAAGGTGACAGAAATTAATGAAAACCACACTATTTGTGTTAAAGACTGTGAAAATGTAGTGACATAAAAATCAAATAAACATTTAAGATATGTAATCAAGCTTTTTTGGAGTATTTGCCTCCAAAGCCAATGTCGTTTTTTAATTTTCTTACTTATCTTGAAACAACAAAGCAGAACATTTCAGAGAACAATGTATACATGTAATCGAATTACAGTCAGTAAAGAAAAAACATTCCTTAACATATACTGTAGTTCAAACATGTGCACATATATACAAGTCAGACCAAAACCAGCTCCTTATCCCACCCAACTCACACAAAAAAGGGCATTAAAACAGAAACAAGGGAGAGAAATACTAAAATACATTTACAGTAAGCACAGCTGCTGAATAAAGTCATCTACACAGTAGCTCTATCGCGTGGAAACATTCCTAGTGATTTTGTATACATTGCTAAAGTAGGAGAATATAAGTACATCAAGCTAAACATACAGCATTGGAAGAAGTACAGCATACATACATACTACACAGTCAGAGAAGGAGCTAACACCCAGAATACATTGTTTTTTAAATCCATTCTTTTTTAATGCCAAGAACCTTTAATCTGTTTGAACAGAATATCAGGATGTTGCGATCAGTGGACATGACCTCACAACAGGAAAGTTGTTTTTACACTTTTGGCACATTGAAGAACCCAAATCCTCACACGTACTACGTATATCATGCAACGTATTAATGATCAGATTTTGTGTTTCATGGGATTTATTGCACATCGTGATTGTTTTGGCCGTATATGTAAGTCACCCTTTTATACTAAATTTGAATGCATTTATAATATGATGAAGAACAATGTTCAATGTTTTTTTATACATATTTCAAATAAATCCTCATTTAAATGTAATGTGTACCTAGATACATACAGTAGCCTATCACACATATGTGTAATGCTTTTAGCCTTCCAATCCTAAAGCCCCACACCCATACAAGTATATTCAAAGTGAGGGTTATTGAAAATTGAAAATAGGCACTAAGAGTCAACGTCTTTTGTAGATATATGAAGAGACTACATATCAAGAAATATAATGAGTTTCACTACAGAATCCTCGGGTTGCTTTACTCAGCATCATTCCACAGACATTTCTCAAAGTGAAATCATACACAAACACAGTATAGATCCTCATCAAATAAAGTCAAATATCAATATTAGACAATATTTAAAAAATGTAACTTGATGTTGACCCCTCTCCTTCACAGCATGTGCTTCAAAATCTGCATAATCCCTTGTTTTAAATCTGTGCTCTGGGTTTACGCCGCCTGTCTGTAAATCTTGGCTGTATGAGTAGAAAAACACACACTCTTGTCACAGTTCTCATGTTATTATCACACCCAGAGTGCACTTAGAGCAGGAAATACTATAATATGGCTATCTTTGAGGCCTGGAACATCCAGCTCTCAGATATGAGCAGATTTTGACAGATTAAGCTTTTTACAGCCTGCCCTGATGAGTTTGAGAGAATTGAGAATATAAGCAGTGTGTCAGTGAGGTTCATGATAAACACATTTCCTTAACATATTTCAAGCAGAGTTTCTATGATGTATTTTGAACATTTTCCTTTAGCCCAACAACTGTGACTCCACTGATAAAAAAATGCTATGTTTTGTGTCGGGGATAAGTGAAAAAAAGGGTTTTAGTCTTTGCAAAAATAGACACCATAATCTTATAAACTGGCAAGCAGATACAACCTGCGAAGACAAAGAGAGAAGCTACAAACAGGTCCACTCAACACGCATGATGTCAGTACACGGGAGGTGCTGGGCCTACCTGCCTGCTTAAAGATGCTCCACACAAACAAAATCCCACATAACAGAGCATTCACTAAAGCTGCGTGTTTAAAGCGCGAGCACGCACCTGAGCATGCACAGGATGCTTGAGTACACGATATGGAGAGCATGCCTTGTTTGATCCCACATTGCGTCATCATTAGTGGGAAGCATCCAATAGTCTCTGTAAGCGGCTGCTTCTTCCACACACAACGAGAGAAAGAAAAAGGAGATCTGCCTGTCACAAACCTCCCATTACTACGGCAACATAGCCCACACAGCCAGGCATACGCCGGTTGCCATGGTTATGCCGTAATAGCACTGGCAAAAGGAATTACTCCACAAGCAACACAGGGGAATAAGTAGCACTTTTCAACTACTGTAAACACCACTAGAGTGCTCAATGTACTGGGTTTAGTTGGGGAGGTGGGATACAGAATAGGGCCTGATTTGTATGATTTCTGCTTAATACGAGCAAGTACTGTAAATATATAGAAATTGTGATTTCTCCAGAATGGTGGGTATGGAAGTAGCTATACTGCACTTTGATAGAAAGAAAGTAGCCGCATATTTTATATTTGCAGTGAAAAGTCCATACTAAGTCTTAGGGTCTGTTAAAATTGGTTTTGGTCTGTCTATCCAGTTTGCATATAACAAATTATATTGAATTCATTTATCAAAGACAGCTGTGAGAACTGGATGGAAACAGACTCTGTGTGTGTTCAGGTGTCATTCCACTGGAACACTTCAGCAGCTCATTCCACTGATGAGCACACCTTCAGCGAGGCCTTAACAAAGAACCCAGAAACGCTGCTTGCCTTGAATTCAGCCTTTAAGGAGAATCTTCTCATCCCCTGCATACACATACAGTAGGTTATATCCAATGCATGGTAGGATTGGAAACGATTGGAAGTCTGCAACTATAGCTGTAACATAAAGTAAAAACAAAACGCCCAAAATTTCCTTTTTTTCTGATATGGAGGCCACAGCCCTAAAGGAATGACTTTGGGTTTTCTGTGTTTGCCTGTGTGTCATAACTTGTCATAGGGAGACAATAAGAGAACTAAAACTATACAGATCAAAGAACACATACTGCAGCTGTCAGGAGTCCTGGAGTCACTGCAAATTAGAGTGAAATAACTGTTCAATATTAACAGAATGAGATGTTGATAATGATTCTTTAGCTCATGCAAATCTTTTGATTGGTCATCCCATGCTGGAAATGCATCCATGTTGTACACAATATATAATACATTGCAGTGCTTAATATTTTCAAATAACAAAAATGTAACTGTAAAAATACATCTTTTCATCAATGTATTTCAAAAGTATTAGAGTATTTTTTTTTTTTGTCTAGTCAGTCTTTATTTTTGCTGACATCTAGTGGTGATTATAGGGATCAAGAGACAAAGAGGGTGACTTCAAATGTGCCACATATCTCATTTTATATAATGCGATACTATTATTAGAAGTGACACAGATAATAAAGCATGAACCCTTGACCCCTGGGTGCTCTCACTATGTCATTACTGAAGGACTGTGGCAGCCGCCTGCATCAACGGAGGCTCAACAACAGAGGGCAGTGTCCAACCTCTCCAGGGCTCTGAAAGGGGAAACAATCAGCTTAGGAAATATTGTTTCTACGTAATGTGCCTCAGGTTCCTCCATACTTATAATAAGAATTGTTGCCATAACTTGTAACAATGGGATGATTTAAGTTAACTGCTGAGACAATCTGATTGTATTCCTAATTTTTCAAAATTATTTTCGAGCTGCCTGCAAATAGACTCATTACTTTCATAATGTTGATAAGTGATCACAGTTTTTCAATAAGTCAGAGAACTTGTTGAGTGCATTTGGTGCTGTTTAGACTGGATGGCTTTCTTCATTATAACATTTTGACAAGTTCTCATGCAGACAATGAGATTCATTCATCTGTGTTCTGCTTTCCCACCTTTTTAAAAAAAAAAAATTATAAAAATGTGTGCCAAGTCACAACACCTCCCCGATATAGATCATCTCTTTATTATATCTCTTGAGTAAATGTACTGCAGTCAAAGGTTTCTGATCAGCCCACTCTAGGATTGATGCAATCAAGCAATGCACAAAAGGGAAAGTGAAGTTTATCCACAGAGCATCTCTCTGATGCAATCCTCTTAAGGTGCTTTACAAACAAAGAAAATGGCAAACTTTACATACGTAGACAACTAAAACACAACATACAGCAGGTCAGTGGTGAGTGCAGGACACAGCAGCACTTTCTGCAGACCTTCTGTAGTTGACAGGGTCAGTGTCAGAGGCATAATAAGGTTCATAGTGTGTTCTCTCATTTGAAAAATAATATGACGCTGCATTATTGAAAGTCACGTGGAACTTGTTGGGAGGGAACCTGTTCATGTTTGTTATGGTTATATTTCATGTAGATGGGTATGCACTTTTACAACACAATGTGCTGAATGATGTTCTTTATGGTTTAAAAAAAGTCCCTTCCAACCTTCTAAGCCTGGTTTAGACCTGATGGGGGCTTTCTTGAATTTTGCACTTCAGCCAATCATATTCTTAAGATGGCTATTTATACACTTAGTTTGCACCATGACTGAAGACGCAGAGTGTGTCAACACATTAATATGTGCCTTTTGTAGGGGTTGTTTAAAGAAAGATAAACATGGTTTTACAGTGTCCTTCTTGAAACTCTTGTGAAGCAGAGTTACTGTCGTCTACTTTGGAGGAGAGGAAGACAGTAATAGCTGATTACTGAACACATGTAGTATAAAACAACAGACAGTTTGATCATTTTCTATGCTAGAAAGAACATAATAGGGACTTGATGTTTTAATATTTATATATTGATCACAAATATCTCCTAGAACATGATTTAGTATAAGCTGAAGGCTGAAAGCTTTTTTCATTGTGATTGCACAAAGGAAATTAGCAGCAGTTTTATTATTATCATTATTATTATTATTAATACATAATCAGTATTAAAGTCATAATTAAATACCACACACCTACATTGTTAAAAGCAATATTCAGAGGATGATTAATGGTCAAATACAGGGTGTTTGAAAACATTTAACTTGATAATGTGAGGTGATGTGGTAATAGATATTCTTTATTCCAGATGATGCAAAAGCTGTCAGATGCTCCTCCAGTGCTCATTATCTTCTCACAGGGTTGTCGATCCTGAAGCCTCCTCCTGTGAAGTGAGCTTTGCTGCTCAGCTGAGGCAGCGGCTCCAGCTGCTCCACCTTGGTCCTGGTCCTCTGCTCACTGATGAGACACACAGAGCGAACACAAACGGTACATGTTTCCTGAGTAAATTGTGCATTTTGTACAAATCAGCAGTATTCTGTTTTAAAATGCTTGAATGTAAAACAAAGATCGACCTCACCTGTGGAGCTTTTTCTGACTGAGGTACTTCTTCTTAATGTTTGCTAGTTCATTAGCTAACCTTTGATTCTCACTTTTGTACTCATTTATCTTTGAGTCGAGCATTCTCAGCTCTGCTATTAACGCCTGTGGAATCAGAGAAATATGTTGTTATAGAATGTAGAGAAGCAAACACAAGCCATGTTTTGTCTGAAATAATGCACATTTTTACATACACATGGACAGCTACAGTCGATCATTTGACTTGACACTGAATGCATTAACTGTCTGAAACAGTATCAACTCACAAGGTCTTTACATCGAAGTGTGTTGGACCACAAATTGACAGAGATCTGATGAAATGTGGCACTTTTGCTTGCGACATACTGTATTAAGGCAACGTGTTCTACATCATTAAAATCATTCTACCAATATCTCATGAAAAGCCTTCACCACATCAGACACATATTGACGTTCTGACGAAGTGCTTCGATGAACAAAACTCTCTCTTTCTTTGGTAGAACAAGTAAATACTGTGCATTTATATAAGAAGGGTCAGAGGAAGAGATAGTGGACTTTGGAAAACCAGAATCTTATGGGGTCAAATACAAAAATAAGAAAAGATGAAGGAGTGGGATACGACAAGGAAAACGACATGAAACAACAATACAATGAAATGAAGAGCTCTATGCTTTGACTAGCAAGAAAAGAAAGTTTGGGGTGACCTTGAGCGTTTTAGTTCTCTCTCTGATGGTCCACTGGCACTGCTGGAGCTGCTCAGCTGCCTCTGGACCCGGCTGCCGGGCCAGAATGTGCTTCAGCTCTACATACAGCTTCTCCTTTTCCTTGACAGGGAAACAGAAGGAAGGGAAATTCAACAGATGAGAGTGAGGGAGAATGAAAGAGTAAGTGAGTTCATTGTGTCACCGGGTGGGTGTGGACGGGTGTGTCACAGTGTCTCTCTTGATACTACCACCAAATCGTGACAAAGTAAGATATTGTCAAATCCTACACATAGAGGCTTTAACAGAATAGACAGAACAGAATACTAATGCTGCGATACAGAAACGCAATCAATGTTCAGAGTGTTCAGGCACAATCTGAATATAAACTCAACAGCTCAGGACATACTTTTGATTCAATATTTCTCACTGTCTCGACAGAATTAAAGGATGATACATTTTTCTTGTTGTAAACAAATCCCACTTTAAGACCAACATCAACAATGAATGTGTGTGATTCAGAGCCTGATGTATCTTCTTCAGCTGCGCCATAGAGCTTCATCGTTGTCCAAAATATATTAAAAACACAACAATGAGCCTCACTGTTGCACTGGGTGTCATGTTCCTTCTTTACCATGAACACACACACACACACACAAACACTGTATTTTATTTTCACTCAATCCCACATACACCGCCCTGCTGCCCCACATACTCACTAGAGCAACACGTGTGTTAATCAGCTACTGGAAACTATACACACTGAGGAGAGAGTGTTTACCTGTAAGAGGAGTTCGTGTTCCTCAAGCTCTTGGGTCTTGGCGATCAGTCGTTTTTGTAAGGACTGAATCTTCTGGATGAGTTGGTATTTGCCGGGGTCGCTGCCCTGCAGCACACAGGTGTTTGCAGAATGTTAAGGGCCTGATCTTTTTCTCTTTGACTAATGAAATGTTCTCTGCTTGAAGTGCGCGCATAATCTTTCAGATAAACTAGAAATGAAAATGTCCCTTTGAGGCAGAGAAGAACAGCTCTGGGCTATGTATAACATCCCGCCCTCTCCCAGAGTTAAAGATTCATTTAATCTGTTTCCTGTTTTACTTTGTCACTCATCTTTTCCTCTCGTTTCAGCCAACTTCACTTCCTGCCCTGCTTGTGTTCGCCTGTCTCTTCAGTCCTGCAGCCACCTCACCTGTTGTCACTCCCTCATTAGTCTCTCCCTTTATAAAGCACTCTGGTCTCTTGGTCTGTTGCCAGTTCGTCTTTCTTCTCCGTATCAAGCGTCCCAGCATTTTTCCGGTCTATGTTCCTGGTTATCCTGATCTCTGCTCGTGTTTGTGACTTTTGCCTTCTCCCTGTCGGATTTGTTTGCCTGTCTCCCATTGATCACCCGTGTACCGAGCCTGTTTTCCGGCAAGTAAAGACTGTTGCATTGAATTTACCACCTGTGTCTGAGTCGTGCATTTGAGTCCTATTCTTTGTGGTTGCCACCAGCCGTTATACTATGGTTGTAATGGATTCAAGATAATCCACACAGACACTACGAAACGTCACCTCCAGTCGCCTCCATCGGTGAATATTTATGGGCTTCAGCTGTTCCTCAAGGACGCTGCTCCTCATCCTCTCTCTAAGCAGCTCTCTCTGCAGGTGGAACAGCTCTCGCCTGCGACACAACAACTTAATGGTGTTTCACACAGTCCTCACATACAACTTAGCTTAACATGTAATACACTGAATTTAAAGATATAGGCAATAAGAGTAGGCTTCTCACCCTTTGGCTGGTTAGGTAACAATCATAATGCAAAATGATAATAAAAGGAAGGCAATGAAGTGATGGGTTGACTGGAATCGTGAAGGCATTGCTGAAAGCTTTACTATGGAAATGTTGGAGTTTTAATAGAAAAGAGCTTACTATGGTTTTGGAAGTTAGAAGTTAAAAGAAAGTCATCCCTCCCTCTGACTCTGGATCTCTCTCCAACTTGCTCTATCTTTCTTTACTCTAAACACTGCACTTTGTGGGTCACCTCATTGCTTCTCCACCCTGTACTCCTTCTACTCCAAATTCTGGTCTTAGAGCATTTCAACGCTGCCTGTTTTTGTTTAACCTTCTCCACTTGATTTTCTCTTTATGCTGCTCAGGCTCTCCTCTCTCTTTTACCTCAGGTCCTCTGTGTTGGGTAAAGTCTTGTCCAGAATATTCTTCTTGCGCCGGAGCCTTTTGATCTCCAGCTTGAGCAGACGGATGTCATCCATCCGCTGGTTGTAGTGGAAGTCCCCCTTGCTCAGGATCGATTGCTGGATCCTGATCTTCTCATACAACAGTGCACGCTCATCGTTGCGGTGTAGCAGCTGTTTGCCCAAGTTGTTTCGCTCTCTGATCACCTTGAGAGAGGTTTTGAACAAATAATCAGATATGAGTCTCTGTTTGTTATCCTCTTTCTGTACTTCTTCTTCTTCTTCTTTCTCTTTCGTTACCTGTTCCAGTTTTTTCTTCTGTTGGATCTGCTCAGCGTCCGTGTCGGCTATAATCTTCTGCAGTTTTAGCTGTTCTGCTTTCTGACTGTCAAGACGCAGCTTTGTTTCTTCAAGCTCGAGCTTCAATAGCTGCAGCTCCCCCTGTAGTATGACACAGAGATGTGCACACATGCAATTAAGCACGAAAGGTCCTGGCAATGTACAGTGAAGGTTGCCCTAAAAAAGTGGAAAACCACTTCTATTGCTTTTAACAAATGAAATATACTTAATGCTTATT
Source organism: Bovichtus diacanthus (assembly GCA_943590825.1). NCBI lineage: Eukaryota > Metazoa > Chordata > Actinopteri > Perciformes > Bovichtidae > Bovichtus > Bovichtus diacanthus. Next base: position 616,190 of record CALSBV010000001.1, on the reverse strand, counting down.
ATACATGGGGGCAAATTTAGCATTATCATGTATTCATTTGGCAGAAGCTTTTGTCCAATCACAATTTAAATGATGTTGATGAACTGAAAAGCACCCGTCACTATGAACCAGTGCAGCAGGCTGTAATACCTTCAGGGCCTCGTTATCTTTCTCCAAACGCTTGTGTTTCTGATAATCCTTGGTAAGGGCAAGCTCCTTGCCAGTGATCTCATCTCTCAATGAGATGACCTGGTTGTTCATGATCTTCATCCTTTTCCTCATATCTAAAATCTCTTCCTAAAGGGACAGACACAGACAGTGGAAGGAGCGAAAGGAAGGAAAGTGAGAAATGTATATGCGATAAAAAAGTAAATAAATGACAGCAACCAGTGGTCAAAAAGTTAATAGAAGTTGTAAGAAAGGTTATCCATCTTGTCATACAGAATACAAATGCAAGGAACTACAGATATGAGTGAAAAAAAAATATTATACCTAATGGAAATCTTTAGAGCAATACGATATTTCAATACATAAAAGAAACTCACGGTCATAACTTTTCCATTTTCTGGTAAATATTGGTGTAATGCAGATCGGCTGTCTGCAGCTGACTCACTGGCTAGCTCACTCCTTAACTGGGTAATTAACAAACAATCTTAAAAGGTGGAATAGACTGCATTTTTCTACCATTACAGTTGGACTCTCATTCCCACGCACACTCGGAGCTGTGAGTGTAGACTTTGGCCTGCCCATCAGGGTGAACCTGGTGTTGGTGTCCAAGGACACTTTACCATGTGGACAGGTGGAGCCAGAGATCAAAACACCAACCCTGTGATGAGTGGACAACCTGCTGTACCTCCTGAGATCAGCCGTGCATTCGTACCTGACCCTTGATGAGGTTGCTGGCGTAGAGGTTTTTTTCAGACACGACAGACTCCAGCCGGTTCTCTTGCTGTTTGACTTTGCACTCTGCCTCAGTGACCTTCTTCCTCCAATCAAATATCTCCATCTCTCTTATTTCAACGTCATTCACTTTTTGCTGCACCTGTGGAACGGAGAAAAGTTCCCCTCAGACCAAGGTTGATGTCAGGTTTCCTAACCTTGTGATGATAAATAGCTTCAATTCCTTGTGTAATATGAAAACTAATCCATAATAGTGAAATGCAATAAGCCGGCTCTTCTGCATAACCTGCCTTTTGCATTAGGTTGCTGGTCTCGTTGATGTAGCGGTCACGTTCTTTCTCCAGCTGTTCGATGATCTTGCGCTGCTTCTGCGCCTCTTGGCGATAGCCACCGATCTCATGTTCCAACGTCTTCTTGTCCTGCTCCAGGAGCTTTACCTGGTTCTGCTGTTTCTCAGTTGACAGTGCAGCTTTGATCATGTTCTGTTGAATGGGATCACACACGTGGACACAGGGAGCATGAATAAATGATGAGGGGAACTGTAGATAACAGGACAAATAAATCCCCTATGAGTCACTTCTACGTCGCTAGTTACGCTAGTTACTGCTGTTCTCCGCTGTCCAGGAACATTTTAAATGACATAACCTGTCAGCATATAGAATACATCACACAACTACCTCTACCCGTAAGTTGCTCTATCACGCATACCTTATTTAAGATGTCTCTCTCTCGAATAAGCTCATCTATGGCTTTCCTGTCAGTTTCAACTTGCTTCTGGGAAGATTCAAGATCTGTGGAGGGAGAAAGATGGGGACAGTTTGCATTGATTCCCAAAGCCAACAACGTTAGATATTTTCATCTTAACTCATGCTCTTTCATGACTGTGCCACTATGTAATTTTAAGTAATTTAGCAGGTCTTAAATCTGAATTAAATATCACACTGCAGAGAAGAAGACTCTTTTGGTGTCTGGATGAAACAGATTGCAGTGCGGAATATAGAACAGAATAAAGTGCGTTCAAGAATTGTGAAGGAGAAACAAGAAAATGACAAGAATTATGAGAGACTAGGACGAAGAGTGTGACGCAGTATAAAAACAAGAACATCTGAAAAACACATCACCGTGTCAGTGCATGCAGAAACAAACATCTGGGCTGTGATTAGAAAGGTCCTCCCTTGTGTTCCTCTCAATTACCGGGTAGAACTGTTGACCCCCTCGCATCCTAAGTTAAACTCTGATGATAGCATTTAGAGAACTGTATGTTGGTGTTAGGAATTTCAGCTCCATTTGGACAGTTTCCACTGACAGAGGCTCTAATACTTGCTGCAGATGGATTCAAGTTATAATACTTAATACTTCATAAATACTAATCGAGGGTTAAGTTATATTGATTTTTTTGTTGTTGTTGTCTCTTTCCACAGATGTACATGTGCACATGCATATACTTGTGTTGATGTGTTTTGGGAATAATATGTACTATATTGTTTTGCATGCACGCATATCCACAGTTGCATGCAATGGTGTGCAGTGGTGGAGTCAGGCTGTCTGAAGGGCAGCGGGCAAAAAAAAGGGCACCAGTCGCATGCGGTGCGGCGGCAGAAAGTTTTCTAGCATGTAGGGCAGCCTAATTGCACTTCATCACCCTAGAGGGCACTTTATCATGTTTTTTCTACCAGAGGGGCATCCAAGAGTGCATTTATCTAGATTTCGTTTTTTTTAAAACATTTGTCCACCAGTGTCGGTGTATGCATATGTGGGCTACTTATATGGATTTAGCTTGTGTTTATGTGCAGACAAATCTGTATGTATGTAGGTAAGAGACACACAAGCATATGCTCATTTGGTACTCGTATTACTTAGGATGAACGCTTAGGTTTCATTATCTCATGTCAGACGTCTTGAGCTCGATGAGCTAACGGGGATCAAGACAGACAAGCACCGAGGGACAATGGCTGGGGACATAGAGAGGACATAGAGCAGGCTCCCATACCTTTCTCCAGACCGGCAATCTGAGCTTTCAGAGTCTCCCTCTGCACATCCACATCAGCTTTTTGATCCTCCATCTGGTGGAACTTCTTCTGGATGGTTTCTCTCATCTTTGTTTGTTTGGCAATCTCCTGACGCATCTGATTCAGCTCCTCTTCTCTTATCTGACAGGTGTAAGAAGGGGAGTCGTATGAAGCATTACACAGAAGTAGCGAGGAGGGGAAAGGGTTTTCAAAAAGGAGAGTGCAGATGTTACTGTGTTCTAAAAGCTATAAGTCAAACGTGGTGTGTCGCTCTTACCACAGCCCTTAACAACTGTTTCAAAGTACTTCAGACAACAATAATAACCCTTTTCTCTTGTTTGCTGTCTTTGCTTTCTGAGAGTAGGATACAGTTCAAAGACCTGTTTCTGACTTGCTCATTACATGAAGTACTGTTGGAGCAGTGCCCTCTTGTGGTTCTGTGGTGAACACCTCCACTACTGTAGACCTGAGACAAAACCGAGTAAGGTCCACACAGCATTACCTCTACTCTGAATGTGATTATTAAAGTACCTTTACTCAAGGGAAGCAAGTGTGTGTGTGTGTGTGTGTGTGTGTGTGTGTGTGTGTGTGTGTGTGTGTGTGTGTGTGTGTGACAGTGTATCAAGTGCACCTTCAGCTCATTGGCGTTCTGAAGATTTTCCAAGGAGAGATGTTCTTTGACAGAGGAGAGCTGCTCACTCTCCTGCAGCAGCTTGTTGTTCTTCACTTGTATCTGCTCCAGCTCCTTGGCAGATCGGTCGTTCAAGATCTGTCACAGAGTCAATGGGATTTTGGATCTCATGTTAGACACACAGCGTTCTCCACCACCATCATCAAAACACCAAATGAGATAATGTCTTTTAGAGGAATGCTGTTCATGCACCTAGCAGAGTTCCACACACTTGTAAGTATGCCAAGGCACACTGAAGCTGTTCTTGAGGCTTTTTATGGTTCAACACCTTACTACCACCCATCTGTATAGTGGTTCACTTTAATACGTGGATTTGTAGAAGGGGTCAAATAAACACCAGCTAGAACTTGCAATAAGGTACTCTAAGTTAACCAAGAGGTAGGGGTATTGAGTATCTATACCAATGTTGTACAAATGAATAAATACACTTTTACATATTTTGGTTAAAGACAACATTTAATAACAAATATATATATATATATATATATATATATACAGTATACATCTTTTCTTTTTTTTTTTGACTAAGATGATAAATATTATAGCAGTTTGTTTCTGAAACAGTGCACCGTAAAGAGCATGTGTCCCTCTCCATTGCTCACCTTGAGCTCTTTGAGCTGCTGCTCCAGTCTCTGCTGCTCCTCTTTGGCCCTTTGGCCCTGCAGATTCAGAGCTTTAATTTCCCCCATCTTGGCCTCCATATCAACATGCAGCTGCTTCACCTCCTTATCCAGCTTTTCCTTCAACCTCATCTCCCGTGAAATCTCATTCTGTTGTACCTGGAGCTCCTCCTGGAGCTGGATTACGATGGACAGAGCAGCAACACGTTGGCATGACAGCTGGATTTAATTTCACATCAATTGTGAGCATCCCCATTGGCTTTAGCAGAGCAATTCATTTTGCTCTTACAGTACATATGGTCATACACCGACGAATTGATGTAGGAAAAATATTGCAAAACATAAGTAATGTAAATGTAAGAAATCCGATTCCATCTGCTTCTCCACGTTTCAGCATTGCTGTTGCAAAATGTGGTATAACAACAGCCCGCAACAAAGACCGGAGTCGCAGAAACATTTTGTGTGTCTATTTGAAAATCTAACATAATCAGAAGTACATTAGAGGTCAGCCTACTGTCAAGAAGCATTTGCCACTTATTTACCTGAGAAATATTCTTCGAGGCTCTATCTCGTTGGGCCTCGACCTCCTGCTCGGCTGTGGTGGCCTTGTTTAGTCTGTCTCTCAGACCCTCCACGGTTGTCAACAGTTTATCTCTCTCCTTAGTCAGCTCCTCAGTTATCTTCAGGAGATCACTGAAAAGAACAGATTGCAGTTGGCTGCACCTACTTTACCTACAGTATCCACACAACAAGTAAACAAATGGCTCACCTCTGCTCTTGGTCCATAGAGAAGCCAGTTTGTTGTTCAGCCATTTTCATTAGGTTGGCAACTTCTTCTTTTAAATTCCTGATGGTCTCTTTGTCCCTCCTCTCTTTATCATGAGCAGCATCAACCATTTTCCAAGCTTTATCCAGCTCCTACAGGACAGCAGAGGACAATTTTAGGAAGTCCTTGTTGAGTTAATCAGACGATTCCAAAAGGGAAACATTATAAAACTTCACCCAAATGATCAAATAAAATACAACGTTCTATACCAAACTAAACATACTCCAACAATTTGCGTTTCTGGCCCTTTTTTTTTTGTCTATCATCACCTACATGTTAGAAATTATGTTAAATCATTGGCATAAATTAACAAAATAAATTAATAACATGCTTCACTATACTGTAGCATCTCATGTTCTGGTAAAAGGAAAAAAATACCCTCTTTAGTGAAGTAATTGTTGTGTCATCTTCTTGGGATAATTTCAGAGCAGCTGAGACTTTAGTTGAAGTTGACACGACTTCTGCGTTCAGCTCCCTGCATTTGGACATCAGCCGCTTCTCATTCTGTCGAGACTTCTTCAGAGCATGGATCAGCTTCTCATACTCCACCCGGACCTTGTCCATGCTCTTGTCTCCAACCAGCTCATTGAGGACTGTGTGGAACTCCTCCAAGGACTCAGACATGTCCTCTCCCACTGCTCTTGTCTCCTAGAAAGTGCCCAGACAATGAGTTGAACAGGCTCATTCCACAGATAAATGAACGGTATTACACCTGAACTTACTTTACTCTTAACCTAGAGCTCATTTTACGTTTTTAATTTGTATTTGACATTGTAACTTCAAAGCAGGATGTAACACAAACAGCAGAGTAGTGAAAGGACCGTTAGCGCACATGCGCAGTGTAACTGACGTTACACCAGGCTCGAGGCGTGTTTTACTCACAATAACTTGCTACTTTTTAAGTTACAAGTTTATGGCTCAGTCAACATCAACGTTAAGTTGCCTCGTAAACCTGTTTGAGACAGAAACCCTAAAGAAAAGCTCTTACCTCCATTGAAAAGTCAATGTCAATGTATTCGTAAATCCGTAAAGTGGAGCGTTATCGATAGAACTGTTGACATTGGTTGCTTAGCGACCGTAGGTCTCGCGAGAGAAGGAGCCGCCTGTCTGCGGATGCTTTGTTACATAGCAACAAGATGCACTGCCAAATAATAAAGTAATCGCGTACAGTTCATGGTAGAGAGCGGCACGAGACCCACATATTTTAGAGAATCTAAAAGTAAATGAACATCATACCATGATAAAATAAACAGTTACCAAAACATTCTAACTAAATACAAATATGTTTCAGAGGTAACTGGGTCAGATCAACTCAACGCCATTCAGATTAGAGGTGGATGACAGCTCCACTCCTTTTTTTACAACAGACCTTTTGGCAATTCATATCAGGGAAAGCACAGGTGTTGAAAAAAATGACTGAACATAAATACCAATGTGCAGTGGGTTTAAAATAATCCCATAATACTTAAATGGTATGAAGGAATGTTTGCTCTTGTGCAGCCTCATGGTCTTATCGTGACTCACCTGAAGCAAATGATGCATTTACACCATTTTCATGCCACAAAGTTTCTAAATTGTGTACTTGTGATAGAGTAGTGTGCTTGCTAAGAGCTCTCCCAGTGATGAGGTAGCTCATGTAACACGGTACAATGTAACAGAATAAGTTATTTACCTTTTCTATTCACTTGGTATATTCGTGTCTTGGCAGACGACAGTGGCCAGCTACATTATGCAACACATTGTCACACAGCAGTTACCTGCGACAGAAGGATTTGGCTATTGCAAATGTTAAGATGTTTCATCTCCACCTGAAATGACATTGCCTTATCTACACTATGATTTAAGTTTTTTCCCAGTTTTTTAACTAAGGTGATGTGCTAATGATTCCTAAACTACACAGATGAAAAAAAATCAGCTACAGAATTATATAACTGGCAGGGATTAAGTCGAATGCTCGAGGAGACGGGAGATACTTGTGGACATAAGGGACTTAAGGGTGATATATTCTGTTCATGTTGTCAAAGCACTTTTCTGTCTTTTGCAATGCTATAATTTTTTTTTTCTGGGGGCCCCAATTTCCTAGTTATGCTGTTTTTGTAGAAACTCTGTGAAAGCAGACTGTAGTGTACAGAAAAATATAGTATACTGTAAACAATATACACCTCTGAATAATTTATAATTTTATGATGAAATGAATGTCTACTTGAAAAATAGTGATATGGCCCTTTAACACAATGCAGAGAGAAGACCTCAACCTCAACCTTAAATATGAAATGCATCAAGTGATAAGGACAACTTTAATCAATAACATGAAGTCATCTTAGAAAATTTGAACATTTTAATAAATAAAAACTGATGTAATATACACCATTATGAATATACAACTACAACAAGCATACCAAGACATTTGAAATACAAAAAACTGACAGTTTGCTTTAAAAGCTTCAATTTTAGGAGGAGAGGGAGTGAGCAGGAATTACAATAGCCATACATTCTTGTTAGTGTTTGTGCCAACAAATATAAAAAGCATCATGAGTATTGACTTCTCTGAGATGGTGAACATAAAAAAACTGAATAGTTATATATCTGGACTGAAGATTTCCATGAAGAGACATTTTGAGGTACTGGGTTGTCTACGTCTGTAACCAACAGTGAACACACTCACACATTGTTGTTGTTTTCTGGAAGGTCATAATAAAAATAAAATAAAATAAAACTCTGTAACTCAAAGCAGTTCACACATCTCAGGAAGACTGAACAATGAAGAGGAGACAACTTCTGCTTGTTCTTCTTCCACTTGTATTGCATTTTGTGATGAAAAACAAGAGATAATCAGCATCATGTAACTTGTACATAAACATAACTATTTCATGTAAATAGGCTTCAAAAAGTAGAATGGTAACTGGTTTTAAACAGCATCTTTCTGAGACAATATTTCATGCTTTCTCCGGTCTTAGTAACACAGCATGTCCCTTATAAGCAACAACCCCCATCTAGTGGTGGGTTTCGGAGTAGCTTGGTTGCAGGAGAACTAGTGGCAATGACTCCAAGGTGAGTGAAAGACTTACCTTCACTCCCTGCTGTCATCATGTTGCTTATACTGTACAATAAAAAGGTACCTGCAGGACTTAGTAAGTTTACTTGAACTGATGGAAAGACTGGATGGATCTGAATGTCCAAGATGAAGAATATCGTAAAAAAAAAGTCACGGAGAGCCGATCTGTTCACTCAGCACCGAACACAATGTGTGGATACTTTTTTTGCAACCGCCAATACATTAGACTTTGAAGCACTGTGAAGAAAAACGTAAAAACCCAAGAAAAATCCCCATATTATTCAAATTAATGTCCTATTACATTTCCTTGCTTTAAAAATTGCCACTCAAAATGTTTGTCCTATATGATCTGTATATTCCCTGAAACAACAGCAGTCAAAGTGAACCCTCGAAACAGAGGACGGAGCCAGATGATAACTTACTGGCCAAACAGCAACCGACAGTACAGTACAGGATTGTGTAGCTACATTTCGTCTGAAGCAAGGAAATATCTAACTTAGAAAACTTAAAACTTAAAACTTAAAAAAAAAAAAAAAAAAAAAAAGCACCACAGATGTGTGTAAATAGCACCAGTTGTCAGAATGTATATGAGGTGTTTTTTTTTTTTTTTTGGCAATGTACAGCACTGAATTGAATGTCTGGAGTAAAGTTGAGCAAAAGGCAACAGAACGTTCATATTAACTTGCACATGCCCCTTCTGTCAGTTCAAAGCAGCAGTGTCTGTAACATACATACTGTAAATATATGCTGAGAAACATTTCTATCTGCACAGTTTGTGAATTAGATGATTATACATTTATGTGCTCTGCTGTGATAAAGATTGCAAAGGAGCACCATAGTAGGGAAAACATGTTCTCACAATTCTTTCATGCCAACACATATTTTCAAAAGATGAAATGTGTGACTGCAGAAGCCAGCCTCATGAAAATATCAACAATAAAGTAGCGCAGAGCTAAATCACTGTCCGCGAAAGGACAAATGATACTTGTGGTAAGACGATGGCCCACAAATAATTCAACAATTACATTTGCTATTCACACCAAATGGAGGTTGCTATAATAACTAGTTTGCTGTGTCCTTCTCTGAGAGTCTCTGTGTAATAGAGCGTGAGATATACAGTACAGTGACAGACACGTTGGTGCACCATTCTCTTTTGTTTTGTACACAACTGAAAACCTCAGACACATTTCTCTACTTTGTGTACGATTCTTCATTGCTACAGTATACAGCAACAAATGGATATAAAAATTATACAATATAGAGTTATACATTCTTGAAAACAAGTACTGCCCCCAAATATAGATACTCATGTAACCATTTTATTTCCATAATATATTTATATCTATTTATATATCTTTTTTTTTTCTGGCTCTATTATATTAAAATCTTAAAGTAATTTCTAGCGTTTAGAAGATTTCCATCACTCACAAATAGACGTTGGTCTGTTACATCATGTTATAATGTGTCACTGAAGCAGACCCTACACTACTCAGTTCCCACTCAGTTTTCAATATAGTTGTTGTGCATCATATTTTCTTCTACAAAAAATATATATGACAAGGAAAGCTTATTTGAGATATTATTTACACAGTGTAACAAAACCTTTTTTTTTTTTCATCTCAAATCTGTAATTATTTTTTGTACACTCAAGTTCAGACAAAAGTTGATACATTATATTTCAATACTCCTCCGTGTTTCTGTATGGAGACACTGATCTGCAGTGTTTTGCGTTTCACAGAGACAGATTTGAAACGAGCTCGGCTGTCTGCAGTTCAGATTAAGTTGTCTGCCAGTGAGAGATGAAAAAGTCATTTTTTAAATGTTACATTTTACTGGCCATGAGGCTATTATTTCAATTGATTGGCAGATTCATATTTTGTGACGTATTACAATGCACTTTATCATTGTATCATGTATTTGCAGTTTGATATTATTGTAAGCAGTATGTCAGTTCTGAGTCAAAATAGCAGTGTATTTATTTACAGAAATCCTGAATGATCTGTGATATGACAACACCTGTGTTCATTTTCTCATTTGCGCACAAATTTGCAAAAAAAATATTTTTTAAGAAGATAAGGAAAATAATATGGCAGTTTTAGGTATCAGATGCAGAGAGCTCAGAGAGGTGCGTTTTTAAGAGCAACTCAATGTGGTTACAAAAAGGTGGCAACAAAAACGTACTTGTGCGACATGTGTTAGCGCTACTCGTTCAACACGTCAACAATATCCTCAACAACACAATGATAAGTCTCTCTTAATGCATCTTCAAATAAGTAAAGCCCAAGCACAACGTCTTGTTCTCCTGAGCTCAGGAGTCGGGAGTGATACTGAGATCTTCTAAAACAAATTCTCTTTTTAATGAGTGATACAAAATGTTTGTTTTTTCTATAGACACCACAAACAACAAACCAGTTGTAAGTTATTTCAGAATCGTGTACAGTTTCATCAACTGCAAATCCTCACTGTTCTCTGATCTCTACATGCGTAGCACTATAGGGGACCATGTGACAAAGTATATGTGACTCAGTTACTCTCATTATGGTACATATTCCGTGATCATTCTGAGTCAGGGGAAATTCACAAAGAAATTTACATCTATTCTGTACTCAACACAAGTCAGACTGCAATTTGACAACTGGAGCATTAATATGGACCTGTTTCTTTTTAACATTCACCGAACATGTGCTACAGAGAATATCAAGTATTAGACATCACAGAGTAGCAAAGAGCAAATCTACCCGCCCTTATTACCACATCATCTAGAGACAATTCTAGGTGTTGTAATAGCTTCAAGTCCACTGAATTGATTTCACCGCCCGGCATGTGCTTGAGTCAACGCTACTGTGGCAAAACTGCTTTCAGGTTCAAATTTGAAATTTTGAAACATTGGGATTGTGTCTTCCAGTACAGTTTCCCTAAATAGTTTTAAAACAACATTTTCTCCAGCGCACCAAACTGTGTTTTATAGTAACTTTAAAAGACTTACTGCTTACCTTTAACTTTCAGCTAAGCATACAGTAGGTGTTTCAGTGGCTTTAGCTCCATTATTCGGGACTAAACAGACCACTGTCACGCTTTTCTCAACACACAACAACTACAGAGCATTGCTCTGGCAGTGGCAATTCCCTATTTCTGTCAGTAGCATTCAAATGTTTATACCATGCAAATAATATCTTTAAGTATACACTATGTACATGGACACGTTTCTCTTCTTTGTGGAGGCGTATCTGACTTTGCCCTCAGCCTTGTTAAGGTGTCTCACACTGTCCTCGCCTCACACTAGATGATGAACACTCAAAGACACAGGTTCCCAAACACTGGTTTGAAGAGCTGTCTTGGACACTGAATGCTTTTGGATTTTGTTGGTGCACTCAAGTTTTTATGGTATTCATTCTCTCTACATTCAACCAGAAACATATAAAAGCAAAAAACAACCTTCAATAAAGAATTGTATGTATATTTTAGGTCATTGTTTTTGGTTTCTTTTAAATGTGGGTTAATAACAACATGGGACAGCATGTTCAGTGTTAAGTTGTCAGAGGGCAACAGTTATGATTCCAAAGATATACAATATATGTAAATAATTGTAAAGTGAATTCCTCCACACAAACGATATACTAGGTTTGTATCAACATGTTGGTACAGTATGAACACTACCAGCTACCCTTAGCGTTAATACAGGTCGTTTTGTTTTAGATTCTTGATTTAGACTCTTTGAAGGGAAGTTGCAGGACTTTTCAACTGTTATTCTACTGATCGAAATTTGATTCCATTCCAAAATATTCTATCATTGAATGTATTTCATATGTGCCATCAATGCCAGATTCACAAACTTACCTAACAGCAATATCTTACTAATTTCTGAGCAATGTATAGTCATTAGAGTCCTAATTGGGAAAATCATTGTCAATTGATGGCACTCACATGTCCCTTTTGTGTGTTTACCTTGTCTTTTCATACACAGTGTTACATATAATATCCTCTGTCATGCAGACCTAGGAAGTACAATGCCAAAATATTTCAACAAATCAAACAAAGTTCCCTCCAGACCTCTGCTGAGGTCCCACAGCAACATGAACCTCAGAAGGTCTGCAGTGAATGTCCTTTTGTAAGGAAACTCTTCTTCTTATATCTGACAAATACCTCTCTATAAATGGCATAAAACTAATGATATTCAAAAGCAACAAGGTACAACATACAACATATTTGACTTGGAGAGCAGTATGCATCAGAGTGCCTCCAGTTTTTTAAATATCACTGTAGGTATGCCATAATAAAGGCTTTTGTGGAAGAAGAGGTCTTTGTTTCTCTTTTGATGTGATTTTGAATCCAGCCATCACTCCAACAAGCGCCTTTTAACCATCCATGCTTTCAAACTTTAGATAAAAATATCCTAAAATGCAACAACACAGCAATTACACAGTTGTGAAAATGGAAGTGGCATTATTGAAATATACAGTCATTAGTACCGCTTTACTTCATGGTTTGCGTAGCACCTTAGGCTGCAAGAAGAGCCTGTGTTTGACTGCTCAAGCACCTGTGATGGGGTGTCATTACATCACGTAGAGCCTCACAAAGCATGTACAAACAATGTTCCTGTCACATGGTACTTCGGCTAGGCTAGCCAAACTGTTGTCTGCACTGTCCTGCAAATACCACATTCACAGAGCTGGGCAGTAGCTCATTATTAAAATGTCGGTTGGGGATTCATCAATCATCAAGGATCTGAGTGTCGTATGTGCATTTTTCTTGCCACTTCATCTCACTGATATGATTCATGCTGACTTTAAATCTTTGGAAGTAGATTTTGTGGTTTCCCTTTAGTTACAGATGTTAAACTGAAATTGTATGAATCGTATTTTAAAGTTATTTCCACAATAAGTGCATTATGTTGACATGGACGCAATACTTAATTGTTAGCTACCAGATGCTCCAACCCTGGAGACAGAATTCCATCTTAAAGGCACACGCTTCTTGCTGCTTTTTTTTTTTTTAACTACTAAAGCATCCCTAATGCATCTGTATGACGCAATTATTAACTTTATTCCAGTATGCTGGATATGGTCGTGAGTCAGGACATTTCTGTCTTTTATTATTTTTGCTTGTCTATTTATGTATGCTAATTGCTTTCAGGAGACATAGTTAGTATTCCCTTTTTTATTAAATAAATCACATCACATCTCGTCTTTACTCTTCTGCACTTTAAATATCAAATATGACATGAGAGGTCAGCTGTCAGAGCAGATTTTTTGAAGCCTTGAAACTGCTCATTTTGCAAGCATTCATTGTGGAAATATCTTAATAAAGCAACCTCATTTAGTTTCTTAAAATGAAGACTGTTGGAGTTGTCTGAATCTGCTCAAAATCACAATAAAGAAATTATACAAATGCATAAAAAACAATAATAAACATATCAATACTACTCCAAACTTCAGCAGAACATGGACACTGCTTTCATTTAGTATTAGGAGCCCAAGATACATTACCGTAACATCTACAAATTAATACAACTTCTTGAGTTGAGCACCTTTTGAGCAGAACTAAAAAAAAACTAAAAACAAACCAGCAACAAAAGTGGTACAGAACACAGCCATCCTTTGTGGGATCTAGAATATGACTGAGCTGCAGCATGTGTACTGTGTCATATAGTTTAGTTTCTAATTTTATGGCACTATCTTTACTTGGTCAATAAAAAATATTGTTAGCCCCTTATTGTCCACCTTTCCATGTCAGTTAAACAGGAAAATGTAATCATCACTGGAATCTCTCAAAGTAAAACTGGGCAACATGTAAACAAAACCTATTCCAGTGTAGTACACAACAAAAGCGCGTGGCTCACTTTGTGTTACCCTCAATGCCACTTTTTGTATTTTCTTAAGGGACGACTCTACTCTCAGCATTTCCATTTTGAATGACAAGCACATAAAGAGACAGACTACAAAGAGGCGGGTACTTACACATGCACGCACACATAAAAGAAAATGTAATTATGAAGAAAAATTGGAAACAAGTGAAGCAGGCAACCAACCAGAAGCTCCATTAGGACCAAACAAAGCCATTGTTTTTTATGCCCTCTAATATGTATGAAGAAAATACTATCATATACTATGGCACAAAAACTTATCCTCCACTATGTATGTTTGTTGTATTTTTTTTCATTTAATTATTTTTGGCATAACTATAGTTCTTTCTGACTAGGATTCGGTACTTTCTACACTACCTAAAGTAGAAAAACTGGTGTAAAGAAGTAAGGAAGCAGACACAAATCTAAGGAAATTAGCAAGATTTTGCTCCAGTGCAAACAGTTATGAGATATGAGAAGCTTAAGACAGAGCAGTTCATTGGAGCAATTAAATGACTTTATACTGTATAGAATGACTGAAAATAATTGAATTACCACTTTTAATAGTGCCTGTTAATGGTTTGTTATAAGTGTGTGAAATGCAAAAGTACAGTAATCCCCTGTGTGATTCATTGCTGAATGACAATATTCAATAAGAAATTAGATGTAGTGAAAGTTAATATAATTCCTTCAGTAGTAAAGTTGTTCAGTTCTGTATTTGTTTGTCAGTCCTGATAATTTTCGACAGATGAGTAGAATGTGACAAAATCATCATTCTGCAAGATAAATAAACTGAATTAACTCAAATAATGTACATCTAACAAGCTAAAAAGTAATACATATGAGAAAGGAAAACTATAACATGTCGTTATAAGAAAAGCAAGTGGAACACAATAATGACTAAAGGTATGAAAAAGGCTAGTTTGTTTTGCTGGCTGATCCTGGTGGTTGTGTGGTCTCGTGTCCTGTGCTCTGAGGTATATTTGGTAGGAAGTGAGAACACCCATATTTGTGAGGTGAGTTTCTCGGCAGATAAGAGACGTTGCTGGCGGAGAGGATCCGGTGGAAGGTGCTGTAAACGGAGACCCGCAGGGCTTTTTGGGGGGTTTGGCTCAGCACAAGAAACATGTTCTAAATTTCTAGGTCTGGAAAGCCTTTCAAATTAAAAACGGTAACACTGGAAAACTGTTTTGTTTTTTTTAAATGGGGAAAATGGGAGCTGGTAATCATGTATTGCCTCTTTTTGAATTAATAGTTTTGCACTGGAGTAAAACTTTGGAAAATCGTGGCAGCTATTAGTTTGATTTACATTGCTAAAGTCTAAACACATCTTTTAAAGTGAATACTACTTGATTTAAGCATACACAGATCACCCTTGTGCATTTGGGCATCCCAATCAGTATTAGTAAAATAATCCTTGGAACCAGGACTGCACTCTGTGATGCCATTCCAATTTACCAAGGCTGCTATGCCACCAACAGTAAATTGGGACCAGCATTTCAGCCACATCTGTACTTTTTGTGGGTTCTTGATCTGATTCTGCGTAGTTGCAGAATGTACCAAAATCTGAATGCTGAAATTTAGTGCTATTCCCCTTTATAGACAATAAATTGCAAACATCTTTGTTGTTTTTTTCCATCTGGTATTTAGCTATTTTGGAATGAGGGCATATTGCATGGTTGTGACCTTTTCCTCAAAGGCTTTCAGAGGAGGGTTGCATGGTCTAGGTCTATGTTGTCCATGCTGGCCAAAATAGCCTTCTGGTCCTCCCGGGGTGGGCGGCGGTACAACAGAGCAGAAAAGCGAGTATAAGGGTCATGGAGGATGGGCCGTTTCTTCTTCTTGCGGAGGTAGAGAGCTTCTTCGGGCTGGAGTACCTGAGAGGTGTAGGCCTGCTGGGTCTGAGAGGTGGTGACACCTGGAGGAGGGGAGATGAAAGGCCAGTCATAGCCTCCACAACACATGGGGGCGATGTTTACAAGCAATTCTGCACATTAATCTCACTGACATGACTGTATTAGTCGTTTCCTGTCCCAGTTTTACAATGTTATGTGAAATCCTTAGTCTGTCATATCATGTAGTCCACATCAATGGCTTTTGCAATAAAAAATGCAATTGAAACAGTACATGACTTCTTCTGAGGAATTGCTGTTACTTCTGGCTGAGGCCACAGACAGAGGATTGAGGAAGTTCAGAGGACAATGTGTGTTGTATGTACCTAGTTCAGTTTGTCTGTCAGCAGTGTTTTCTAATGGGAAAGTATTCTTTAGGAAATCGTATTTATTTGATTGTACACTAAATATAGAATGAATTTACAGCCAGCATGTGGTTAGCCTAGCTTAGCATATAGTGTAAGCATTGGGAAACAGCTAGCCTGGCTCTGTCCAAATAACAAAATCCACCTACTAGCACAGCTACCGCTCACTAATTCCTGGAGTGTCCACTGGTTGTCAGGGAATCTCATGTCCTGTATACGACGAGGCTAAAGGAAGCCACTGTCCCGCAACTCCCCGTAAAACCATGACTTTTTTAAACTTCTGTTTGTTTCCGGATTAAACAAACAAGAAGAGTGTGTGACAACATGTTAATTCGTAACATTTTACAGGTGCTGGTAGTTTTTTTTCAGGCCAGGCTAAATGTTTCCTCGCTTCCAGTCTTTACACTAAATTAAACTAAGCTAAACTAAGCTAAGTTAATCACCTGCTTACTCTCGCATCATAAACAGAATACATATATAGTGGTAACATTATTGTCATCTACTGTAACTCTTAGCAAGAAAGTGAATTACCATATTTCCTAAAATGTAACAATATTGCTTTAAGTTAAGATAAAAACCAATATCAATACTGTACCTTTTACTTTTTTTATACTCTAGAGTCACTTTAGACACTTTCTGTGGAGTCCCACAAGGGTCCATCCTCGGCCCCATCCTTTACTCCATGTACTTGCATCAAAAATTATAAAGACATATGACACCTCCTACCACTGCTACAAAGATGATACCCAACTCTTCCTTCCCATGAAATCCTACTGCCCATCAGAGCTAAACTGCCTGAGGCCCTTGAGGACATCAAAAGCTGGATGGCCCTCAATTTCCTGCGGCTCAATGAAAACAAATCAGAGGCTGTAATATTTGGCCCCACGGACTCACCAATAACCAAGCCTATCTATCCTCTTATCTCAAGTCACATGCTACCAAACTTTGTTTTATCATCTACGCGACCCTAAAATTCAATAAACAGATAAATGCAGTTGTAAAGTCCAGTTTCTTTCAGCTCTGATCGATAGTTATATTAAAACCCTTCATCTCCCGCCCAGACCTGGATATAGTCATTGAACTCCCTCGACTCCGGTTTCACCCAGTCATCCGTCTCACGCCTGCAACTACTTCAGAACGATGCTGCTAGGCTGTTCACTGGAACCAGGAAATAAAGCACATCACCTCTCTCCTGGCCGCCCTGCACTTGGTTCCAGTTCACTACCGTATTCATTTAAGGATCCTCCTGTTTGTGTTCAAAGCTCTCAATGGCCTGGTGTCCCCCTATACTGTATATCAGACCTCCTTAGCCCATACTACGCCCCCTACAGCTCTGTTCTTCCAACACCAGCCTCCTAGTCTTCCTATGATAAAACTTCAAACACAGAGGCGATGGCGCTTTTGTGGTCATAGCCACTACACTTTGGAACAGTCTGCCACCTTCTCTTAGATAGATCCCTTCCCTTCATTGAAACATAACTCAAACCCAACCTTTATTCTTTAGCATTTGTGTCCACCTGAATTTTGCCCTCGTGTTTGTATTTTCAGTTTACTGTTTGTTTTTTTTACTTTATGTTTTTTGAGTTTCCTTCTTGTTGTATCTATGTTTATTATTCTTATATTTATGGTTCATTATGCTTTCATTATTTCTCATCGTATTGTTCTTTTACAACTGTACAGCACTTTGGTGAACTTTTGTTGTTTTTAAATGTGTTCTATAAATTAACTAAACTTAAACTTGATTTAGAAAAACTCCACCAATTTTATACATGAAGTTTACAAGGAGTGCTACTGAGCCAATGAAAGTATTGGTACAATATCTTCTGTGGTTCTGTAAAAATAACCCTGATGATGTCATCTTGCTTTGGGCTTGAGACTTAAAATCTTTAACAGAAAGTTGAGTGGAAGTGGGCATTTATGAGGCTGGGGGGTCTAATGATAGATGCTATTGAGATATATGAGATATATAGGACTTATAGGACTTGAAAACTACTAGCCAGGATTGTTTGGCCTCTGCTGCTTTGATTTTTTTTGTCTCTTGTGAGTCCCCCAATTGTATGGAATTGCAATGCTTAACCGCTGGAGTAGTCCTTTAAAGTGTGTTTTTAGAAATGTAAACCCATCAAATGCTAAGTCAGTACCGACCGCGTCTTGTTTAATTGAGTCAACGGCGGAGTTTTATGTCTACTGACCGACACAAAACTTTGATGTTTCACAAACCAATTTGGAATCACAGTATAAACATCACATTACATTATACATATCATTACCTTATCTTACCTTTAGTGTACACTAACTGCTATGCCTTCCTTTTGCAAATTACTGTGAAAGGTTATTCACTTCTAACCTAGCCAAGTGTTTTGTGAAAATTTATTTCATAGTTTTTATACATACTGCTTACAGATGCACAGACACACATGCAGAGGGGAAGGAAACGTGACAGCTATCTCACTCTGTTGGTAGAGGTATTGATACTATCATAAATAAATGTAATGCATCCTTTGTATTTAACAAAAACAACAACATATGAATGCATCTTTAAAATGCTAAATTAAAAGCATTTTACCCATGGTAATCATGATGTAGCAAGTTTAAATAATATCACTGCTTAAAACGTTAGAACAGGGAGGGACAGGGTTCACACCTGCTTTCTTTCTGGACTTGGAGTTATTGTTGTTCATCATCATCTTCTTGGCCTTTTTAATACGTTGGTATCTCAGTGCATCAATCCTCTCAGACCCCGAAAGGGGACTTGCCGCACCTCGACGTTTTCTGGATAAAGAGCAGAGAGAGGGGAAAACGGGTAACTCCAGGCCAAACATAGTCAGTGGACTGTGTTTCTGCACTACGGAGTGCAACAGAACCAGAAACCCACACAATCCAAAAACAGCACTGCTCGTGCTAAGCAAGAGGTGGAGCACATTGCCAAAGGATCAATATGAGACACCGAAAGAGCTGTACTCTGAAATTCAGCATACAGTTTTTGTTTTTGTTGGTTTGAAGAATGATGTCATTAATTCTACAATTACCAAAACCTTGTACATCATCTGGATTTACTAACAGTTACGTTTAGATTAATGATGATTATGTTCCACAAAATACATTAATAAATCCAGATGGTATATTAAAGTGTACACCTTGAAATTTCATTGCCCTTCAGGGACATCTAAGATATTTTTCTCAAATTGATCCAAACAATCTTCACCAAAAGGAAAGCAAAGTGTTACACGATCCCTGAAACCATCTATTGACCTCATGGTGACGACTAAAACAGAGAGAAACGTTTTCGGGAAGATACAACATTTAAAAAGACTTGCACTGTTGGTTTCAGAGGAATATTCTCCAAAAATAAAAGAAGGAAAGAATATTTTTGAACTAAGTGAAAGCATGACTTTTCAGTTGATGAAATGTTTGCAGATTGATTGAATTCTTTTAAAAATGATTATATCCCACTCTGAAAATAACAGATGCAAAAGTTTCCTTGGTGTCTCGTGTATATTCCTCAGCTGCTCATGACTTCACAGACCTCCCTCCCATTCATTGGAGGCACTTATGACTTGGCAGCCCACAGACTTCTGCCACAAACAAACACACACTTGATTCTCTCAAGGCACAGAAAACAATTAGCATTACAGAGCGGCAATCTTCCCACCGTGGCTGCAGAGAGAAACCGAAGGTTGTTAGTGGAGGGGGAGAATCACAGCTGAGCAACAAAGCATCATCAAGATGTATTCATAGACATGGGTACTGTCTACAATGGGCTTCACCATGCTGACAGGGGGAGAGATGGCGGGAGGGGAAAATGACTACTCAGGAACAGTCACATAATGAAAAATAAGCCAAAGAAAAGCGAAGCACTAGGACAACAAATGTAACAAGAATTTATCCATATAATTGTTTCTTCTTTTTTTTTTAACGGAGGAGCAATATTTAGCGATGGCATGCATGGCAGTTTGCACATGAAACACGACTTTAAAGGGGAATACATTCAAAAGCACTGGGCAGTGCATTCACACATAAGGGGGTTCTCAAGCCCCCTGTGTGTCCACCCTCTGCAAGCCCTTGGCAAAATATTTGTTCCTTATGATAAAAAGAAGTGTGTAAGCTGTTTTGGCTGGACACTTGCTTCACATGGTAGTGAGAACTGTTCTGCAGTCCAAACTTACAACGGCAATTGTATACTTACAGTACATGGTTTGATTCGTGCTCTATACAGATGCTTTGTACATGGGACTAAGGCCATGTGTCCACCAGGAATCTGCTTTTAGTTATTCGGGCTAGAGATGCTTGCGGGAAGTGCTGGTCATGGCTCCTGCTGTTGCTCTGTTTCTGTTCAAAACCTGCTAATACCTGGTACATTTTTGTCAAAGACTAGGATATTTTTTAACTCCTTAAAACTGCTGCGCTGAGAACTTAACACATGCTAAGCTTTCATCACTGCCAGCAACATGCAACAGCATTTCTGCCCTTATTGTTAATGCAAAATGCAAAAAAACAGCTGTGAATGGCTCCCAGTGGACACACAGTTTAAGTTGACATAACGCCAATTTTACGAAATATTTTCTTGGAGATTGGGGTCTAAAATATTTTCAATTGGTGTCATACAAGACAAGCATCTGTAAACTATAAATGACAGATAAGTGTCACGCTTGAGGAGAATGCTAAGAGTGATTTGGAAAGTGATCATATGACAATAAAGAATGTCTATGTGGATGTCAACATAGACCACCCTTTAATAAATACACAGTATGCCACACTGTAATAATCTATATAGTACAGAAAGACACAAGACACCAACATGAATTGGTGATCATCAGAAGAGCATATTTGCTTTTTATAATGAAACATTGATTATGAAGCATTACCTGGATGTAGCTCCAGATCTATGACTATTCATGTGGCCATGTTATGGACTTCGCTATTATTATTTTTTTTTTTAAGGAAGTAATAAGTGGTACTTCCGCCTTCATTATTAGCATTACTCTTTGCTGGCCTCTGGCCTGGGCAAAGGGGCGGATAACGTTAGTCCTCCAAATCCATACTAGGCTAATCTTTAGACTGAGAGGGAGGAGGGGGCCAGGATAACCAGGAACTGCTGAATGTCAGTTAACATCTGGCTGGATAGTGAGTTGGAGGACTATGTTGAGAAGACCGCTCACCACTCATGCTTGTTGAGCATCAAAGGTGCCT
Source organism: Bovichtus diacanthus (assembly GCA_943590825.1). Classification (NCBI taxonomy): domain Eukaryota; kingdom Metazoa; phylum Chordata; class Actinopteri; order Perciformes; family Bovichtidae; genus Bovichtus; species Bovichtus diacanthus. The sequence goes on along the minus strand of CALSBV010000001.1, from coordinate 594,821 downwards.
GTGTCTGGCTACTGTATGTAGCACACAAGGTTCTCTCACAGTTGATAATGAAGACCAGAGACATCCTGAAAAAAGTGTCGGCCTCATTGTAATCTTTGACTACCTCCTCAGCAATCAGTTTGGTTTTGTAGTGGTGAGAGAGCCTGCTAAGAGGGCTGCACCCTGAACAGCATTAGCATATAAGAACTTGAACAGGCTCAAGCAGCAATTGATGGCTGAATGGGACAGATGGCTTACCACTGGGCTAAAAAAAGGGAATGAGGTACTGACTGTATTCTTGACATTTGCAATTCCTTTGATTGATTGCCGGGCCTTGACCATGCATTTGGTAGCAAAAGCCATTGCCACGAGATAAGCAGTTAGCAAGGCATTACTTTTTTTCCCACCATTGTGAAAAAGAAGGATATAATAACCCAAGCCTTATACTTGGCAAGTTAAGCCCAGATGGGAGTGAAGCAAAAAGGCAGGTCTCATCCAGATCATACCTTGCAATGATTGTGAAGAATTCTTTCTTTGTTTTTGCATTAATTAAAGGTGAACTGAGGTAAACAACAAATGTTCCCACTCAATTATGGTAACTATAATACTACAAGTGCATCGGTCTGTCTCAGGGTGCCAAGGCAGTTGGTCATTAGAGTAAATACATATTGAAGTCAGTAGAGGGCTGAGCTGGTACAAAATACCATCAACCTAAAGTACACTTCCAAAACTTTTTCAAATTATTGGAAAACTTTTTAGAGGCTTACATCTGTATTGACACTTGTTTAACTTTTGACAGATGTCAAACCCATAACATATAGGATACATCTTGAGGATTATCTATATACGACATTCAGAACATGAATATAGCAGCAAAAAGTATTTGCTATGTAAAGATGTAGTGGATTAATGTACTCCTGAGTAGAGAAGGAAGTCATCCACCCTCTGTGTGTGTTGTAATCCAGGCTTCTCTGTGCTTTGTTTACGTAGCCAGGCCGGATGTGAATCCCTGTGTATGGTGCAGACCATCGGTGTTGTTGCGGAAACGTAACACCCACCCTCCAGTTCCCCCTCAGGTTAACGGTGTTAGCTCTGTCAGCACTGTTGCCATTGTTTGTACTGTTGGTGCTGCTAGCACTATTAGCTACAAGCCGCCGGATGAGCCCAGTCTAGCCCAGTTTGCCCAAGGACGGATGCGCTCTGTAGCTTTGTAGCTAGTGAAATGTGTTGTATAAAAATGGATGACCTTTGCTGAACTAATTTTCAGAATAGCCAACCAAGTAGCAAATAAATAATTGAATAAATATTTAAATTGGTTAAAATGTGTACACCTGAGGTACATTTATCTGTGACTGTGGTCAGTTAGCAAACCACTCAAGCATGAAATCATGTTGGTGATACATGTCTGACCTCATCTATGAGCTAAAGATGGCATAACCATATCACAATGCATAATGTACTGAAGACTGCAGAACTTAAAATGCATAGCCACTTTAAGAAAAAGGAAAAAGGAAATAACTGAAATGAACTACATGTGTTGACTGAAGTAAGGAACAAATCAAACAAAGACTCAAAGTCTGGTATTCCCCTTTAAAGGACGAGGTGATCAAAAAAGTCCCACCTGCTAACCCCCCCCTTTCAGACATGGATCCAACCCTTACCTATTGCTGTGTAGAGGACCTGGTCACAACAACGCTGCCCAGATAGCTGAGATCAATCAAAAACAAAGCAGGTAAGACTCCAGGAGCCATCAAGAACCACCATACTGCCCCTACTTCATAATGATGGAGACATTGCAGTACATGGAAAGCGGACAGGCCCTGTGACACACTTTGCCCAACAACCTTTCCTTGGTAGTCAGACCTGGGGGTGTCCTGGCAGCAATTAAAGGAGTTGGGGAGAGGAGGGTTACAGAAAGGGAAGGGGAAGTAAGGTAGAAAAACATCTGAGAGGTTGAGAGGTTGGAAGGTAAGGGAGAATTGGTCATACAGTCAGGTTACTAAGGCCGAGGATGGGCCGCAGGGCCTGCCAAGATGAACTCTTCTTAAAGCAACCCTCTGCATGATAAAGGCTTCTTCAAAGGCTTGGAGCTAGACATAACAATGGATGTTTGTTTTGTCTGGGGAATCAATTGGATGAATATATGGGATTCCTCCTGTTAGGTGAAAGCAGGGTAACGCATGATACAGATGGAAAAACAGGGATCCTGTGGTGATGTTTGCATATTCCCAGGCTTTTAGGGGCTTATGCCAAACAACTTACACAGTGCACTGGCAATATTATTTTTTATCCAGACTGTAGCCCCAAAAGGTCTGAAATGTATTCTGTGAAGCAAAGGCCTTTTCTTGCCAATTCAACAAATTTATGTCCCAGTATATTATATATATATATATATATATATATATATATATTTATATAGCATTTTTGGTTTCAGTGGGTAATGCAGTGTATTTTTCAAGGTAATATAATTTTTAATATTTAATATTTTTGAACAATGCTTCACAGACTCAATGGATGGATACCTCTAACTTGATGTCTGACATGAAAAGCAGCATTTACCAAATTGAAATTAAACTGAACTTCCAGAGCTGACTCATCACAATAAAATGGATTCCCTTCAACCATACAGTTTTCATTGTTCACATTAAAGTATAACATTATTATTATTTTTCAAACATCTGAAGCAACTTAACTATAAAACGAATTTGCCGCAGAGATGATTAAAACAATGGATGGATATTAGACAGCACTTCAGTAACTAAAATGTCAACTTTACACATTAAAGCATTATGGGTTGGGGCAGATGACTCAAATTGTATCCCTCTCTGCATGCCTAATGCACCTACCCTGAAGCTGACAACTGGGGTGGAGAGGGCTCAGATGGAAGGATCCCCTCCTCAGTCCTCCTCTGAGATGGCATCTGCCCAAATATGTTGCTGCTTTCCATGGGGGGTGACGGGGACTGGGAAGCTGGGTAGCTGGTTGCAGAGGTGGCAAAGGCCATGTGGGAACGGTAGCTGGGACTTGCTCTCCTGCTACCCTGACCTTGGGCAGGTGAGGAGGAGGGGGAAGATCTCCTTGAGAAGCTTGCTGTGGAAGGAGGGAGGAGGGTAATCTCAGACATCTCTGGGGGTATGTGAGGTTGGACAATGCCGGGACGTGGCCTGGGACGTACTACAATCTCTGGGGAGCCTTCATGAGAACTAAGAGGGCTTTGGGTGAGGGGTGACAGTCGGGAGGGCTGGAGAACCACCTGATGCATGCCAGGATCCATCCTACGAGCCTGTCTGGGACTGAAACGAGGGGTAGTTTCAAACCATCGAGTGTCAAGGCTACTGAATGTGCTCGGGACTATATGGGCCATTGGATCGGTGTAAGGCAAAACCGGCACACCCATACTGTGGCTTTTGTGTCTTAGATGCCCTAAACGTGCCTCTTGCATAACTAAATGCTTGGCTGGGGAGCCATGAGGCTTGGCCTTGCTGGGAGACTTGCTTGAGCGGCTCTTTGGGGCCTCCGGTGGCAGGACAGCTGGGTAAGTGGGCATTGGAAGGGAGGGCTGGAAAGCACTTAGGGGAAGAACATGAGGTGGAGGAGGATAGGGGGAGTCGTGGCGGAGATGCAATGGGTGATGCGACGGAAAAATGAACTGGGGCCCCTCCAGACTTGCAAAGGTGAAATCCAATCCCTGCCAGATCTCGGGTGAACGAGAGGAAGAGGTGAGTGTCAGAGGAAGTGGAAAACCAGGGACAGCATATTGTGGGAAATCACCCTCCCCCATTTCTTCAGGAATCATTCGATGACCAAAAGGACCTTCAGCAAGGTATGGGGGGGAGGACATGACAGAGCTGAGTGGGCTAGTATCAGGCATGTAAAAAGGAGGTGGGGGATCATGATCCCCAGGGGGGCCTAGATAACCATAGAAAGCCCTGTGGTGGAGAGAACCTCGAATCTGCCCTGTAGCCTGGAGCCGACTGCTCTCCATGATGGTCATACCTTCGAAGGGCCTCTGGAAACGAGGGCTGTAGGCTGGAGGTTGCAGGTAGGATTCCTGACTGGAGATGGGGGATATCTGGTGAGGCCGAAGGGGGGCCATAACTGGGGGCAGAGGCCTGGGATCGTCATTGTCCTCGTCTGACTGCCGGAATTCAGGATAGAGGTCTGATTCTTCCACAAAGGGGAACCCCTCAATTCGCCGGGGCTTAACAGACATTTCTGCCTCAGTGGGATCTATGACAAAGCGTCCATCTGGACCTCGGCTGATAAGTTCAATGGGTGTTGCTTCAGCTTCATGTTTGGAGATGCTGTATTTCTTGCTTGTTATTGCTCTTTTGGTCTTCTTGTATAAAGATAATTCCTCCCTTTTCCCCGGACTTGCAGGTGGTTTCTTCCCCCCATGCTGGTCATGACTATCTTCAGATGATTCTGACGGAGATGCCTTTGAACGAATGCTCTCTGGGCTCACCTTTCCTGAAGAGGACCTACAGAAAAGAATACAGAAGTGAATCTTGAAATATTCAAAAAGCCAGTACTCTGCGCAAGGCTTCACTGATGGTACTGAAAACAAATCCAGCTAAAATAAAACAAAAATGACAACATACCTTACACAAGAAGATGAGCTATAAAATCACAGGTGTGATTAAAAACATCAATGACGGATGCCCTCCATAAACAAGATTATACCTTCTACCTCAAAACACCTTTGATTTTGAGTCATTATTAAACAAAGATATCATACAAAATATGTTTCCTGCTCGTTTTCAATCAGTACAATTAAGAATAAAGAGATGTCATAACTACATAACCTGGGTTCTCATTATGTGCCATTTGCAACATCTTCATAAATTGATACAAATATCACAAACCTCCAATGTCTTGAACATGGAGTTACCAATGGCAAATTAAGAAGAATAATGACTCCTTTATAAGCAGTTCCTGATTTTTCCTTGATAGTAAATGTTATGGATGTATGTGTATTTGTTGCTACACCATCTAAACCTTTTATTCAACAGTATTTTACATGCTGGCAGAGCTAAACATGGGAATACGATACATCATGTACCTTTATAACCCTGTCTCCTACAAAATTATATTCCCATACAATTTATAACTGCATTGTCTATTACAATTCGAGGGAAATGTATTTTCTCCCAGAATAAGATTAAGCCAGTTAAACACTGTATCAGAGGTTCTCAATATGACATTCAGAGCATATCTATGATTGAGGGATGGCCTCCACATGGCTCTCAACATGGCGACGGCTGAGTTGGCGACTAGAAGCTAACGGCGCTAACAGCACTAATAGTGCAAACAAAGTCAACAGAGCTAACAGCGTTAACCTGGGAGGTGGGAGTTACGCTTCTGCAACGACGATCAGGACGGAGTTGTCAGCAGTATCCGCAGTATGAGCGCAGCGCAGGGGCCAGTAGCTAGCCAGTGGGGCACACACGGGCTGCCATGACACATAGGACTACTTCAAATGATACACTAAATGGACCAGTGTAAACATGTTTTTCATTTCATGAATTTCCAGTACAAAAAAGACAGCCAACACAGAGCCTTTCACTCTAGCTATCTGAAGGGTAAACTATTTGGACAGTGATAAACTTTCAATTGTTTTTGCTCTGTATTCCAGTACATTTGGTAGTTTCCAATCTGAAGTATTTCTGGAAAACATTAAATATCCTTGACTTGTTAAGATAATTTGTATTATTTATTTAGAATTGAACCGTCAACATTTCAAAGTAGTGAGAAGAGTGCAAAGAAAAAAGAAATATCATATCCTTTGAGTGAAAGAACCAAAAGTGTTCAGCCTTTGGCAGAACATATTGTGTTCATGTAGGAACGAATCCAATATCTAAATTCTGTTTACTTTCATATGGACTTCATCAGCAGACACTACAGTGACATTGGCATTGTTTTCACCTTGTGAGTTTGTGTGTGTGTTATCATGGCAAAATGTGCTCCTGGAGACATCTACTGTAGCAGGAACTACCAGAGGCGCTTCTGAGTACTTTGCCAAGTGTTAAAGTGCCAAATATTTCTGTCTGTCTGTGGACATATTTTTATTGTTTTTGTTATTGTTGTGTTTTGTGAGTGTATACATACAGTTTTTACCTTTATATAAATCACACATTATCACATGTGTGTGATTTATGCCGCACTTTTCTCCGCACGATAGTGGTGTGTGTAATATGTTCAGATTTTTTAGTGTCCCCTGATTGGTTGACACAGCACAATGTTGACAATTTGCTGAAAATGGTAGGCCTAATGCCATATTGCTGCAATTCATGAATCTAAAGATATAATGTTATTGTCTACCGACGGTCACTGGGGACCTCCGTGTCACCAACATTGCCTGGTAAATGTCGGGGGCACAGACCTTCTGAGAGCCGGGGGGAGAGCAGACTGGGGGGGTCGGCAGGGGTCAGATCTGTGCATAGCATCGGAACAAATACACCGACAGTATGATAATAACATCTAAAACACTAGATTGACTCTCAGTGGTTGCTGTGACATGAGAAATACTTTGAAAATACAAATAAAAAAAATACAATAATGGCCAAAATACGCAGAGCTACCTATAAGGCCATAGCCCCACCTAGTGGAAAAGTCACACTGTTTGCAGCCTTTTTCTACAACATTCCCCTAACTTTTTGACAAAGTAAGAATGCCTTTTTCTTTCAATATATATAAAATGGACGTGTATTTCTCTGTGCGGCACACATGTTTCAGTAATTATCTCCATGTTATGCTTGACCCCCTCTACAACCTTCTGCATAGCGCCTTTTGAGCTAGCATACTTCATTCTACTTTTCATTTGTACACTGTCAGGAGCCCACATCATAAACCTACCATCCCTTGCTGTCAGAGCTGGGATGAAAGCCTCTATCAGTGCCATGTGCCAGTGTTTACGCTCTCAGTGACTATGTCAGGATGGCTAGGATGTAAATTGACTGCAGCACTGTCTGGAGTCAATCTGGGAGTCAAGCTTGAGAGAAACAGCTTGCAAGACCTTAGCCAAAAAGTTAGTATCCATGACAATGTCAAAAGAGGAAAGAGCTGGCCTTCGCAGTAGATTTGAACAACAATGAATGTAGTAATAGGGTCGAGGTAGTTGTCATCAACATCAATGTAACATAACCGTCAGGTGAGGAGAGGATCCAAGTCTTCGATCATAGCCTCTCCTTCCACTCTTCTGAAGAGTGAGCATATTAGCAATCATAGCATGGACTGACACTGACTTTGTGCCAGAATCTGTCAAAACCAGGTCAAAGGTCAGTCTAGTCATGAAAGTATATGGCCCAGTTGCGGCAACTGACGATTTTTCTGTAGCCAGCTTTGAGGTTGAGAATTCTGGGTGGCATCAAAGGCTTGAAGTTCAGGCGATGAAAGATATTCCTTGTATTTGAGAATATGACCAGTACGCAATACACATTAAAGTACATGAAATTAAACTCTGTTCCCATTTAGCAAGTTCTTTGTGTTAATGACTTAATCATGTCTTCTTACAGGAAGGAGTAAACGAAAACCATGATTTGTTTTGAAGCCACAATTACTTTATTTAGTGGGAATTTAAACATATAGCCAATCCTCATAGGAATCACTAAAGCTATTTCTTATAGTGATGATATAAATCAAGTCTTTATAAGGCAGCTGACACTGAACAAACTGTTACATATGATAGATATTCCAGCTTTGTTTCCAGGGTGCAATTGCTACTGCCCATTTGATTTATTAAGCTACAGAGACCAATAACACAAAAATATCAAGTAGCTTGTTGTCATAAACTACAGTAATTATAAAGTAACAGAAACACATACATCACAACTATGATTGTCTTAATAATATGCTGCCTTTCACTTAAAAGACCACATAAAAGACCGCTAATACAATGTAACAATCATCAATTATTTTATTAATATTTTGTTGATTTGACCATCATTCCTATTGGTTACAATAATATTTTAATCATTAACTTCATGAACTAGTTTAAACATCAGGGTAAAAAGCTTCTGACCACTTTTATTTGTTGTAAAGTTGTATCTGATGATACTTTTGAGTGTCCTGTTTCTCAAAAGAATTGTGCCTATAACCAAAAGGAATAGTGGCCAAAAAGGTATAATGCAGGAGACTGTATGATCGGAATATTTCCTTCATGTACACAGTGCACATTACAGGAAGAAATACTGCTGATGCTCTTCAAACTGGTTGTATCATGACAAAAAGAAGAGAATTACTGCCTCATTAAACGGCAACTGATTTAGTGATTACTACTGATGCTGTAAAAATAGAGGTCTTTCAAATGTACTAGATCATCATACAAGTAGATAAAATACTGACTGATTTCCATAAGCTTACACATATTGTCATGAGCAGCAGTTGGCACTGATGTTGTAATCTTTACAAGCTAAAAATTAAAATGAACAAACACTTTCATTTAACGAGGAACAAGGAAGATTAACAGACAGAAGAGAACATGTGACCGTGACAGCATCTGGGATGAGAGAGGAAGAGGAGTGAAGTCTTTCAATTCAGCTCAAACCATAGAAATGGCCACAATGCATAAGCAGAGTGCTATGAATATTGCAGGATTGTGTTCAAGGAATAGTTTGACATTTTGGGAAATACTCTTATTTGAGAAGATTGATATTACTCTCATATCTGTATGGTTAACATATGGCTACATCCAGCAGCTGGTTAGCTTAGCTTAGCGTAAAAACTGGAAACAGGGCGAAGCACTATCTTAACTCTGTCCCCTGGTGACAAAATCAGCCTACCAGCACGACTAAGTGCATTTCCCAAAATGTCAAACTATTATTTTAGCAAATACAGTAAAGTACCGTGGTTGAACGCACATCTCAAGAATGATTCCATTGCTCTGAAAAAAAGTCCCTCAAGTTTAGATATTATTTTCAGACAAAAGCAGCTAAATATATGCCTTACATTTAAAATAGCAAGAATGTTTCCCATGCAGTGTAAGATGTCATATACTAAGATAAAACTCTTTCATTTCACTTTCATTGCATGATCAGCCTTGGTCTCTTTGATGTTTCAACAAACAAATTATCATATCGAGTGAATGATCATTAGACTGATTAAAGTTGACTAACAGGATCTTAAAGTTGATAAGAAGATTGATACCACTCTGATGTATGAATTATGAAGTAAGGGCCAGGAGATAGTTAGCTTAGCTTAGCATTAAGACTGGAAGCAGGGGGAAACAGCTATCCAGGCTCACTCCAAAGGCTTAAATCTCACTAATTAACATGTTATATCTCTTTTGTTTCCAGTATTTATGCTAAGCTAAGCTAACCTTCCACCGGCCCTAGCTTAATATTCATATATAGCATACAGACATGAGAGTGGTATGGATTCCTAGGGAACTACATACACTATTATGACCATTCAATGTACGGTAACGGTGATTCAATCAGGGAAACATCAACGACACGTCCAGAAATTATGACACAAAAGTGAAAATGGGAACTAGTGTTATGCTAAGAGAAATCAGCTGACTGACTTTGTCATATCACACTGTGTCTTTGAATCTTGTCCTGCATGGCAAGATGTATCTTTTTCTTTTTCTCAAATCTCTAATAATCAGGGTTGATTTTTTTTGGAACATCTTCTGACGATGAAGATCCTTCATCTTTCATCAATGAAAGACCCAGAACAGTATTGTTGTTGCCTTGTGGGGACATTTGGCCAGATGCATGCTGCCAGGTGAGGAGTCTGAGGAGCTGGGGTCGAGCCAAAGTGCAAAGGGGTGTATACAGTGTGCAAGAACAGGGGACAATGGTTGGCACACTCACTGAGGGCTGGAAGGTTGGGGCCTGTAACTGCTTGCGTCCAGCCCCTCCCAGTAGGGTTCAACGCTGGGAATGAGGCTAAGTGGACTCCTGTAGAAGTGGGGAGATCAGACAGTAAGAAGTGAGGAGAATATGGAGGTTAACAGGAAGATTGTCAACGAGAGCAACAGAAAATGAGAGAAAAATAGCTCGATATTATTTAATGGGTCGGAAAAGATAGAAATGGGAAGAGGCATTAGTAAGTCACAGAGAAGATCTGAGAGAAACAATATCAAAGAAAAAGCAAGACAAGAAAGTCTACCATGGAGCAAAAAGAGGGAGATAAAGGCAAGAGAGAGGAAAGGAATATGAGTAAAGATGTGACTCCTGCGCTTTGAGACAGTTCTCCATGTAGCGAGGCTAAAGGCCAAAATCCCACATTCTCAGAATCCTATTCAACTGATGCAACTCAAATCCCCCCTATGTGCGTGTCATTGGTCTTGTGTTTTTGTTCTCGCAGACAGGAGAAGGTAGAAGAGGGGCAAGGCAGGAGAAATCAAGGAAACATGCATTTCATGAACTGAGATGACTTGCTGACGGCGTCCCCACAGCTGTGGCACCACTCCGTCGCATCTTTCCCCTTGTAGAGCCATTCACATGTGCATGTTGTCATGAATCAAAACAGTGGAAAGCATCCTCACAAACACAGCCCGCATGTTTGACTGTGCAGATGAGTCAAACCAAGGCAATATGTAAGTATTTTTTACATTTTTTCAGATTTGATGTTTTTTAGAAAAAGGAGACAATCCAGATTACATGTAGTGCTGTTTGTGTTTCTTTCAGCTCATTAGTCACGTTTTCCACAGATCAGATCTGCTGGGAGTCAGCAGCAAGAATTGATGTCTATGCAGACCGTAGATCTACAGGAAACAGCTGTTTGTCAGGGTGTATTTTTCATTCAAACCTAAACTTAATGGCTGGTAAAAGTTTTTTTGTGATTGTCAACAAATGCCATGAAAAGACACAAATCAACAATGTGTTAGTCCGTCTCTCATTATGTTCCGAATCCCCTACTCTGTCTGTGGCACTCAGACCTGAAACCACTGGTTCCTACTGAAGACATTCTATATGCTTTGTTAAAAAAAGTATACAGTATATATATGTATATATATATACATATATACACAGTATATATGCTGGGTTAGGCTTTGATACACATAAAATACTTGTTAGTAGTTAGTAGGATACATTCACTGTTGGATTTGGTCTTTAAATGGGATTTGTTGTCTGTTAACACCAGACTTATCTTTTGACACATATCCAATAAGTTGAACAAGTTGAATCAGAAAATAATTAAAATGTACAATTAAATGAATGCGTTGTCATTCGTGAACACCAGCAGTTAATTAAACTGCAGTTTTTGTGGAGATGCCATTTCAAAACAATATGCAGTCATTTAAAGACAGCTAGTGCAGGAGTGTGTCCTTCTGATAAGACTTCCACAGGATGATCATATATCTCATTCAGGCCTCGCTCCTCTGAGGAGAACAGACCTTTCTCATGGCGGACATTTTCACTTGTCTAATACAGGTGTAACATAAATATGGATACAGGTGTAACATAAATATGGATACTTCTTTTTTATTCTGTGTGCCAGGGCTCCAGTCTTTGGATGCTGGCTCACTGGTATGGTTTATTAGAGCCACAGTTAATGTTATTAGGTCACAGTGACCTTGACCTTTGACCCTCAACCACCAAGATCTAATCAGTTCGTCCTTGAGTCCAAGTTGACCTTTGTGGCAAATTTGAAGAAATTCCCTCAATGGGTTCCTGAGATATCGCTTTCCAATGGGACGGACGCACGGATCATAGACTGTATGAAATAGTCTCTGTGGCGTCAGTGACGCAGGCAGGGTTCTATTTCATAGTCCACACGTGAACCGCCCACACGCTTGACGGGTACCATGAACGTCTCGGTTCTTCTCAGTGAGCGGGCAAAAGAGAGCAAAATTGATTCTGGTGGCTTAGGAGCCTTGAAGCTTCATTTATATTCAAAATTACATTGACATTCAAACTATTATTATTAATAACTTACAGAAACATTGCGTACAATAGTCCACCTTCTCACCTCTCTCTTTCTCAAACACACAACACGTTCAGTCTTCAGCACCCCAAAAGTCAAAATGTATTGAAAATAAATAAAAAACAAATATTCCGCTTCAACCCTTTGAAAAACAAAAAAACTGCTTTTGATGTCCCGATTGCCACGCACAAAGAGCCACGCATCTTAACGGGGCAGACATAGATTACATTTCTATAACCAGAGTAACAGATACAGATACAACACACCACCATAAAACTCTTATAAAACAGCCAACAGGCCTGAATAACAACATCTAGCAGCTAAATAATATGCTACAATATGGCCAATGAACGAACAAACCACTTTTTAGAAGTGTACGCACGATGTGTACAGGATTACAGCTGCCGGCGCCACTGCGTGACGTCACCTGAAGGTGTCTGAAGAGTCGCTGTGAAGCTCAGAGTGGATGACTCCGGCCGTCGGGTGATGCAGCAGACCATACACCAACACTAATAATGCTTAACCTCTAAGCCTTCATTTAATTAAAATAAGTGACTTGTATATAAATTCACCCCCCCGTACAGCGGTCATGAAGAGGATAACTTGGGGAGATTGATTCCATTTTAGAGACAGCCTCAAGTAGCCATTGGATGAACTGCAGTTTTTGGCACTTCTGCAGGACGGGCGGACATAAATAAACATTATGGCTGCATTCCAAACCACATACTTTTTCTTTTTACTCTTAATATGTACTGCAGCTGCCCTTACAAAGTGTGTACTGTGGGACATACGCCCTGATCATATTGCACCTTGAACTTTGACCCTGTTGCTCATATATCTGCTGATGCGACCGGATGCAGTAGGACATCCTGGTATTTTTGGCATACTGCACTTGACATACCATGTATGAAGTTCTGGCATACTAAATAGTATGGTAGTAAAGGCATTGGAACGCACAGCAGGCCTCTGGCCATGGCTTTTGCCAGCGTGGAGGCATAAAAACATGACCTAGCCAAGCTAAAGCTTCTCACTACTAAGCTCTTTTTCCTCCTGCACAAAGTTCATCTTTCACATTTAAAGGATCATTTACTAGGAACATGTAGTTATAACTGAAGCAACAAAGCTTAAATTGCATTTTTAAGTTGTTCTTTGTCTTGTTGTCCTGGTATATATTGTTATATGGAAACATAGCGCTTATCTTTGAGTGCCCCTTCTGGCAGGGGGGCAGGCAACCTTTAGGGCTTTCCTAACGTAGGGTGAGCAACTTTCACTGGGATGAATCAGTAGTTTCAATACATCATGCACTGTTAAATACATCCGTTGCTTTGTCTGATTCTTCCGACCACAACACGCAAATGTTGCTGTTTAGTGCATGCAATGTCACAAACAGACACCCCCCCCCCTACTCTCACAACTCTGGTACAAACGTCAGAAGCCTACAATGCTAAATAGCCTTTCTCTGTTCACTGTTTTACTTACCATGTTACAAATGAATTGTATAAATCTCACTTTGTAGAAATAAAGTATTTGCTTTGTTGAATACAATTCTATTTGACATAAAACTAGAGCTGTGATCCCAGCCGGTGTGCTGTTTGATTATGGGTTAGCTGTAGAGTACTGTGCAATGTTGCCGTGAAGCAGTGTTATGTGTCATGTAGGGGGTACTTACGGAGTTTCCATGCTTTTTCTGCAGTGGGTTATGGAAAGAGGGGGGTCTGGAAGACGGGAGAAAGACAGAAAAGGCCAAAACTGTCATTTAAGATCAGTTTTAAGTATATAGCTATATGTACGTTTGTATGATGATAATAGTTAGTAAGTGAGTAAAGAATAGAGGCAGTTTAAATGCATGCGAGGTCGATAGAGGGAGGTGAATGAACTGTTTCATTTTCAAACCTCAAAGTCCCCACACATATTTATAAAGGGGGAAATGTTTTTTTTGGTATTCATGATGAACGACCCTCATCCAAGACAATTACATAAAAGGTTCATAGGAACTTGATTCCCCAAAGATGGCATCAGTGTTGGTGCTGCTGAGCCTGAAGCAGCAATGGTAACCCGAGTTACGGGATAACAGTTAAATGCAAAAGAGACGTTACCATAAATATAACGACTGACAAAAGCCATGGCTGCTTTCTGAAGTGTCATCAAGCCACTTTTAGCTTACATTCTAATTCAATCAATCAATGAAATCAAATCAATTCATTGATGTTTCCTATTTAACCATGTAGTTGAAGCTGAGAGTCAGATAGAGCAGCATGAGGTTGCAGTACATGAATCAGTTAAGTTTGAGATAATAAATGCAGTGTTTGTTGTACTATATACATGAATGTATTCTGTACAACATGATATTTTAAACACTAAAGATTGTCTGAGCGATGCGGAGGTAACTGTTAATGACCAAGACTTTCCCTCACCTCTCTTCCTCTTTAGCTTCCGCCTGCGCTGCTTGTTGACGAAGCAGGCAGCCATCGTACTGAACAGGACAGCTGCTGCAAGGAAACAGATGGTGGCCACAATGCCAGCCACCACAGGCCGCGCCAGTCCACGTTCCTCCACCATCTCTGGAGGAGGAAAGAAGTCTGTGGGGTGGGGAGGGAAGAGTCAGGGACGTAAAACTGGTTTAAGTCAGTGTGTAGCAGCAAAATTAAAAGGATGTAAAATAGAGGGAAATTACAGTTTGCAGAGACGTAGAGGACAAATTAATGGAGGAGCATTTGTTAATGATAGCGAACTGAAAAAAGAAACAATGTAAAACTTGACTTTGTTTACTAAACTTCTGATATGGCACTGCTCGAGATTATTGCCAACTTTCATTTTCTGGCTCTGAAATAAGGTGAGTGAGTACTATGAGATTACCAAGCAGATATGAGCCCACTGAAAAAGAGCACGCTCAAGAGCGTTCTGATTAGGCAGTTATTTAACTATAAGAAACTGAATTAAGTCGTTTTTGGGGGGGTATGCATATAAGATCCTTTGCTTCCGCCCTCAAAAAAAGAGACGAAAAAGTCCTGCCATATCCAATGAGATTCAGATATGTAAGAGCTGACCTTCACTACTGCATGTGTCTTTAAAATGAGCATTTCTGCAGGGCATATGCCATGATGACTTAGCAGAAATTAAACTCTTTTCCAAAACTATCTGCATTCAGACCTTACAGTGAAAGCTGCAGAGGGAACATGTGCACTGTAATGCCTGGTCGTTACCTCTTTAGGTTGTTTATAAACACTGACATTGTTGTTAGAGATCTGAGGTGTTGTTACTTTTACTTAACGCACATGAAATGCACATGAAAAATACACATGAAAGCTGTTATTTATTTATTACCAATTATCAGCATAATTACGATTTTGCTATAGGTTTGTTTTAGTGCTATGTCAAAATGAACTCTCGCAAAATAGGAGGGCAAAACACTTAATGAATGCACAGAATATCAAAATCAACCACAATAATCATAATAATTCAGAGAATGTGGTGCATTGTTTGTGACCTAGTATTGGGATTCAAACGGTAAGTGGTAATGGTATCACTAAGTGATGTTCGTAAATGTTCAGAACATAAACCATCACTGTGTATAAAACTACCATGAAGCTAGCATTATTAAAAGCTTTGCAGTTCAGATTGCCAGAAGAAATTCGGCACTGTACCATATTGTAGTGCTGCATTTCTTCTCCATCCTCCTTTCAACATGACAGGCTGCACTCTTCAGCTTGTTACACTCAGAGATGCATCAAAGACAGAGTTAATGCAAGCGGCACGGCTGTGCTGTGCATTAACGATATCATTACGATAATGAAAACCCAGCCGGTGTACCAGAGGACTGTGCTGTGCAGCTACTTCAGCTCCTGCTACAGAGCTACTACGTTTTTGATCTGTCCTCAGTTATTAATGGAGTTGTTTTAGTGGCCTACATGCTAATGAATCACTCAGAGAAGACCAGGGGGATCATGTGTCAACATTTGTTATGAACTTGTTAGAGTGCTTTATGTGCTGCAGTGAAGCATGATACAGCAAAATGCTAAAGTATTGTACCTCCAGCAAAATTGGTTCTTGAAATAACTACAGATCAGCCAAAGAGCACCTTTGTCATCTTTGGTAGAACAGGGTGTATCCTCGTCATGTTGTGAGTATGATGCTGACTGACAATATGCAGAGAAAAAGCAGTCAAATGAATACCAGATCAACAGGGAAATAAGCAGGAGCCTCTGATCACCACATTGCATAACTCTCCACCATAACCAGTAGGGGGCAGCCTTGTACTTCCAGAGCATATCCTCTCTATTATAACTGCTTCCAACAGCTGCTCCTACCAAAGGATGTGTACCCAGTGACCTCTGCAGGGGAGTGACATCACACTTTGAGGGGTTTCATTCCAGATTTAAAACAGACTTTCAGTATTGTGACCAAGAAAATGATAGGCTTCAAGGAATATTTTCTTTTTCTTCGCACAACGCAGCACAATCCATGGGAGACCAACGGAACAATGATGTCATACTTTTTAGGATGGTACAAAGGGGTGTGCATGTAAAGAGAGCTTAATTTAATAGTGCTAAGTGGGCAAAATGTAAAGTTGGAGTTGCTGTGTGTGCAGTACATCCACAGCCTCTCGTCATATCAGAACTCTTAAGATTGCCTGAGGTTAGAGAGGCCGGTTACTGCCAGAGGTTGTTGGGTTGAATCCGAGCAGTGAGTTTAAAGAAGACCTGTCCTTTCTTCTCACTATCAGATTAATTTTACATGCATATACTGTATATTGCATAGCGTTTATGTGTAAATATAATGTAAGTGTGGATGATATTTTTACATTCAGATTATGTTACGGATGGCCACAGGTCGTATTATGTGACGTAATGGCTCACCTGTACTGGACACGCCTACCACGTTGCTAGGCTCGCTGATCATGTCATCCATGACGGCCATGACACGGAACTCGTACCAAGCCTCCTAGGAGCAGGAGAACAGAGAGATCGACATTCAGAGGATGAACTCATGTGTGGTTTCAGTGAGGTTTGATTGTGTTTGTCTCCAAAGAGCAGCCAGGGCTTTGGAAATGAATATTCCAGCTCAGTCACTGACAGTTATCTCCTGGCGTCATAGTGATGTCATCGAGGTTATCTTGGACCGGACCTGACACTTGAAACGTTTAAGAGAAAGCTTGCGTTATGAACTAGGGGTGTGGACTTTGAGGGATGTGGGCGTCACATCGTGTTAAAATGCTTATATGTTTTGAACTTTCAACAATATGTTAAACCCAGAGGCGAACTATGGACGTTACAATAATTACTGCACTGTTGTAAAATGATCAAATGAAGTCAACATTTCAAGATGTTTACATCTATTTTGTTTAGTTGCGTGGTGTCTCTTCAGCTATTTCTTTTTCTTTTTTATTCAACATGTTTGAACGGTGATATGTATTGTAATATTTTATAAAGTTTTATTTATTCAATTATTTTTATACAATCATACTAATTGGGATTCATGTCAATTAATACGAGAGGACAGGAGGGTGAGAGCGAGCCATCATGTGCAATGTGAAAACCATTTTGTTTCGCTTTCCTTTTTTTATTTCAATTCCAACCTTGGTAATGTAGTAATATTTTTCACCGTTGTCCACGTTTCTATAGCCCGCATGAAACAAGCCGATAAGAACGCATGGGGCAAAGTATCTAGATGCGCTTTTAGTAGACTGTCTTCGGAAAATTGTAGTTTCAACACGGCAGACCCAGGGTTTCATCGAGGTCAAGGAAATGTGGTTTATTATGGGAAAGTAGGATCAAGCGCTGTCGGAGCTTGACCCACCATCGGGATCTCCAACATCTGCTGCTTCACCCAATTTTTATTAATAGAAATTTCAAAAAGAGATTTGAAACTTTAAAATCTGTAAACACCAAATCAAGAGAAGCTTGGATTATTTAGTTTACTAATATAAAATACATTTGCTCGGTGTTGGCTGTTCAATGGAAGGAGAGATAAGAGCATCTGCATGGTGCACAGTGCTTGATAGAATAAAGAAAGAAGCTTTGTGTCTAAACTCATAAATCAGTAAGGATATATTGATGTTCCTTTGCTGTAGTGAAATTCACTGTCCTCTAAAAATCATGTTGCATTCATATTGATAGTGCACTACATTGTATCTAACTTAATGTTTAGTTGCTGTTCTCTCTTCTCGCTCTGTACAAGTGAAAGCATGTGTGTGTTCTGCACGTTAGACAAAACGTAGAAGAGTAAGAACAAGAAATGCTGCAACGTAAAACGCACAGGGATTATCAGAAGGCGAGCCTGCTCAGCATGTGCACACCTGCATTGTTACTATGACAACCAAGGTGCATATGGCAGAACATTATTCAGGGCTCCCACGCTTTCTTAAACATCAAATTCAAGGACCCAACATGCCGTAGTTTGAGACACGGATCAAGGTCAACGAGTGTTACGACACAGAAGTTTTATAATGAGAGCGAGCAGGCTTTACAGAAGCTCATTTAAAAAGAGAGAGGCTTGAGTAAACACTTTTTAAAACTGTGCTGCTGTGTTACAGTGATGGGAGACTCTAACACAGCACCTCTAGCACAAGGTATAAATTTAAGTACCTAACACATATCTGTTTATGTCTATTGTTAAAACCTTTAAAGGCCTTCATTTTTTTCCACATTGAATTCACAAACTTTCAAGGATCTCAAGTACCCGTGGGAACCATGATTAGTATTTGTAAGCAGAAACTGATCTGGGTTTTTTTTACAGCATAACAGCACAATTTGAAAAACGAATGAACTTGCCTGTGGTCTGAACGTAGCCTCAGTGTTAAGTGTTGTTCAGGTGTTAAAATTTGAAATTAAGAATTAAAGAGTGAAACTGTCGTCACTTAACTGAATCCAAATAATGTCTGAAGGTAGCGAGTGGATGAAGAGAAATGATGGAACACTTGAACTTAGAAAAGCAGCACAGCCTCCTTAAAGCGGCTATAATGGATATTTTTATAATAACAATAGTTGTTATAATGTTATAGCCTTCAGTGTTTCCCATTAATTACCTAGACAGTCTAGGTAAGCCCGCCACTGTTTCATAATGAACCATAAATATTTTTACACTTTAACCTCGACGGGTCAGGGACAGCCACTGTGTCTTCCCCTTTACAGGATTTCTTTTTATCGTTTCCAGGCGGGTCATTTACCACGCTTTGTGTCTGACTATTTTGCCGTGTCATGTTTTCATGATTAAATTGTTTGCGCAAGCACAAACTTCTTCATAGATCTAGACTTTTAATTTTTCTGCCAAAGTGCACCCGATACATGCATTAACGTGGCCTTGGTGT
Organism: Bovichtus diacanthus; assembly: GCA_943590825.1. Classification (NCBI taxonomy): domain Eukaryota; kingdom Metazoa; phylum Chordata; class Actinopteri; order Perciformes; family Bovichtidae; genus Bovichtus; species Bovichtus diacanthus. The sequence goes on along the minus strand of CALSBV010000001.1, from coordinate 575,662 downwards.
ATTTATCTTTTAATTCAAATCTAAAATGTTATGCCCTCAATATTATTCTCAACTTTTCCCCGTGGTATCCAAAATGGTGTTGAATATTGATATTTTTCAAAGGTTATATCAAGGATAGAAATCCCAGTATCTTGCTAACATTAATATTTATACTGTATGCCAACGGAGTGATGATAATACAGTACATGCAGTGTGCATTGTTAGCCAAGTTTTGAAGTCTTCTGTGTCAAATTGAAGTTTGTTTGGAAGACTTCAGGAAGCTGTTGCTGTTTGCCCCGATATACATATCTTTTGCTGGATTCATTTTCAAAATGTCGACAACAGAGGTGATGAGTGTTAATATGAAAAACACCAAATACACTCACATTTTCTCATTTTTATTGATTTTAGGATGGGGTGTTGACTATTTTCTGATAATAATAATAACTGTAGCACCTACACAAACACAAATTTATTTATTCCCGATTTATTCTTGTGAAAATGCTTTACAGTAACATCAGTTTTCTTGCTAAAAATGAGAATAGAATTATAATTCAAGAATAGAATTATAGACGTAGCAGAGGTTCTAAAATGCTCGACATGATATCTTACATCAGGTAAGAGTTAGATAGCAGTTAGAAATGATCATAAAGATTTGGATCTCTTTTTTCAGCGCTGTATAACTTCTTGTGTAAATTGAAAGGTATAATTAACCCTCCACTACAGCCCAGGCATCTCTTTAGATGTAGGTCTTGTTTAACACTGTGTGTAAAGTCCACAGTCCATGTCCTGTGTTTACCTGGATGAGGTCTCGGGCGAGCAAGTCCGTCTCCCCAGCAGGAATGCTGTCATCCAAGACCTCCCATCGCTCCCCCAGGCGAAACTCCATGACATAATGCTGGATAGGTGCTGTATGATTGGCAGGCAGGATCCAGGTGAGCAGAACTCCCTGCTGCGTGCGATTGGCTGTGAGGCACCGTGGTGGGGTAAGCAGCACCAATGGTTCGGGGGTACTTATAGGAAATACTGAAAGAGCACACAAGTGTTGAGAATGTGTGTGAGTAAGTCAGCTGTATATTCAGTGACATGTTCACCAGCATGATACCAGTGAATCAGCCTTTACAATTTGACACTGATGTGTGATAATTAGACTGTGACGAGACGCGATTAAGCTTTTATACCAAATGCATCTCTGACACATGCATACAAGTCTTGTACATTACTTTGTCTCTGAACCCTTGTATTCTTTACATTCATTTCATTAACATTTCATCTTGCTCGCTCAGAGTCCATCCACAACCATCCCGATAGTCCATTGCTGGCCAGTATGATGCTATACAATCCACTCCCCTTCCTGGTCACGGCTGTATGCTTACGTTTATTACCATTTTCACACACACGCACACAGTGTTCTGGGCAGGTGAGCTACTACTTTTTCCTTCTGCTTCAAAAAAAAAAAAATAGATGTATTGTAAATATGACTTGCAAAGTAACGGTGTAAAAAGGTATTTAAAGGAGAGAAATACAACAAGCAGCCCCTGGCTTTATGCTTTGTCTTCTTTCTTTTTACTCCTTGGCTGACACGGAAGGTGATGAAGCGTGAATAGTTACCCCAATTTTCAGCACGTCACTTGTCTTTAAGTAATAACCTGTGACAGCTTCATTTACACCTAATAAATGTCCCTTTTCTCACTGCTGTAAGGAATGCATAATGATTCAACCAAAGCCTAGTTTAAAGGTATACTATGCAGCATTTTCCAAAAAAACAATGCACAGACCCGTTCAAAAAGAATCCCTCTCAATTAACCCTCAGGACCCACTAGAAGTGTGTGCTGGTGTCTGCTGACACCCTGCAGCCTTCTGCCCTCGATTTCCTCTTTTCTTCTTATTTTGCTGTGTTCAGATGTTTCTGGGCAAAAAAAAGAGCCTTTAGGCCCCATGTGAGTGTGTAACCCCCAGCGTGTGAAGTGTGAAGCCAGATATCATTCCCAGGTCATTAAATACCACTTTGTCACGCACCTGGCGTGTGAAACACAGGCCCCCTTTATAGCGTGTATCATCTCTATCTCGCCAACTTTTAATGCTGTGTGTTTACAAACACCAACCGACTATGCCACCCACTGTACCTTTAAGCCTTTACATTGTGGTTCTGATAATCTGGTTTTTGCACAGAACATAACTGACATATTCTTGTTACATGTTGTATTTCAGTACACCGATCTATGATACAATATACCAGGCCATTGTCATAACAGTGTCTTAATAAGCTGTAGCAAAAATGAAAATTTGAACTTCTGATTTCACCGCCTTGGAATGACAAATGTCGCCGGCAAATTTACTTAGTTGTAGTTCTAAACATTATTTCTGTATGTTGGCTGTTGTCTGCTCACTGGAGTCTGCAGCCTTTGGTCACAGATGGTTTGTGGAAGAAAAAATAAAAAATAAGGAATGGCCTGTGTCCTTTTGTTAACATAAAACCAACAGAGGGGCACGTTTTGTTTTAAATATATTATTAGGTGAATAACTCAATTTCAGACAAGCAGTTGGCAGGTAGCTCAGCGGTTGCGGTGTAAATGGCCAAACAATAAATATAATGGCACTTTCAAATATTTTATTATATTTGAATACTAAACAAAAAAATGTTCACACATTCATTCACTCACTTCCTCACTGACTGGCCCATAGTGGCCATTAGGAGGCTAAGAAACGCTCACTGAACCAGAACACGTTGCTGCTTCCTCCCTGAACACTTCTCAACCATGTAGTATGCTGCGCATTGTTTTTAAAGTTTGCGACTAAACACCTGGAGGCAATATGATAATGAACACTTATAAAACATCCACATGATGCTCTCCAGCTGAGAGTGTCTGTGAAACATCACACGACCAGCACTCACACAGAGGGTGTTGTTTGGATTTTCCAGAGCTGAGGCATGAAACATTTATTAGTTTGTTTACAATTATTGCTCTACCACTGGAGCACTTATCTTATCTGGAATGATATCTGGAAATGTTTCTGAACTGGCCAACTTTTATATTTATATTAACCTGAGCACTTTCCATAGCTCGTGTCATTCTTCCTTTTTTAGAGACATATTTCTATTCATCTGTAAATGTTACAATGCAAATTAAAATAAAGGGTTTACGATCTTCCTTAGACGTAACGTGGTGAACTTGAAAAATTTATATTTATATTCAGAAACAAACAGAAAAAACAAACAAAAAGATACAGAAATAGAAATGATTCAAAATTCTGTTTCAAGACACAGGCTTTCTGGTCATTCTAGTTGCATGCCTTGGAAAGCAAATATATTATGTTATCCCTTTGTCCCAGTCGAGCAGCAGTAAGTACACTCACCTAGTGTGTTCACAGTGACAACCTCGCTGAAAGGGCCTGAGCCAAGCTTGTTTTGGGCCAGGATGCTGAACTGGTATGTTGTCTCTGGCTCCAAGCTGGGCACCACCAACCAGTCGTGACCTCCAGGCACGGGTATGGAAAGCCAGTCATGTGGACCTAAATGCTCCCTTTTCAGCCTGAGTCAGGATGAGAGGTGAGCGGACACACAAGAAAGATTTGAAAAAAGATAATGGGGGCGCCTTCACTTTTTTGTTTAGGATTGAGGTGAAAGTCAAGATCATGTTGATGAAATGTGAAAAAACACTGTGTAAGTCTATACAAAGATACAATATAACGTAAAGTCTTAATTATTTTCTCAGCATCATTATCATCACACAGTTTTGACCTTTACACAATGCAACATCATTTCTGCAACATTTATAGTTCCATCATTGATTAAACGTCACATAATTGTAAAATGTTATATTTCTTCCATCAATTCTTGTTCACTTCATTCACAATAGGACTTTCACTTGACGGTAATAAGCCCATGCTGCACTCAGCCATACATTCAGCGTTGACTGCACTTGATCAGCAGATAAAGCAGAACACTGTACACATGCAGCAGCTAAAACACTCATACTGTTCATCCCTGGCGTAATAACGCAGGTCTTTGATGTTGACGTAGTTTTATGTTGCAGGAAATCTAACATTTGTCATGCAACTCATCCCCTCCAGAGATTATTAATTAATTAATTTCACCAACATAGCTACTGTAGTACTGTAAAATGCACACAGTACAATCAAGGTATTGATATAAAGGGAAGATTTTTTAGTCCCTAGTCCAAAACTGAGTTTCTTAAAATGATCTGCTGAAGTTTTTTTCCTTACATGATACAGCTGCACACCTTAAAGTAGGCCTTAATTAAAATAAGTACCGGTAATGCTAATCCAATTTGGATATGCTTGAAAGCTAAATAGCTTTGTATTAATAAAATGTAGCATGTGTGACAGCTTACAGATATTTGGAATAGTATGCTGTATTATTTCAGTGTGCATCTGTTTTGTCGGGAAGGTTTTGGACAAGATGTGGAAAGCTACCTATCGTCTCCAGCATGAACATAATACTGAAGTTTAAATGTACTTTTTAACCAACAGCAGGACTTTAGAGAAAATAACCACCCAAGCCCAACCACACAACCATCCCGACAGTCCATTGCTGGCCAGTATGATGCTATACAATCCACTCCCCTTCCTGGTCACGTCTGTATGCTTACGTTTATTACCATTTTCACACACAAGACATGCCATTGAGATGGATGCAAGCCAAAGCTGCTCTGCTGGCATCACTCAATCATGTTTGCTGTGAATGAATATCAATAATTAAAGCTGCTGTCGGCTTGACGGGTTACAATTAACAGAGTTGGGCTTAATATAGTTGATTCTGTGGATTGGTTCATGACATCCCAATATATAACTATTAAGTTAAAAGGCACTTCATACGCTATTAACTCTATGTTGGAGAACTTTGTGTTAGGGAGTTCAAGGAAGAGATAAGGACTTAAAGTATAGAGGGCTGAGCTGTTAGTGGTGAAGCTCAACTGTAGTCAATACTGCATTTCTCTTGAGCTGCCTGACTGATATTATCTCATAACAGGGACAAGCCTGCTTAAACAGTACAGGTCTATTGGTGAAATACACAGATAACAACAGAGAAAAGAAAAAATGCATCCAACCGCTGAGTTCAAGAACCAGCTGAACAACAGCATTTTACACAGTCTCTGCATCCCAACCCAGAATAAGCAATGAGATGAAGATCAGTAAGAGAATTCAGCAGCAGCGGCAGCAGCAGCAGCAGCAGCAGCAGCAGCAGCAGCAGCAGCAGCAGGACAGAGAACTTTGGGTCATGTTCAGTTTTGTTGCAACTGTTTTTATGCGTTCCTCCAGAAATTCCAAGATTGGAGATGAAAACTCACTCACACGGGATCTCCATGTAAATCCATCTCTACTTTTTCACAACTGTTCTGAACACAACCCTGGAAAAAGACATTTTCAGAAAATAACAGACGAAGTATTGGAAGAAGAAAAAGCAGAAAGCAAAGCATGCTGGGATGACTCACACATGGCCATACCAGACTGAGAATGTCTGCTGGAAGCCCCCGTCATAGCCCACCTCCCAGGACACATTGGCCCAGGTTGAGGACGCCACCACGTGGATGCTGGTGGGGGCGTGGGGGCTTGTGCCTGCAGAGAGGAAAAAGCAGTGAGGACGGTGTTGTTAAAAGGGCACATTAGTCACATGTAGCCACGCTGTGATCCACTATATTTATTTTACTTGTCAAATAAATGTACTCAGAGCTGGACCGGCCAGTAACCCAAAGTAACCGTAAATCTTGGAAAAGGGTCAAGAGTCCAAAATGTGTTTTTGTAGTTGTTACCTATCACATTTGAATAATGTAAGTAAAAGTGGTAAGAACAACTTTTTCACCTAAAATTCTCAATATGCATTTCTGGTCATTTCCAGTTCCATTGTTTTTAGGCACTGTACTGTAGCCAGAGCAACATTAAACCAATCAGGAACAAGTTCAATACAGTCATTGTATTGAACTTGTTTGACTGGCTCACATCCACATAGGTGTCAGTCTGTCTGTCTGTCTGTCTGTCTGTCTGTGCAGGAAGTGCAGTGTCGATTGTGAAATCCAAAATATCAAACTATATCCTTAAAAATGAAAATTTCTCTTTGGTCACAAAATATCAATCCAAGATGGCGTCGCGGTGCCATCTTGAATACCTGCCTCGGTGCGGTGGTGCGCCCTGTTTTGCCTTGTTTCGTTTGTTAATTCAGTGTTTACCCACAGTACATTGAGCTCTTTCACCACAGAAGAGCTCATACACATCATAGAATGTTTTTTTCAGCTCTTCAGTGGAATTACTGGACATCCTTGTCAAAGGTGCTCTCACCGATATTCAAGCAGTGAACGGGGAAAAAAGGCCGGCATGTTCGTACGCCTCGTACTATGTGGATTTTGCACACCGTCACCCGGATTATTTCTTTCCAATGTTCAATGTTTCCTCTGTGTAATAAACTGGACGAATTTCAGCTACTGATGGGGAAGACTTTTCCTTATCTTCCGTTTTGTGGTTCACAGAGAAGTGGCTTTGTGGATCGATATCGGACTCTGCGCTGCAGCTGGCAGGCTCCCAACTTTTCATAGCGGATCGGGTAATGGAACTCTCTAGCAAATTGAAAGGTGGAGGAATCTGTTTTTAGACCAACCATTATATTATTTTACAATCACCACTCATAGCTTTCTTTCTGGAAGAGTGCCTCTCCGAACCAAGAAAAAAAGGCCACGGGGTTAGAGAATAAACTTTGGCCTTGTTCCATCACTTTCTCTGTAACCCTACATGCCCTCAGAGTGCTCTTTACTGGGTCCTTACGAAGTGGTAGGTTTAAGGAGTTGTAGTGGGACAAAGTGAGAGTCTAGAGACTTGACTCTCACTCCGTTGTAAATCTTTTTTTTTTACCCAATAATATTTCATATAATAAACTTGTATTTGTATTATTACCGTTTATTCTCGTGATTTCTATATTTCATTTGTGTACTACTTCAATAGTTTAGACATTATGATGAGAAATGTAGCGGTTAAAAGCATCGAATATGAAAATAATTGGGGGAAAAAAGCAAAGCTTTTAATGCTCATTCATTGTTAATGCAAGTTGAAAAAACATGTTGTGCGGGTGCAATTTCAACCTGTATTCTACAACATTAACACACAAAGCAAAGCTCTTATATACCTTTTCACCTAAATATGCCAGAAATGCATGGCAGAAATACTATGAAAGCATTACGTAAACATAAATGTTATCAAAGCTCACAATCTTTTCAAACAGACTGGTACAAAACAGAAGTTTGGCGACTGTACTGCTATCCCTGCCTACTTTGGCTATAATCTAAAAGTAGCCTAAATCTACGTGTACATTTTCTATAACTTTATGTTTGATTTCATATTGAATTGACCTGTGTGTTTTAAGGGTTGATGACTGAACACAAGACGGAAACATAACCGAACTCCGAGTAATTTTGTGATGAAAAATAATCGGATTGACTTATATGTAACAAAACTGTGAAATATATTCTACTGATATATATTTTAATAAAATATATTTTAATTACATAGTAAGTGATAGGCCCTACACTTTACCAATGATCCTTAAACATCTCATATGCAGTGTTGGAACCTCACATCAAGTTGAGCCATGGGAGTCAATTTCCCAGGATCCTTCATTGGTGTCAAAAACCCTCCAACACTTCCTGAAACCTGATATCACCTTTTACGCCTAGATGTGAAAACTCAGCTGAGCACAACAAAGCGATGTGTTCGGTCTCTTTCTCCACAGTCATGCCTGCTTTTCTGCACCACAACAGATCGCCAGCTGAGCAGCTGACCCTAACAGCTCAGTCACCTCTGTTCATTCATGGACCGAACTTCCACGGGGGAAAGTATTTGGCATACAGTAATTTCACACGGCTAAGTAAGCATAGAACTCCTCTACTGTTGTGAATGTCTGTAGATGTGTTGATTTGGTTTTATTCATTGGGCTGTATTGTGTCCTGTTGTAATGTGCTACTGAGTAATGTTGGGTGGCTTAACCACCTTCTTCACCTGGCGCCATTATCATACATTATCATACATTGTCACCAGTCTCACATCATTTGTGAATTGTCCTTTTAAACATAGCGACACATGTATGCCCCTTTGTCTAATCCTACACGTATTTGCGCACGCAGAGCACGTACAGACGGTCACAGGACCACGCACACAATCTTTTCGACAGGCACACATACACACACACACACTCACTCACACTCACTCTCTCTCTGTCACATACACACACGCTCACATATATACATATTCACTTTGACAACTTAAATTAGACATTTGATATAGACATTGTGTGTTTTTCCTTTATTATCTTATGAATAAATGTTCTTTAGAATATACATGCTGGTTTATTTAATGTTGTACAACAGTATCGCCAACCTTTACTATCAAACAATTCAGAAATCCTTCAACCTTTACTAGCTATTCATGTGGGTCATTTTGTTTATAGTTATTAATTGAATTATTAATCAAAATTCCTAATTCATAGTGTATTATATTTTATGAGACTGCATTAACTGGCTATCGTTTTCCTTTCCAAGGTGGTGCCCCCTAGAGGTGAATAAAGTCAGACAAATTAATATAATTAATAGTTATATATTATTATTATTTTTAATAATTATTCATTCGTTCTGATAGTAATTTTAATGCATTTGAGCTATTGTACCTACTTCATTGATAGATCACACTTGGCAGACTTTTCAGGCCCTCCTACACGCGCATTTTATTATTTGGTAAACAGACAAAATTACTTTTAACTGCCACATGATTATCAGTGGCGGTGTCAGAGAATTGAGATTGGGGGAGATATGCCGCTGGATTGTTTATAGCAGGTGCACATTAATTTTGACGCAACAAACAACGCAAGCACAATTAATTCCGGGAATTTAGAACGAACAAATAAAATACATACAAGAAGTTTACAACAAGCACAAACAAACAATCACAATCCAAATCATAGTCACCACAGAAAGTATCTGTGGATTTACAAAATACTGAAGCTGTGAGCCAAAATAACTGTTGCACTGGCTGCACGACCTGCCAGCTGTAGCTCATGACATGCATAACAGCTGTTTCTACTTTCCCTGCTGATTTTGACAGAATCTTTCATAAATCAAAAACATTTAGCTGCTAGTACTACGTAATTATGAGTGCTCTGATTAACAAATGTATTCTTTCATTTCGAAACAATTTGTGAAGCTAACATGATTAGCAAGCTAGCTACAGATAACATCTGAAAGCAACAGTTTTCATTTAAACTGGAGAAATGCTGGTCGTCAGCTAGAAATGAGAAGCTGCTTTTGTCTGTTTCTGAAGTCAAGGACGCAGTGTTTCACAAAAAGAGAACGTCTGCCTGTGTTATTGTAAAGTGCATGTGCCATGCAGTTTACAATAAATGGAACAGGCAGGCATAGCAACAGTAACTAAGTGGGTGGGGCTTAGTGAACAGTCAATGACTGCACTACTGAAGAGATTCTGATGTAATATGTGTAATATATGTAGGTTTCTATATGTGAATGTGTTTGTGAATGTTAGGTACCTATGACTTGGACGTGCGTGCTGGCAGTGATGCTCGTGGCAACGTTGGTGGCGACACACTCCCACTCCCCGTGGTCCTCCTTTGTGAGTGACTTGAACTGTAAGCTGCCTCGGGGCAGAACATTGTGCTTGCTTTTACTGGGCTTGCCTACCTGCAGTCCACCCAGCCAAGGTAGGAAAGAGTCAGCCAATTAAATAGAGATGGAGAGAGGTGCACAATAGGTTGGTACATGCAATTCAAAATTCACAACTTTGAAAAAACATACATGTCACACATACAGCAGAGGGAGTTTACCAGCTATTCAAAATATCAATATACAATTTTACATCTAATATAAAAATATTGCTTTTAATATCCAACTGAAGTATCAAATTACACACAATGACACATTTCATAAGTGGGAGACAAAAACAATAGCTAATCACACAGTAGTCAATGAGTGAAATAAAACATGGCTCATAATCAAGATAACAATTTAGAGAATCTAATAAGTTTCCTTGATTGCATATTTTGTAGACATCATTAAAATGTGATTAAAATGCTAAAATGACATACAGCAGTGTGACTAATTACAGAGCACCCACTATAGGCACAGGTTTCAGAAATGAACACTTCTCAATGAAATACACATGAAGTTGTGATTAAAAAATAGGCTTACACAGAAAATACGGTATCATGTGGGCCTACCACCCGCAGGAAGAACCGTTGGGGTCGGGTA
>CALSBV010000001.1:548654-560424 GCA_943590825.1 Bovichtus diacanthus | reverse complement strand
ACCCGACCCCGGATAAGCGGTTGAAGATGGATGGATGGATGGAGAAAATACGGCAAGCCAAATTATACACATAAGCAGGGGGGACGTAAAGTGTGGAAGGAGTCTAACCTTCCTCCATGTGATGTTGGGAAAGGGGTCTCCCTCCGCCTCACAGGGGATGACCAGTTCTCTCCCAGCCTCCTGCCTGTACTCCCCTCCAGGAACCACTGAGAATTTGGGAGGCTCCTGCCCAGGGGGAAGCAGCCAAAACAGGGACGTTAAAACTGAGGACTTGCTTTGGTGAACTTGTAAGGCCTCCTGGATGCATCAGAGCTGTTTTGCTATTTTGGGATCATTTAAATGTACAGTGACTATAGGCGTACCTTTAGCACCAGGGGAGCAGGAGGGGACCATCCCATAGAACCCAGGGCATTGTAAGGCATGCAGGTATAGGTGCCGAGAGAGTCCTCCGTCACCTCTGCCACACGGATGCTCCCATCGTCCATTTGGCTCCAACCAGGGAACTGTGGATGAAGATGTCATGAACTGTGTGTAAGGAAGAGTAACTTATTATTGTGCACCACCCTACACTGCATACTAGTAACTTTAAAATAATGAAAACGCCTCCTTGTTTTGACTGGATTATGGTATCACTGTGTGTGTCTGTCATTATCGCTGTAATGCAGCCACTTGGTGGTGAAGCAGCGCCTGCCCGGGAACTTTTGTTTCTATCCAGCTATTCACCCCTTTTCTCATCGGACACCATTGTGTTCTCATAAACATGAAATGGACAGAAGAGAGAAGCAGTCCGGCGAGAGTGACATTCTCTTCACTACACCACCTCTACACAACACAGTACTTTCTACAGTTACTGTGGTGTCCTTCTGATTTTAGCATATTTTCCCTCATCATTTATTATCATTTTGATTTGAAAGCGGTCTCTCGTGCTGCAGTACCACTCTCTGCCTGAACAGTTCCTTATGTGCTGGTGGGGGCGCTGTTTTACCAAAACATAGATATCACTATGGGAGACTGACAAAATTGTTATTAACAGAATGTGGTATATATATATATATATATATATATATATACATATAAAACGTGTATATGTTTTTATACAAAAAAAAATATAAAAATATATATATACATATATATATATATATATATATATTTATATATAGCCCCTGTTACATTATTGTTTGCGGTCACTTAGTGCATATAATTGCTGTTATGAAAATAATAACGTTGTCCTCTGCGCTGTGGTCGTTAAAACAAGTCTGATAGTTGGTCGAGTACTAGCCTTCCCTCTCCCGACCAATGATAATGGTTCCTATCCTAGTCTAACTCACGTTAACTGAATCTTTTCACTGAAATAACAGACCGAGGAGCACACTGAGGACGAGAGGGAGAAGTGAAAATAGAATCACAGGTACCTTCAACCGAAGAAATGACACTTTGCAGTCTGAGGCGGGGCAGAGTGAGCACCAGCTCACCTTATCTATCCGAAGAGGGAGGCCATCTTTCTTCCACTTAACCAGAGTTACAGGGGGGTTGGCATCTATAGGACAGCGGATGAAGCCAGGCAGACCAATGGCCACATAGATGACAGATGGCATATTTACCACACGGGCAGGATCTGGTGAAAAATAAGAAAAACGAGATATAAAACATCGCTTTGTAGCTTTGAAAGCCTGGTACCTGCTGATTGCAAAAGCTGTGTAGAAAAGATTGTGAAATCAAACAGTTTATGGGAAATGGGGCTGAGTTTATGTGGAGCATAGCTTGTCTTAGTGCAACATGTGTGCATGTTTGCAGAGTGTACAACACTGGCATCCCATGCACATTAGTTTTATTCCTGAACTGAAATGAATTGAGCAGCATGTTGTACATGATGACACATACAGTAGATCAGGAAAAGATTTTAACAAGGATCAAATCACACTACAACTCTCATGCTTGTGTTCTACACGTACTTCCATCACAATTAAAATAGTCCCCCTTCCCTCCACTTCCTTGGAAAACAAAAAAAACTGTGATCATTTCAGAAAAGAGTGTTATAATAAGAAGATTATTTATGCTGTAGGTCCATATCATCCAATAGAAAATATTCCAAAATTATAATCAGTGTTATCCCTGGTAAATGCATTACTATGTAGCCTAATACTAATCATTTGTCAACATACAGTAAATCTTAATGTGTCTCCATGAGGGTCCTTGACATACATATGTTTGTTATTGTATATTTAATGTTTTAGACCAAATTAAACTAGTGTCACATTCAGTTATTGAAAGTGTATCACACCTGACCTGCCTCACCTCAATCAGTCTCATCACATCAGCTCCAACATGTTTGAGTTTTATTACTATATTTGCTCCACATTAGTGGCTATCCTTTCACATTTCCCCCTCTGTATTTTAAGTATTAAATAATTGGGATTTGATAAGGTTGAGCCATATCTGTTGGGCAAAGACGGGCACACAAGAAAAAAAGGGAGTGCGTCTGAGGAAAGGGGCTAAGAGGACGAAAAGGAGGGGAATTGTGGAGAGGAAGAGAACAGCGTGGTTTCTAATGAGGTCAGGGAGGAGAGCTTCAAAGTAGGCACTGGGTAATAGGGAGGAGAAATGGTGTGAGTGAGAGGAGGAGGAGGGAGGAGAAGAGGAGGGAGCGCTATCAGCCGAGAGAGGAAGGACAAGCGAGGCTGAGCACGAGCGTGGGAACGAGGACAGGTGAGAGAGAGAGAGAGGGAGAGAGAGAGAGAGAGAGAGAGGGATGACGTAAGGTAGAGAGGAGCTGGCGGAGGAGAGAGGAGTGAGGAGGATGAGGCGGTGAACACAATAAAGGAGAAGAGACGAGCGAGCGAATAACTGCGTGACATGATGAGATAGAGGGATGGAAACACATTGAGAGATCAATTGACCGCACTGTTGCCAGAACAACTTTGCACTCCAGCTGCTGTCCTCACCGCCGGCCGGCAGCCCAGAGGAGCGCCGCCGCACAGAGCCCAGAGCGCCGCACAGAGCCCAGAGCGCCACCACAGCACCACAGACAAGAATATCAGCCAAGTTTCTAAATATAGCCCTCAGACACGACACGCTGGTTCCCACTGCAAGATGCTTGAGGGAAGTTATTCACTGGCAAGCATTTCAGGGAGAAAGACAGAGGGAGGACAGAGAGAAAATAGATTTAAACAGAATGAAGGGTAAGAGAGAAAAAGGGCAATCAAGAAAAGCAGAAGAGCGAATGTTAAAGATTGAGAGAAAGGGATAAAGAGAGGAAGAGGGAACAAGAGGAAAAGATGAGAATGAAAGGGAATAATAGGACGGAAAGACAGAGAGAGCACTCTGCAGTCTGACAGAGAAAAGTCCCTGTCTTACAGCAATGATGTAATCCCCCCCCCCCTCTCAGGACTGGTGTTGCCTCCCTCTGTTCGTCACACACACTCACACACCACGATCTGATGTACAGCCATCAAAGCAGGCAGGAGAGCGACGGCATGCACAATGTGTGTGTTGCCGTGACTACTGCCAGTGTCCGCTCACCGGTGCACGAGGCTTAAATCTCAGAGATGGCCCTGCCTGATGCTCCACATCAGAGCAGACGCGTTACCAAAGGGCGTCATCTTTCTGAAGCTGAGTGACTTCGGACTGAGTGAGTGTTTTGTGGGAGAAGATAAGGAGGAGGCAACCCATGATGAAGACAGAGGGAGGGAGAGGTAGAGATGTGTTGGTGTGCATATATATTATACACATACATATACATATAGTATGTATGTATATGTAGAGAGCTAGAGACACTGCTACTACTGACCAGGATCTGATTTTTATGAGGCATTGGGAACAATTATACTCGCAGTATATTGATAATCAAGAGAAGGAGGCCGATCCACACAGTGAGCGTTTTCTGAAGCGTGACTGATATGTACAAATGATATTTGTATTCAGTATATGAAATATACAGTACCGTATATCACAACTTCATATCACAACAACTTTTCACAATATGCCCTAACAAATACACCTTTTCTTAACCCATCAATGGTTGAAAATGTTAAATACATATTATTCAATAAAAGTCCATTTGTTCTAAATAATTTTAACCTAATTATTCAAATCAATCAATCACATTTTATTTATATAACCTAATATCACAAATGATACATTTTGCATTCTGTACGTACGACACCGTCTGGCCTGAGACCTGTGCAGCAGATACAACATAGAAAACGATTAAGTGAAGTATGAAAAAGATGGATCCTGTAGGATGTCAGGCAGCTTCCAAGTGAGAAGGTATATGTGTCAAAGAACTCACCTCTTAAGAGCGTGCATTCTCAACTGACCACTTTAAGACAAACGCGCTCAAATAAAATGTTTAAACTACCCTCATCACGAAACATTTACAGAGGCTAACTAATGTCAATGTCTGTCTACGTTCGGACTCTTGAAGTTTTGCCTACGTGTCCCCTTCCACAAGTCAGCGACACCCTTTGTTTTGCATGGGATTATTCCTCTCTGATTTGTATTGTTCTTGCTGTATGTGGGTGGCTTATCCAAGTTGTATTGCTACGTTGTGAACAAGCTGCATTTATGGTTTCATCAGGGATCGGTGTGATTACAGTCTGTAAAGAGTATTCAGAACGTACCAACGTCTGCATTTCATATATTTCTTTGCTTCTCCAAATACATATCTTTTCTTAATTCATCGTTCTGTAATATGTGCCACTGTATTTGAAGTGTTTAAAACCTTCCACAACTGTGATAAATCTAGTAATAAGCAAAAATTGGTAACGGTAGTGATTGATCAAGGCTCCCTGAGTGGCTATGCGCCTTCTGTAAGCATATATGTATTCCCTAATGCATAGGGGAATGGGTAAAATGAGCTAATCCATAAATAAAAACAACGCAGTTTGTTTTCTTCCGGGATTGCTACTTTCATCCAGAACATTTCTGGTATCAGCCAGCCTGGTGAAGACAGTTGGGCCTGCCAGCTGCTCCGGAGCTGCTGCTGACAGACAGACATGGTGATGGTGACAGACGGCTGAGTGGAGGGTGGAGGTGGTAGTCGGCGTGGACTGAACAGACTGAACCACAGCAACACTTGCATCACCGCTCATGTCTCACTTTTGAAGGAAGTAATGGAAGTAATAGATTATGTTATGTGTTTTAAAGGAGGTAAGATTAACACAAAATTCATGTTTACTTGTGATACAACATAGCTGTTGATTAAAAGGCAATGAGACAGTGGGTCTCTATACCACTCATTTTAATAACACATACATTGTTAAACAAAGTGGACATTTATTATGATATACATTGTAGACACTGTTAAATGTACACAAAGAAGTATATTAATATTGTTGTGTGTAATGATAGAACTGATGAGAATATAAGATAAGAACATTATTTGTGTGGTTGTAAATGGTCTGCACTTTTTGCAGACTACATACACATGTCTATGTTTTCTATGTCACTGTGTACCCTGTGCAATTGTGTATTCATGACTTTATCATCTTATTTATGTTTTATGTTAATGCCTATTTAATGGAAGTTTATGAGCCTGATGAAGTACGATGCGAAACGCACTGCTCAATAAAGACCCTCGATCATTTCCTACTGTGTACATTCCAAAGCTGTGTCGTTTAGTTCCTGAAAGTCTGTGAGAAAGTATCTTCTTCACCAGCTTCTTTCTGGGTGACGGATCCTAAAAGGTACAACATTTATGCTTGTTTCACATGACAGACTTCTATATTTCTCTCTTCGCTCTGATGTTGGAAGTGGGCGGGGCTCCGTTGGAAAAAGGTGATGTCACAATCTTCCATGCACCAATCAGGATTTAGCAACATTTTACTAAGAATTTGATGAAGGTTGCTGGGTCATTTGTTCACTGTCAATCATATGTGCTCAAACCACACCCACACACTCTCAATGAAACCGATTAACAGACTTTTAGTGCTAGCCTCTTAAAATAATACCTTAAGATGTGTTTTTATTGTTGCTTCTTTAGTTATTAATAATAACGTCTAAGATTTGAAACCAAAGTTATGTTGATGGCCTTTAGGTTATCAATGTTCTTGCATTGGACACCATCTCCACCTCTACATGCTCTGCCTTGTTGCTTTCCTCTCAACTACCATCAGGATTAGCCCTTGCATGCAGGTATTAATAGTACAGTGTTGGGTGTCTGTGCCTCGACCCAAACAAACAAAAAGGACAGTGAAGAGACGGAGAGGAACCAGGACGGACTCTAAAGTTCAGCTTATGCGGTAACTCAAAAGTCAAAGTGTAAAACAAAGCCGGACACTCACATTGCACTGTTAGGTAGGCGGAGGCAGTTGGTGGTCGGCCTAGGCTGTTGCTCGGAGCACAGGTGTATTTCCCAGCATCCTCAGGTTTGACTTGGGCAATGATGAGCGAACCGTCAATGAGAATACTGACTCTGCGCTTTAGGTCACTGTGAAAATGACGAGAATGGAAAGGTGAATATGAGAATAAATATGTTTAATCTGACATTCTGTCATCTGGGGAAAAGAAAAAAAGACAGACATTTCTCAAACATCTAAGTTAATCTGTCTTTCAAAATTAGACTCATATGTGAAACACATTATAACAGCTGTCTTCCACACAAGTCATAGTCTTACATTCATTCATAGATCAGAGCCGACTGATTAATACATAATGACATAAGGGTAAATACATCCAAGAAATAGCAACATTGTTTGAGTCTGTTCTCTCTGACATGCTTAGTCCTGTATTTTTTTAATCAGAATCTATTTTTCCCTTCTCCACCAGGATAGTGAACAACACAGCTTTTTTAAGTCACTCGTGAGGATATTTATGATTATCCCGATAATGGAAATCCACCACTATAAATTTATTGAGAGTGTTTTTATCGCAATATGCGATACAATCCTATTTTGTCTCATCCCAAGTAAGTACATTTGAATCTAATATTTTAGCCGGCATGAAATTGCCATATCAGTAAAAAAGAGAATAGCTCACCAATTGTTTGGATATTTTGTGCATATGCATGAGCGCTGGGTTCATCCCTGTCTACTCCGTCGCCTTCAAAAGCAGTGCATTGAAGCAGGCGTTGATGTAACATGAAGCATTGTGAATGTGCATCATAAACCTAACTTAACTTCAAGCCTTGGTGGCCGTGGGGCACGTTATGGGTAAGCAGAATGGACAAGGGCATTGTCTCTGTCCGAACAGCTTCCCAACATCAGCAGCGGAAATGTCATCGCTCGTGGCAACCAAGGGAGACGTGCCGACTGACTGACATTTCTAGAGATCCATCATACAAAATGAGTGATAGACTTTTTTTCTATTAGAACGTTTATTTACTTTAAAGTCACGAGCATGGATCTTCAGGAGATGTGTGTCTGTCTCTCTCAGCATACTGAGCATCCTGTCCACTCAAGCTTTTCTCTACGTGGCAGAACAATAATTAAAAAGACCTTCATGTCGTACAGAAACAATGATTGAGAGAAAATGATTTTATAGAATAATCTTACATGAGGTAAAAGATCAAATCTGCACATTCAGTGTTTCAAAGTTGATTTGCTGGTTTTTGAGCAAACAAGAGGATAACTTTGACATTAAATCTGACCACATTTCATTCAGATTTTGCCAGGTTTAAAGTTTAAATTTTTTTTTTTGTAAGATCGCTGCCATGCTGAAATAGAAGTGATTCTGTACTCATTTAGACATGAGAGGCACATGTTAAATTACCAGAACCTCTCACTTAAGCAGTGAATGTCTGAAAGGAATTTACTGTAAACTGTCTCGAGTGGTCTCTTAAAAACATTCATGTGATAACATGTAATGTCATTCTGAAAACCGAATCGGTGGAAACAGCTTGTAACCTTCAATGAATACTAGAAACCATTAAAAAATACATGTGATGAAGTCAATAATTACATTCATGAAGAAAAAGTTTTTAACATTATATATATATATATATATATATATATATACAGTATTTACTATATACTGTAATATATATATTCCAAAAGATTCCTTAAAAGGCACACTTAGTCAGCTCAATAACTGCTACATCAAAGGGCATATTTCTGTTTGCCTGATCATCATTTGCAAAGACATTTCTTCCTGTTTTTTTAAATTAAATTAAAGTTATATCATTCCTTTCCATAGAACATCCAACACAAAACAACAACGTAAAACAGGACTCTTGACAGTGGCTGGTGAACTGCAGGTAATGAGGTGATATGGCGGACAGTTATGAAACCGATGATAACTTTACTTCTTGAAGAAGACGTTGTCCTCTTCCCAGAACCAGGTGTAGGTCAGGTTGCGAGGGTAGGCCTCCGCCTGGCAGGTGAAGAAGGCGTCCTGCGAGATGTTCACTGTAATGTTCTCTGGTGGTGACACAATGAACGGAGGGCCTGGTGGAGAAAAACACACACTGATTACGACACACCATTAGATTAGAATCATTATAATTGCATGATGCCAAATGTAATTTTGTCAAAAAGGGATGAGAAGAAATCTCATCAAATAAATCAAATATAATATTTTGTTTAGCAGAGAATCCATTTTGAAGCTGAAATGGGAAACATCAGGAACAGGGCTGTCACTTTTTAGTCCAAATTCAAACTACTATTCAAATGTACTTTAAAAATGTTTATATTCGATCTATAATCATTGGTTCAAATTCAAAATGCTCGGTGTATAGGTATACGTGTTTACAGTTTGTACTTGAACCAGAACTATGTGAAAACACAAGATACAGGAACAGATTGTGATCATTCTTACTGTTTACAGCATGAAGCTATATATTCTGCCAGCTAAATGACTGTGCTGTCCACATGGGGAACATGGGTCAGTGTGACATTCACTAGGACATCCCACAGATACAGTATGACCTCTCTCAGTGGGAACTTCCCACTCAACCACATCGCACCCACTACAGACACAACACAGTAATTAGTTACTTACTGGGAAAGGGTCATGTGGCCATGTACACATAATGTGAAGACACACAGGGATTAACACCAGTTCATCCACTCTGAATTCATGGCAGGCCCCAGAGCCATATCAAAGACTTATTTTGCACTCAGTAAAGGATTATGAGAATTCATTGAGTGATCCTTGCTGTGCCAGATGGATCATCCTCCTTGCACGTATATATTTATACTATGAGGCTTGATTTGCAGTCATTTCCTATCTGTGACCATAAATACATCCATAAGCATGCTATGTTTGGTCTGGAATTTTACCTTCATCTACTTTCAGCTTCTTACCACATTATAGGTGGTTGGATTTATTTGAGAGCACCACTTTAGTGTGTGAGTGTATGAGGCAACAGCACCCAAACTACGGTATACTACACATTAAGTATACTACTTAGCCAGACTGAGCCATTGTGTATGAAAGATCTAATTTGATCGTGTCAGTTCTGCTTTCTAATGTGTGGACTTATTTATTTCAAACAGAAAAAAAACAACCTACAAAAACGGGGGAAAGTGTCATACACTTTAAAGTCCAATACGGAACTTTGACAGACAAATGTAAAGTGAGACTGACGGAGAGGGAGCAAGTATCAATGGACCAAAGAGGTCTTTCTCTGACCTCCTTAACTGGCTGGTAAAGTACTGTATAAAGAGTCAACTGAGGGTAAAAAAGAAGAGTCTTAAAAGATTGTGCTCAAGACTAGTGGCAAGGTTGAAAAGGAAGGAGAAGGAGTAGTACCAGCAGACCCTAAATACACAGGCTGAGGAGATAACTGCTGATGAAGAGATTGATGAAATGAAGATGAAGGTGGCCTCTGAGTCAGCAGTTAAATGTAGCTGCTCCATGAGTAGAAGATGCAGTCAGTGGAGAAAAGCTAAGGCCAGAAAGTGAAAGATATAAATAAGAAAATAACTGATGTTCAGGAAGTGCTGAATGTGCAGCGAGAGGTGAAACGGTATGGTACACTGTGCCTCTAACAGGACACTTTCATATTCTTATCCTAAACCTCTATCAAATGTTTCTGTGAGGCTTGTTCATACGAATGTACCAATTGAGATTCACTAAGGCTGCATGTACCCCATTATTTCCCCGCTTCTTATTTCAAGTGTCTCGCATCCCGATTAAATCCAGCTGACATTTTAGGTAATATCATGGACACTTCACCAGGGAAATGTGGACGTAATGCACCTGGAGCTGTTTGGTAACTCCTTTCTCATTTCAACTTGATGAATGCCACCTGTTAGTGGGGGGGTAACAGAGCTGACTGGCTACCTGTTCATGACAGAAACAAGATTGGTTTGACAAGAAGTTTGATACTAAAAACGGTCCATCGCTTAGATGTGGGGGGGTAAGGAGACATGACAGCAACAGCTGATTATACATTAGGTGTTGGGACATTGTTGGGTGTAAAGGAGGATGCTCCCCTGAACAGGGACTTGTATAACCCTTTATCTGGCAGGTTGCCACTATTAAAGATTACTTCTGGACCGCGAATCGTGGCTGCACCTGTTGCCCTGGTCCTGCCTGACACCAGGAAGCCTTGACATCCCCCTGGATCCATCTTTTTTATATACCATCGTATCATGTTTTCTGTCGCATAGATTGTCCATGTTGTATTTTTAACTATGCTGTTTGTTCTGTACACAGGTCACCTATTGCACGTCTGTCCGTCCTGGGAGAGGGATCCCTTCTCAGTTGCTCTCCCTGAGGTTTCTTCCATATTTCCCCCACTAATTGTGGGGTTTCTTTTAGGGAGTTTTTCCTTGTGCGATGTGAGGGTCTAAGGACAGAGGGTGTCGTACCTTGTACAGGCTGTAAAGCCCACTGAGACAAATGTATAATTTGTGATATTGGGCTATATAAATAAACTTGATTTGATTTGATTTGAACCCAGACGCAGCTGTTGGAGTGTGAGAACTATATACGTTGCCATGCCAATGTCTCCCAATAAAATAAAATCAATAAAAAAATAAAAACACATTGTCGAACCTGTCAGTAAATTGCCATGATATGGTAAACATTTGTTTTGCGTGAAGATTACTTTAGTTATCTGTTTTTATTTTAGTTTCAGCAATTTATTTGAACTCAACGATTGAACTCAGATTAAGGCATTATAATTCATAAATACATTCGCTGCTGTGGAGAAAGGCAGACAACTCAACGGCAGGTCGGACCACTGGAAGAAAGTTTGTAATTAAAATAACATTCATAGTACAAAACAAACTGGTGAATGCCACAAGGTGTCTTAAAACACTGCCATTTAAAAGCAAAAAGACCTTTGTGGCATGTCACTTCCTCTCTACTCTCTACCATTGACTTGATAAGAAAGGCATACAGTAAAATGCTTCAAACTTAATTACAATATGGTTTTATTTCAAGGGGAGAAAAAAATAATGGTTGGTTTTCTGTGATGAATCTTCGGATTTTTGAACTTTTTCAAATTGACACAATTCAACTGTAATGAGGACAATGTTAACATTATAGTGTACTATAAGGAATTTCAGGCCAACATTTAACAATTTCTATAGCAGTTTAAAATTCCAGCAATATGAATGAATCTTGTTTGATGAAAGAATATAAATTATTGTATAAATATGAAATACAGTATATTCAATGGCATTCATCACTGTGGTAGAGTATTTTGCTCTACAATATGATCTCATTTTATATTCATTAATGTTTCACACATACACAATTTTTGCTGCTTATTTTTGTGGAAATTGTTCACATAATCTAAGTGGCTGGTTCATAATATCCTTGAAACATGACAATCGACACACACACACACACACACACACACACACACACACACACACACACA
>CALSBV010000001.1:516625-548644 GCA_943590825.1 Bovichtus diacanthus | reverse complement strand
CACACACACACACACACACACACACACACACACACACACACACACACTAGGCCCATATGTTAGCACTGATCTGTAGCCCACGGCCTGATCCTTTAACAGGCAGAGCATTTCCATCTGCCAGCCCCTTAGCAGGACAACCAGGACTAGGCCTGTGCTGATAACTATGTTGTTGGTGTGTGTGTGTGTGTGTGTGTGTGTGTGTGCCAACCCGCCCTATTTGGAACCAGCTGAGTGCTGGAGATTTGTTGGCACTGTAGTCACTTAGCTGATCTGCTGCTCAGTGGCTTTCCAGGAGCGCTTCTATTAATCCGTCTCTCCCGTGAATTATACAGGACGGGTCAAACAAGCGCTCTGGCTCAGCCCTAGCTTTGTACTGTGTCGCTAAAGGAAATATGTGATCTCTGTGAGCATGTTCACTGTCCGTACTATGACAAAGTCAAGTAGCTGACATCCAACAAACCACAAAAACTTGTTTTATCTTGCATTGATTTGATGAAAGCAAGCTCATATTTATAGTTAGGAATAACACCAGACTACAGAGCACAACTTTCCTTAACCCCACAACCTCCTCATCCTCTCCACCTCTCCATCCAAGTGCAGCATAAAGAGACTACAACTTCAACGTTGTGCAACCTTGTGTTGTAGAATTACGATAAATAAACCTTGAACATTCACAACAAGCTAATAAGTAGTGGTGTAAAGGTCTAGAATTCATTATGAGCTTTTCTCTCCATCTGTCTACTGTATCTGTATACTGTATGTCTATCTGTCTGTCTTTGGCAGAATGTTAAACTAATGATGTTTATGTTAAAATTTCATCTAACCGACTCGCCGAAGAGAGAGAGAGACATACTGAACAAAGCTTCCACGTGTGGGTGAGTGAGAGCAGAAGTAGAGCCATGAAACAACAAGACTAACAGACCTTTTCCATACACACGTGCTGGCTTGTCTTGCCGGTTTGACTCGGCCCAGTATGGCAGGGATTTGCGTCTCCATTACAACCGGGCTACCCGCTTTAAGGTGCGTCTTTAAAGTGGCAATAGACAACATTGTTGCTTTAACTTATCATTATAAAGTAAATGTTGATTGCACAGTATAATGGCAGTAGAATAATGACACCATCTGCATTTATTTGGTTCCCCTTAAGCCTCGCTTTATGTTACAATTCTGTCTGCCTCCGGGTCCCAATCTCCCTTTCACAATATAAGCCCTAGACATACAGATACAGCCACCTAGAATGTCCCCTCCCTCCCTAATTCTACCTTGACAGGTCCGTGAGGGATCCCTGCTGGGGCTTCGTCAGGTACTAATCCTCCCTATGGCGCATTATGTGGAAATCAGTTGCAATGGTTTATCTATCCACCAGGTGGAGCAGTGATGGAAGCTGACGCGGTTTACTTCAGCCGAAATAATCAGTTTTTATCATATTTGATATGAGGAAATATGCTTCCCCGACAGAGCATACTTTTAATGAATATTTTCATATCATGATCATATCAAAATAACCAGGTCACGACAATATTATGCTAAACCGATACAGATTGTTGTTTTTATGCATTAAATAGGAAATCGACTGAAGGAGACACGCCTCTGATAATACCTCTCTTTTTGTCTATGAGAAGCTCTAATAATGCATTATTCAACAGAATTCCGTAAAAATGAAAGCGAATGATTTACAGTAGTAGACAGCGTTATCTAAACTTAAAAATAACTCAACAACTGACAAAGGAACGTGATTTTTAATGGAGCCTGGTGATATTCTCACCGACGACAAAAATAATGAAATTTTATACATATCACTGCCTACCAAAGACCTTTCACAAAGAGGCAAATCAACAAAATAGCTTACAGTAGCTATCTCTAGGTAGCAGAACAACCGGAGCAACGTTAACTCTACCCGACAAAAGAGCCCTGTTGACGGAGTAGGCAATAAATGTGAAGTGGGAGAGTGATTGTGGCAGTGGGGTGTGGTCACGGCGTCGTCTGCTGGGGAGAGTCGGGAGTGACTCAGCTGGGGATCAGACAGCTGGATGGAATCAGGTAATCAGCCACACAATATAAGCAGGCTGTTAACCTGGTTCTTGTTCTGCAGTAGGCTGGTTCCAGGGCGGGCCAGAAGCTGACTCCGGGCGGAAGAGATCCCGAACGGGGCAGCTCGTAGCGTCTTTATTAGCCTGAAAAGGCTGAAACGATAAATAAACTGTCTTTGGTTGAACCCCTCCGTCATTTTACCTGGGTGTGGACAGGAGATTTCCACAAGTGGTGCCTGAACAGGGACCGATGACAGAAGAGGGGATTTCACCGAGGCCACCGGGACAGATCCTGCACCGTCGCCTTGCAGCAGCAGCAGAACCAGGCTCTGCTGGACATCGCGCCGTGCCATAGGGAGGATCGTGTCCTCCTGCAGGAGCTGCTGAAGCTCCTCCAGCCCGGCCACAATCAGTCGCCCTTTCAGAAGATGACGATCCAGAGGCGTTCCTCGACATCTTCGAGGGCACGGCGGCGGCGTGTGGGTGGCCGAAGGAGGAGTGGGCGGTCCGCACATAGCCTGCCAGCGTCCTCCAGACATTCTTACAACCAGCTCTGGAGGGCTGTCCTGGACCGGCTGGGCTGCGGCGGCTCCTGAGCCTACCCTCCGATGACACTAGCCACCCTTTCTCCTTCGTGCAGCAGCTCCTCGACGCAGCAAGGCGGAGGCTCCAGCCGAGAACCAACTCCGCGAGGACGCCGTCGAGCAGGTGCCGCTGGAACAGTTCCTCGCTGGCCTGCCAACCTCGATGTCACCGTCGTCCTCGCGGAGGACCACCTGTCCCCGCCCCGGTGGAGCCTGAAGGAGGAAGCCCTAACTCCGGCGGTTCCAGCAACTCGGCCCATCCCAGCCCCCAGGATTAGGTTCCAGCCCGCGGCAGCCCCGACTGTCCCACCGCTGCCCTCCTGTACTCTCACTCCCACCACCAACGCAGCGGGAACGCAGCAGTCACTGTCCCCTGTTAATTCCCCCTTTTCTTTTGTTCTCTCACATGACCCAGCTTACGCGTCTGGTCGCCCAGCAACACAGAGGGCTCCTCAGATGTCAGGGCAGCTCAAACACTACAGTGAAGGAACTATAAGTAGTAGTCATTCAGTGCAATTATCTGGTTTGGCAGTGCATTTAAATGGCTGTCAGCTAGCTTTAGGTCTCATAGTCCAGTCTTGCTTAGTCCTTTTTCTGGCATCTAACTGGCATTTATTATGAAGTGAGCATGTCTTTGCTACTTTGTTGAATTTCCACAAGAAAGACAGAAATCAATCTGGTGAAAACGTTTCAGTTAGAGATGGAGCCTCAATTCCCTCAGTTCAGATGAGGTCACGGCCACTCAGCTGTGTTCATCTGGGGCAGTGATCTTTACATGAGATGACCTGGAATGTTTGCAGTTTTATCATTCAGCCCCTTTTGTGAGGTGTATCAAATCTAAGGTTTCTGCACAGATACACATTTGATACTGTCTACTTTCAATTTCTGGAAAAAAAAAAAGCACTGATGTGTGCATAATAAGGAACATTTTAGACAATGAATGTGGCTATTTTGTGTCAGAGCGTGAACAGATTGTTAGAGTTGCCATTATATTTTTTAATAAATCTCTCTCATCCTCTGATAATTTTTTCTCTGTAGTCCTCTATAAATAATTATCTTTCTCAAATGCATGAATACAATCGTTATGGTCCATTTAAAATCTTAAATGTTCCTGTTGTAAAATGGAGTCAACCCCAAACTAATTTCAGTGCAGTCTAGTCCCCCTCCAACACATGGATGTGATAGCACACTGGAGGGATCAGCTAGCAAAGGTTGTGGCTGTTTTACACCAGCAGGAAAGAGATATATTTAGCTTTTAACACATCTTAAATTAAGAGAATCCTTTACCATTTCAGTTGATAGTGTTTAGTTTAGAGGCAGGACTCGAGGACTAAATGCTTTTTAAATTCACTTTGTCATATTGTTACATGACTATTTGTACATAATTTTTAAAAAAAACACACAAGGTGTACATATAGTACCTCGAGTAAACCTTATACCATAACCATTTAAATGTACATGTAGCTAGCACTGCCACAAAGCCACTAGCATGGCTGTAGAATCTTTGCCTTATTGAGTGTTTGTTTTCCCTATAAAAACTTAAGATTCTTATACTTAAGAATTTCATTAAGTAAAAAAAGAATAACATTAGTGTGGGGGCTCACATAGTTTCTGTTGTTGTTGTGAATCAATAAAAAGCATGTCCTGTGTCTTGCTGGTGTACAGGTCTGGTAGCTTGCTGTGCACTTTATTGATTATTTTGAAACAACATTTCTGCTGGATAATAGGTAACCGAGAAATCTGCACCATCTTTCTGGTTATAGAAACAATAGTTTTCTATTTTCTGCTACTTTTCCAAACCACTCTCTTTTGTACAACTATCTTGCTCTTTCTCTTTCCTTAGCTGCTCTGTTCTCCTCATCGGCAGTGGCAGTAGTTTCATTATGTTGCACAAATTCTACAAGTAACTGTAGTAGCCTAAATGCTGATATTATTGACTTGTAAATTTGCTTCCCATTATTTAAATGTTGTGTGTATCTAACCTGCAACTCTGCACGCCCAGAACAATTTTCATCAGCAGAGCCACCCTGGACTCTCTGTCCAAACATCCACCTGCAGATACACCGCAAAAGTGGTGGATGCTTTAAGCAGGTTTCTGAGCAATGTCCTCATTTTCTATGTGTGGTTGAGCAAAAAAACCACAGCATTCACACCTAAAGGTCCAGTTCCTGAATCAAACCAATGCAAGGATAATACATTGTTTTAATTTTCCAACTGGTTTGGTTTGCATTCACAAAGGCACAACTCAAACAGTCCATACATTGTAAACAAAAGTCATGAGGTGAAAATGTTGTTAAGTAAAGTGTTGCCTGTATACTCTACTGCTGTATATACATGCTAATGTTACTTAGAGCAAACATTGTGTGGCATTGCATTATTACTGCCTGTAGCTACTGTTTCTCACTGGAATGCCATGTGTCAAGTTATCTTGCTCGCTAAAGGTTTTGGAAATGTGAGGACAAGAACTGCATACAATGTCACCTCTTGAAAGCAATTTTACTGGTTTTCAGCTTCTTGCTCAAATTGTGAATGCTGAAAAAATGACAAGCTACTACAGACGTGAACCATTTAAATAAATCTATTTCAAACAGTAGGGTTAAAGCAAATAAAGATCCCTGAGTGCAGATGGAGCTGCATCTGAAAACATCTCCACTAGATAAACTCAACTAAACTTAGATGGAAGATGTGGCTCAGTGTCAGCTGTTATATGTCATGCTGTCTGATGATGAAAACACATGGGATGATGGATATTATAATAAAAAAATCACTGTAATGCTTTGATAGCTCTTTATCAAATAATTTCTTAATCAAAAGAAGTGTGTGCCATGAAAACATGTTGAAATGCTTTGCACTTGCAACACAGCAACATATACATACACATGAATCTACCTTGTACTAGCAGGCGTGTGGTGTGAATGACCTCTCCCTGGGGGCTGAAGGCTCGGCAAGTGTAGGCCCCGCGATCCTCCCGGGTGATGGATAGCACCGTCAAACTCCCATCAGACACCTGAAACACACAAATAAACTATTTAAAGTCTACTGTTAAGGTGGACTGTCGGTGACAACAGGCAATTCTATTTGTATAGCACGTTCTGCTAGTTCTCAATGAGCTGGAGTTGTCTAATGATCTTTTAATCCTCCTTGCTGGAGATGAAGGCATGACTAAGTTTCTCCAAATGTATGTAGATTTTGCATTAATTTGGTGTATTCAAACACCAAGATTACTATCTAAGGTTTTATCTTTGCAGTTCTAGAATTAACGTCTAAACACTGAGTCTAAAGGCCCACAATCATATGGTGAGAGTGTAAAAGTGAAATGAAATCTGAGTTTCTTCTGCATAGCTACGATTAGCAATGTTATGGTCATGTATGATTTGACGTAACAAGAGTATATACTGTACAGGTTGAATAATAGAGGCCCAAGAATGGAACCGTGGGGGACTCTATATGTCACAGTGATTCAGGATCAACAATGACAACAATATATCGCCGCCTTCGAGATATGATCTGGACCACTCTATTGAAAAGTCTATTTTATGGTCAACAATATCAAGATTGAGATGTTTTCATTGAATCAGTATTCACACAGTACACACGGAACAGTAACTGACCATTCACTATAACGAGATTTCACATTGAGCTCAATATGGCAAATTAAGCATGGAGAACACAATTACGACATCTGGCACTGACAATTATTTATGTCTCTACTAATTTTTCATAGGATGACATTAATAAACAGTGAGTAGTCTTCGAAGATGAATGCATCGAGTATCAATAGTGTATCAATGTATCGATGCATGTGGGTCATTCTTTAGGTAGTTTGATTAGTTGAAGTCAGAGCAAAAGGAGAGTTATATGACCCTTAACCTCCAGCCCAAATGCACATCGATAGTAAAAAATAATCAGTTATCAGTAATCTAATCATACAAATAACTCAATTATAACCCTTTAAAAAAAATAAACTGCGTTATTGTAAGCACATATCAATTAAACGCGGCTGAAGTCAATACTGATTGAAAAGACTTACCTTCCCCTCCCTTTCACTTCATTTTTCAGTCCACCACATTGAAACAGAGATGAGAGTCCAGACTTTCATATTAACACCAAATGGTGATTCAGATTAAAGATCTTCAGTCAGTATCGCGCTCATCTTCATGTGGTCTACAGGTTTTACAGTGGATCACCAGTCTTTAGAAGTATACAGTACAGTCTAGTGACTTGGGTAGAGCTGCAAAATGTTTACAATAAATATTACCAACACAAAGAGCCCGGTACTGGTCCGTGGCCCGGTGGTTGGGGACCCCTGCTGTA
Organism: Bovichtus diacanthus; assembly: GCA_943590825.1. Taxonomy (NCBI): domain Eukaryota; kingdom Metazoa; phylum Chordata; class Actinopteri; order Perciformes; family Bovichtidae; genus Bovichtus; species Bovichtus diacanthus. Next base: position 541,716 of record CALSBV010000001.1, on the reverse strand, counting down.
CAGCGTACACTATTAACAAAAAGGGCTTCTTTCTTTTCACTAAACAAAAATTCTAAAACTAAAACCAAACTCTGCCATAGTAAGTGCAAAAAGAGTAAAGATGAGTGAAACTGAAAGATCCCAGCTGCAATGGAAATGTGTTCACTGAGCTGCTACACTTACCACTTACAGTAAATCCCACAAGGATCATACTCACTAATAGATTCACAAATTATCCAGGAGATTCAGCAGCCTCTCCTCTTGTCTCTCTCTCTCCCTTGTGTGCGTGATGTCCTTGTCTCTTGATCCCTCTGTGTGAATAGTGTGCTTGACTTTTGCCTCCAGTGTGTTTGTATAGTGTGTCCTCTTCCAGATCTCCATGGTGGAGAGGAGGTCGTGCGGCTCAGGGCCTATCTGTTTGGCAGCACCAGGAAGTTGCTGGACGTCCTCCCGGATACATATTCTTAATATATGATTACAATCTGTATATTGGCACCTTGATTTTCCATATTGTTATTTTACTATTTTGGTCTATTCTGTGGAGACAACATCTTATTGCCTGTCTGTCGGTCCTGGGAGAGGGATCCCACCTCAAGTTTCTTCCCTGTTAAAGAGGTTTTCATTATCTGAAGTGAGGGTGTAATGACATGATATTTCAAGTGACTATTCTACTGTAAGTGAGCCGAGCCTTCAACAAGTTTTTACCAGCCGTATGAATAACCCTGCTTCTTTTTGCCCTGCTTTGCCCATGCAGCAGTTTCATGAAAATGAATGAGGAGGCTGCATCTTACACATAGCACTATTGTCAGTTTGAACACAACCTAAGGGGAGCAACACGATCAATAGTCAGAGGAGACATCTAGACATTATATAGCTTATATAGACATTATATACCTTATACTTGGCACTGCTGACCATGAGGCTGCCTTCTCTCAGCCAGCTGACCGAGGGTTTGGGGTTGCCGAAGGCTGTGCAGGTCAAAGTGATGCTACCTCCCTCCTTCGCCTCTACATACTGAGGTGGTGTATCCGTGAACGTTGGGGGGGCTGGGATCAGGCAAAGGTAGAACAAGGAACAAAGTTACAGAGCTCTTCCTGCAGACTTTTTTTTGACCCAATATAAACTGGTGTGTACCGTTTACAGCTACGGACATGAGAACATAGTTTCCTTTTGAGTATGTACAGTATACCATTTATGCAGATTTGAACCGTCATTGCAGATCTCAGCTTATCCAACATTCACTTCGCCCATATATAAACACAATATTCCCACAATATGTTTTTTCTCAAAATATTTCAACATGTGGACACTTGTCAAAGTTTGACATGATATGAATTGCTAATCTGAAGAAGGCTACAGAGTTACGGTGCAGTTCCAACCGTTGCTATGCAGTAGAATCTAACAGAGCGGAAGCAATACAATCATTATTAAATCAATAAAAAAAATAACATTTTTATCAATATTTGGTCTCAAATTATAGATTAATTAAGTAAGTAGCTGTGTAATAAGCGGGATAATGAGCAGCGAGCCGATCATTATTGTGAAATTAACCCCTTCAGGGTGATTCAGGATTCCTGCTCACACTGTTGGGGATCATTTTGCACTAATGACCGGCTCGCTGCACAACATCCCTGACATCCCTTACATAACAGGACTCTTGGATGCTTTCACTGTTTTCCTGCCAATTCTCATACATTTCTTATGTGAATGATCATGGATGTTTTCTACTTCCATAGCACCTTTTTTAAATTGCGTTAAAACATAATAATGATGTGGTGAAGTTATTTTTTTTTAAAGTCTTCAAAGGTATTTTTGGACTTGGTAGCAGAACACTTCTCATTCCTCCTTTGGAAGCAGGTTACAGGTCATTCAGCAGATGCTCTTATCCAGAGCGACTTACAGTGACTAACTATAGGGACAGTCCTCTGGAGCAGTTCAGGGTTAAGAGCCTTGCTCAGGGGCTCCATGGTGGCAGCCTGGTGTTGAACTCACAACCTTCAGGGTGTTCTATTTGAAAGCCTGACCACTAGTCTACCACCTCCTCATGTAGACCACCATCACCTCATGTAGACCACCACCACCTCATGTAGACCACCACCACCACCAAGTGTACATAACAGCAGGAGACTGGCCAATCAAACTCAAGCTCAATAATGTGTGTGTGTAACACTTTACCTGGATTTGCCTTTGCTATCTGGTTGGTTGCACATGTCACAGGGGTGAACATTTTAGATTTGTGCCAATACAGAAACTAAAATGATGGAATCCTAGCAATTGAATGCTTTTCACATACCTGAACGGTAAGAAGAGCTGAGGAATAAACATGAATAACGTTTACCCCTGGTGCTGTGAGTGCACATATAGTACACCATGCTCATGCATTTATATGCAAAACACACACACAAGGAGTTCATGAAAGCCTTAATGTTAAAATCCACATCTGTCTGGAAAAATCCTGTCACAAAAGGAGCAGAAGGTCGGACATTTTCTCCAGCAGCAACAACGGCTTCTTTAATAAACAGGAGGGCTTGTTCTTCTTATTCCAGCACATGAGCTCTTTGAATTTAGAATTGATGAGGTTTTTTGTTGTCTGATTCTGAATTCCAAATGTCTCCATTAATAATCAGGCCTTAATATTTGCATAATTAAATACATACAGTATAGAGAAGGTCGAGGAATGAATATGTCTTAGTGTATAATGACTGATCTAAACTACACTGCCTGTCAGGGCGTATGCGCTTCAATCAAGTGTGCTTCTTTGGTAATGATGTGCCAGCCAGCCATGCTGCATTTTGTAAAACCATTTTTTAAAATCCTCTTTAGCTCAAAAGCCTTCTATACTATGAGGAGGGATGATCATACAAGACAGTTGGCACATCTTCCTAACAGATATACTTAAGCTGTGTTTTCTAACTACCCCACCTCAATGTAACCTGAACCAACGCAATGCAATGCACACACATGTCGATATCATTGTCAGTGTTTAATGCAGATTTTGTTGTCATAATTCCTGTTTTGATATTCTCAATCTAATCACCTTAGGACTGAAGCTGATCTGCTTACATGTGTAATCCTTCAGCCTCTCAATTGCTAACATGCCATTCCATCTGCAACCATAAACCAGGCCATAGTGCTAATTCTACGCCACACGCTTTGCCACACCACCGAGATGGTGACGATAAAAGCATTCTAACTATGCAACTTCTTAGATACATTTATCTCTATTCATTCATTTCATATTTTGAGCCAAAGTAAGAAAACAGCAAGTGTGTTGTAATTTCCATCATATTGTTGGATTATCTGCAGTGCTGAAGGATGCAGGGTATAAATGACTTTCATCAAAGACTGATGTATAAAGATATGCAAAAAACAATGAATATGAAAATATCACTTTATTTTATGGGTTAATATTGTAAAGAAGAGCAGAGATGTATTGATATGTATTAATATTTATATAACACCGTTAGAGTATGGCACATATGTCCTGGAATTACTTTTTATTTATTTTATGTATTATATAGTTTAAATTGTGCCTTTTCCTTTTCTCCAATGGTTGTAGTTAACAACAAACATATACTAAACAATATTTCAAACCACTCACCTTTACCATTTTACAAAGTAACATAGTTGTCATCATGTGAACTGCAGTAGTGAGCAGGTACTATTTTTATAACTCTCCTCTGTGGTGCATTCAAGGGCACTCTGACTCAAAATAATTGATAGCCAGCTTTCCCAAAGCATTGCATTCAGAGGCTATCTTGATATTTAATCAAATTCAAAAGACAAATAGGCAGAAAATTATGTTGAAAGCTATTGAATTTGGCCTTTTTTTTTTTTTTTTTTACTGTTTTGGTGAGTGACTCTCAAATCTCAGAGATTTTTTCCAGAAAAGTATCTACCCATAGAAAAGTGTTTGAATTGTGTGATGATAACCGTCTCAGAGCAAATTTGAATTCTCTGCAGGTTTAATTACTGTATATTTCAGTACAGTGTAATTAATACAACCAATGGCTGCCAAGAAAATTGCTGGAAGTAATGCAACATCTTGGCAAACGTAGGTGTGTTATATGCAGTATGACTGTTCTAGTTGAGTGAAATGCAAGAAAAAGTTGATCTGGGAGTTTGCCATGCTTGCTAATACTGTACTGAATAGAAGTCATTCTTAACTGCATGCGAAATCATGCAAAATCGGGTGGGATTCATACAGGTGGGAATATTTGCACCGAGCTGAGCTGCACACACACACACACACACACACACACACACACACACACATACACACACTGTCTGTTTCTGATTGTATATGTCCTCCCTGCATAATTCAACACTTATCCCCTGAATATGTCCACATCTTGTTGTATAGACACGTTTTTAGGAATAGAAAAGAGACGCTCTTTATATATCCAGAACTTATTACCGATTAGTATCAAAGTAATCTAGTGTTAGTTGTCTGTGTATCCACGGGTACATTACTAGCAGGAACAACTAATGGCTAATTCGGCATACTCTAAATAGTGTCAATTTGCCAAAATATAAAAAAATAGAGGCTAAAATAACACTGTTGTGACGTGCCTATTTAGAAACAATAACTTGTTGTGTTTGGAGGGTGATCATTTTCTTAATGCAGCTTGTCTTGGGGCTTTGGACACTGGGCTGTGTTAATCTGACAATGCAAGAGATAAGTAGTGGCCAGTGGTCATATCCAAATCTGTTTTTAGACAATGACATTGTTGTCCCCTTTTCTTTAACGACCTCAACTTGTGCTGAGGAAAGTGTGTGTATGTGTGTGTGTGTTTGCAAGTGCCAAACAGCTCATACAAGAGAAAAAGGGGAAAGAAGTAAAGTGGTAGAGAGAGGGAGAGGTAAAGACGGGGGAAAGAATGAGAAAGAAAGACAGAGATGAAAGACAGAAAAGGAGGCTGTTCTGCAGCATGTAAAGTTCTGCTGTTGAATGCGGGGAGAGCAAGCGGGAGAATGTGCTGAAGCTAACCCTAACCCTGGGACATATTAACCTTGCTTGTTTGGCATCACCTCATGCTGGATAAGTGAGGAAAGTGGAAGCCTAAATCATTTTAGCAGGGAAAAAATACGAGAGTAATGCTCCAAGAAGTCAGTAACTGACGGTACTGCTCACAGGATTGTGTGAGAATAGAAGAATATGAGTTAAAACCTTTCCATGCAATAACTGGTCTGGTATCCCTTACATTCAAGCAAATGGCTTGCACAATAATTACATCATTCTTACAAACACATCCTCTTCTCCAGCACATCCTGTTCTCCACTCACACTCTGTTTGAGGGTAATATAACTTCACAGGAATGAAGCATAGGTGTCAGTTTGTAGAGGAAAAGCATCAGCGTGATATAGCACTCTCACCCACCAATCTATATACATCTCACCCGGAATCTATATGCATCACTTACTTCTTCAGTGCCACCAAGGCTGACAGTGAAAGTGCTCAGAGTAATCACTGACAACCACTGATGTTTGACAATGATAGGGAGAGGTGGATTGCAAACGAGGCTCTATAAATAGCAGCACAGCATGAGTATGTAGCAGGGCCCTGAACCTTAAAGATGTGCCCCTGCAATTCTGAAAAATATAAGCCACACTTAAACATGGTGCTGGTACACATAGTCAAGCATCCCAAACAGTCATACTAATAATGCCCAGGTGATGAGAGGTAGGTGTTCACAGACATGATGGGAGTCACAGCTTTAAGGATGTACACCAATACTGTAAGCACCACCTGGTTCACTGTGACTGCATAATATCTACAGCTTGCCAGCACTGTACCGGTACTATTAACCATAGTGACAGAAACTCGGACGTGAGGATGTAAAGTTTAGGTGGATTCATCTACCGTAGGTGACATTTCATAGATTGACATTAAACCTCATAAAAAGTAAGCCAAAGGAATTACATTGTTTCTGTTTCTTTAAGCTCGATGTTACACAGGCTTCATTGCCAATGGAGCTCTTAAGGCCAAAAAATGTGCATGTGCATGCTCCGTCGACCACGGAGGATGTGAGCTTGTATTTATCAAACTGTTAAAGTAAAGTTCTGGACTTAGGTAAAAGATAAGAAGGTAAGAATCACTTTTCATCTTTACACCTACTCGCAAACTTAAGAATAAAAGCTAACCAAATTTCTTATGCCTCCAAATTACTCTTATATTTAAGAGAGTTACAAAGGTCTCCTCACAGTACAATATCTACTTGGTCATGATTATAGTCGAATTGATCAATCAGTTTAAACTCAGACATGTGAAATCACGATGCTCTCCAATGCCCAGCTGGTTTGAGACTGACCTCTCCTTTCAGGAAATATGCAGTGAGTGCAAGGTCAGGCAGAGGAGACTAATGACAATGAAGTCACTGTTTTCATGTTCCTTCTGCTTTTGTCAACTTCACCAAGTAACCATACCAACTTATATGGCAAATTCAAACAACTAACTGTACCATTACTCTCAAGTGTTCCTCTTCAGCCGCGGTGATAAACAGACCACACACAGACGAGACGTTGTAGTTTTGTCCGCTCGGACGATGCATCCCACACGTGCAGTAGATCGCTACACTACCACTTGTAGAGGCCACTACACATTGGCAGTAGACCTTCGCATACTCGCGGACTTGGAAAGTATAACATCTGCCGAACACGTTCCTGTAAGTAAGGCACTTCATAGAGGTGTCTTCACCTGGAATTAGTTTGATATTTGGTATGGACCTGACCTATAATGCATATATCTTATGCACTATGCTTTGGTGACTCCAACATGACTTCTACAGCCACAGATTGGATTCTGTACCTACATCTACATCATATGGTGCCGAACATATCACCGTTGCCATCAAAGACTGGACATCCTGCCTGAACTACTTCCTTTTGCCAGCCAAGCGGAGGTGGAAGCTTTCTCCTGTGGAGCTGCATGTGGATGACTTCAGCAAACAGTACAGCGGTGGGGACTCCCCAGAGCCCTGGTCCCCCCTGACACTGCCAGCTTTACTGCTATATGTTCTTCCATCAAAGGACCTTTATTTCACCAAGCACACATCCTTGGCTTCAGCAACCTCGCCTTGCTTGTCAGTGAATCAGGACATTGATCGCACTCAAGGCAGCTGCTGTCATACAGGGCACTCCCATGCCACCTCCTGTCCTCCATGTGAACTTCTATCTCCTCAGAGACGCTTAAAAAATGACGATAAAGGAGAATTCTGTGAAAAGGTTTTGGCTTGCATCATATGGTGCACATTTAAGGCTGGCCCACCATGTGACCTAGCCAGGGTGGGGAGTTTGGCTGCCATTGCCTGACTGTTGGAGGTCATCAACTGATCCCCATTGGCTGCCTGCATAAACGCAAATATTAAATGGTAAATGGGCTGCATTTATATCGCACTTTTCTCATCTTTGCGACCACTTAAAGTGCATTTACAAAACAAGTCAGCATTCATCCTATCACACACACATTGATACACTGGGGGGCAGAGGCCGCCATACAAGGTGCCACATGCTCATCAGCAGTTTTATAGGTATACTGTAAGATTGTTTTAATTTTGACCTCCCACCTACACACTGGCTATTTCCTACACCTCCACTGACATATGACACCAACAGCTTCGTCTTTTCCTTTAAAGTGAACAACTGAAACACTAGAAACTCCACAAACACAATAGAGAGTGTCTTTAATATCACGACTATCTGCTCAATGAAATACATGTGCTATCTGACAAGATGTACAGTACATTACATTTTTGAAGCCTTGCAGTGAAATCATATTTCAAAACTGCACTCATAATGTGAACTTGCACTTTGTAATTTGTTGATCCACATGGCCAAAAGCGCTGTAGATTTAGCATTTTAGAAGGCATCTAAGTACAATACAATGTTCACCACTTCATTATTTAATACATTGACATGGTTTTCTGGTCCGAAATCTCTAAATGCACAGACTTTAAATCACAGACTGACAACTCAAGTCTAATTTTAGTCCCATCAGAGTCAACATACAAAATCATTTATGTTTAGCCACATCTCTAACCAAAGTCGAACTTAACATTTTTGTAGAACTAACAACCCAGTCAGATGTGTCCTGTACAACACCACAGACTGTCTGACTACTACAACTGATAAAAGTGCCGTAGCTCACGTGTGATGAGGCAACACGACACTAAAAGTCCGCCGAGGAGTGATAGGCATGAAGACAGAGAGAGAAAAGAGGCAGAGAAGAAGCCTGAGGCAAGAGGCAAGAGGCAAGGCAAACACAAGAGCGACACTGGTGAAACTGAGCTAAGGTGGGGTGGCCGGGGGGGGGGGGGGGTGTAAAGGACGGTAACTGGTGTATCTGTTACCACAGCAACTAGCATCATCATATGCTGTCTGACTTAGTGTCTCGATGAATGCTTGAGCTACCAAGTGAAAGCAGGACTATTCTTAGTTTCTGTGACAAAGTCCTATGAGAGTTTACGCTTGTGTGTTTCTTACTTTAAACTCAGGTGTTTGTCTGGTGCTCCTCTCCAGAGACAGAAAACGTCAGGGGTGAAGTGCTTTGTTTAAGGACAACTTTGTCAATCTTCCAGACATGACTGAGCCACCATGAGGCCAGTGACACCACAAACAATGAGCGATAATCCGTGGAAAGGATACTTTGGACTTCTTACTATGGGGGCTTAACCTTTGACCTTGTGGTCCAGAGATGTTGCTTATCATGGTTGGTAACTCAATCCCTAAACTACTGGTGTAGTCTAGTCATTAGGCTTCCAAATAGAACACCGGAAGGTTGTGAGTTCCACCATTGTGCCCGAGTTAGTTCACTGTAAGTCACTCTGGATAAAAGCGTCTGCTAAATGACAAAGGTATGAATGAGCAGGACAATTAATTATGTAGTATAATGGATACGGATGCTGATACCAAGGCCTTTCAGATACGTTTACTTACAATCTTTCTGTTCACTTAAGTCCGTCGATTTGGTTATTTTTATGACTAAATTTACTGCATTCAAAAACTCTGTGATTGTTTGGTTTGAAACTTTAGCATGGCTCTATATCTACTGCTAACATCTAGTAACCTCACACACCACACATTGCCATGAGAACACATCATCTTCACAACAAACAGATTTAAACTGGCTTATTTACAGTATTACAGTAGTTTATCTAAATGTGTCTGATTTCAAGTCCATCTTTATGAGCTGACGCCACTGCTGCTAATAATAACAACAACACCAATAATCAATATAGCTGTGTAATAATATATCCGTCCAAATATGTAACGTATTCACATCTGTTTCTTCACCACAGTCTTGTCTGATGTTTGTATTGAACAGTATGAATAAAGCATGCTCACGGTACTTACCGTTGACGGTTAGATGCACCCAGCTGCCGTTGTGGAAGGTGTCATACTGCTGCTCCAGCATCAGAACCTTACACTCATACCAGCCCTGGTCGTCTGAGCGCACGTTCTCTATCTGCAGGGAGGACTTGCCGTGCAGACTGGCCCGACCTGGTGGAGAGAGACAGAGATGAGGTGTCAGCTGAAAGGGACACAGCGAGGTGAGACGGACGGGCGGATTAAATTTAATTAGAGAAATAAAGGAAAGTAAGGAAGTGAGAGGTGAAAAAATACAGAGAAGAGAAGGGAAACGCCAGATGAATGCTAAAGAGATAATCAACCCTCTGAACGATTCAGATATAAATATGCAGGGATCACAGAGTGTGTTAGTGTAGGTGTCTCAGAGTAACATCATTGTGCAGACCTGTTTCTAAACAGAGTCACTGCTGCACTGTTAACGTGTAACACTACATCAAAGTAGGATACCGACTGCAGTTGTAAATACGCAGTGAAAGCTGTCTCCTAAACATCAGTGCGGATGAGGTGTCCTCATCTCCATGTGTGTGGCGGTCTATTTTGGAGATGCACTGAAGCAAGGACAGGTCATTGCTTCCTTTGAGGAGTAGGAAGTGGCCAACATGACAACAAAGAACGCTCAGGGTTAGACAGGCGTCACAATCAGTCAGAACAGATATCAGCTTTTGATTTGGTGACTACAGAGTCAGGAATAGCTGCATTTTACTTTTACAGATCAAAAGCTGAGAGAGGGGGATTGATGATGTTGCTCCGGGCAATCTGGCAACTGGATCATAACAGATGGCGACTGGCAATAAAGGCTAAACAAAGGGCTTTCAGGGAGCACACGCTCAGCTCAAAACGCCAGCATTATCAAAGCCTGGCTATCCCTCATTAATCCCCTTCCTCTATCCCTATCCTCTCCACTTTGTGGGTATTCATGACTAATTTTTGTTTGCATACAGTGCACACAGAGAAGAAGAAGGAAACATGCACACACACACACACACACACACACACACACACACACACACACGTGTACGAGGTGTTTCGAGCTAAATGCTAATGTACTGCTGGAATGCTTACAAAGTCAGCTATTACAGTTCATCCTGAGAGGACATTGATATCTGCACCAAATTTCATTGCAATCCATCCCATAGTTGTTGAGAGGTTTCAGTCCAGACCAACCAACCTACCCAGCGACAGGCTGACATTGCCACACCGTTAGCATGGATGATGGTGCAAATAGGACCACACCATACATGTATCACACAGTTGTTTACAAGCACACAAACTAGCCAAGATCAATTCAAAGGTCAGTCAGGAAGCTTTGGTTGTAATGCTGTAATGTACAACTAGGTTTACACAAAATGTGGAAAGCTCCCTGCTTCTGGGTCCTTAGTAGTTCTGTGTACATAATCACCTGATCACCAATTATTTGAGATGACTGCGATCAATTTGCATAATCGCTAGATTAGACAATCAAGGGGATTTAAAGCCAATTTTGCAAATAGAACATGAATAAGATGTGTTTCCATCAGCAGGAAGCACAAGATTTCAATGTCAGGAAAAACATGGAAACAGACAGATTCCTCTGTTTTCAGCTGCTTTCTGAAGCAAGGTGATGGCAGAGAGGTGTTGATAACAGGTGTCTTGATTACCAGCGGAGAGTCTACCCTTCGGCTGCATCAGTGTGTTTGACAGCGCTAGGGAAAGTTTTCTGGTAAAATTGTTTGGACGGAAACGTTGTGTAAGAGTAGAGTTTCAGGAATAGATCAGTGCGTAGAGCAGGGTTTCCTTTTTCTAGTAACATATTTTGACCGGGAAAATTTGTTGACATTTAAATCTCTCCAGTCCTAATGTCTGGTGAATAGAGTGTTCGAGAGAGAGAGGGTGATGCTCAGAGCAGAGAAGTGTTGCCACTCGGAGCAGAGAAGACATTGGCAGTAAAGTTGTCTCGTAGTAGTAAATGTACTCTAAATAAACGCTGCTGCTGCTCCTCAAGACCCAAGAAAGCTACATTAATGTCGTGAACCAACTTTTCGTTACATTAGGTCTAGGTCCTACACAATAGTTTTAGAACAGGCTTGTTTTGTATTAATTCTTCATTAACTGTTTTAAGCAGCAGTTATGTCATTGTCACAGACAAATCAGAGCAAAACCCAACAACAGTAATTAGTCATTTTAAACAGTATCCAGTTTTTTTTTTTTTGCAGAAATGTGAGAGCTCCTTGTATGATGCAACTCATCAGAAAACAGACAATTATTCACTTCAAAGACATGGCGATTTAGACTTTTGAAAGTCACTAATCCATTTTACGGGGGAAGATTTAAGTCTCACGAGTTCTCATAAGGCTCACAACTCAACCGAGTCTCACAACCATTGACAAGTGATGTTGCAGCTGATCTATAATATGTATCAGGTGAAAATGTTTGATTACAATAAATGTACATGGAAGCATGTTCTAGTAGAAACCCAAAATACCCACATGAACCTAAAAAATAAGCATAATATGTTCCCTTTAAATAAGTAATATGCATGCATTTGGTGCCTTGACCCTTTCTATGCAAATGGGCCTCATTGCAGAAAGTCACACGCAGTTACAGTTAAAATTATTATTATTATTAAAGCAGTGACAGAATGCAATGACAGTTGTATCATGAAAAATATCATGAATACTCACTGACATGTCATTTTTTTTAAATATATGGAATAAAAACAGGGGAAAACATTAATTAAAAAGAAGGTTATTATATAAAAGAATAAACAATTTATTTTTTCCATCTCTTCCTTCTCAAATCCTGGGCTCACATGTTCCCCTTTCCTCTCTCTTAATTGCCTTTGGGAGGTTTGGATGGAAGTGGCTCTCTGGCTCAGGCCGACTCTCACCCTTCACAACTGACGCTTTGGCCTCAAGCGCATTTATACTTTGCCACATGGATAATTGCAATCAGACGGAAAAAAGGGCAAATTGCACTTAGCTGCAAAACCTTAAAGGAGAGGAGGCTTTCGGAATTCGAAGATTCACTCGACCACCCCTTCCATCTACCGTTCTCAAAAACCTGCGCTCAGTGCGTAACAAAGTGGACAAACACAAGGTACTGTAACGAACTTCGTGAGGCATTGTTGTTATGCCTCACAGGAAGCTATCTACAATGTTGACTATTTTTTTTTAAGTCCCCGGATTCACCCTTGTGTGACCAAACAGGGATACAAACTCTGGGAAAAAATTATATTTGCGTATTTGCGTACATCAATAATCTATGGTGCTGACTGCACTCAGTAAAATGGAACATTGGTGAGACCAATGTTGAAATCCTCTGCATGACTTTGCTGTTGGTTGTAAACATGCTTTCCAACGGCAAAGCATCACAAGTGGACCAGACCAGAAAAGACAATATCCTGGAAGTGTTTTGTAAATGTTAAAGGTGCTCATGTGTCTAAGTGTAGGCCACCCATACTACATTCTGATCATAATGTTGCAGATGAGTGTGTAAGAACAAATTTAAGAGAAGTAGACCAGAAAAGAAAGTATGAAACAACTGAAAGCCCGTTTTGATTGGACAAATTGGGAAATATTTCATGAGGGTTCACTAGATGAAATACAGCTACAACTGATTATATTATTTTGTGTGTACAACTTGTTCCCACAAAGGAGATTATAATATATCCAAATAATAAATCATACGTGACTAAGGACATAAAACTTAAAGCACTTAGACAGACAGACGGACCTGAAAGTCAGACTGAGGAAAGCAAAATCGACACACAAACACTTTTAAAGCCAAAAAACCCAAACAACTAGAGCATGACAGGAATGTCAGCTGTAACTAAACCTAAACACCTTCTTTACCACATTTGAATCCATGGATAATTCTATTAAGCGCACCGCAATTCTTAAAACTATTATACCCGCTTCCTCAAACAGAAGGATCCTCAGTGTGGAACAGATGAGGAAAACATGTCAGCTGCTGGGCCTGATGAGTGCAGAGCTTTCCTCCTGAAAAAACGTTGCAAATGAACTACAATGAGTGGGGCAACTAATATTTCAGGCTTCCATAGACACACTGTGCCTCTGTCATGGGTTTTCAGAGGCCCTCACCTCAGTCATCATGAAATCTGCTCCAATATGTTATCAGTACAACAAAAGACAAACTCGATCCATACCAATTTCATTCTAAGCAGGGTTGCGGCACAGAAGATGCTGTTGCCACACTGGTTCATATCATTACTAAGTATTTAGATAAATCTAACACCTATGCAAGAGCCTCTTACTGGACTTGTATGCCTCTTTTCTCACCGACAGAGTCCAGTGAAGCTGAACAAAACCCTGTTATCCCATCTAATGTCGGGCTCCTCATGGTTGGGTGAGTTCAGCCGTGCTTTTAATTTTCTTTACCGATGATTGTCGTACAGGCAAGACAACAAATCAATAAATTCTAAAGTATTCTGATTATACAGCGTTAATATCTCTGTTAAGTAACTCGGACAACCCTGGGCTGCACCAACATGGCGTAAACAAAGTGGATCTATAATAATGCTCTTGAGATTAGCACAAAGAAAACGGAGGAAATGATATGTGTTTCACCATCTGAGTCTCATTAAGTCCCTGTTGTTATCCATAATAAAAAAAATCAAGCCGGGAATTTCATATGAATACTTGGGTGTAATGATAGACCATCTGCTATTCTGGCCACATTGATGTCTGCAAAAGGACAAAACCAAGAATGTATTTTAAGTTCTTGTTTTGTTTTGTACATCTGTGATTATGAGTGTTCTACAGTATTGTAACACAACATGGTACAAATGTTTGTCCTCCGCTTTAAAGTCAAAACTGCTCCACCAAATGAAAATCTGCTCAAAGATTGTAGGTCAACCCTTTGAGAAACTATGAACCAGCCAACCATAAAATCACGTATTGACAACATAGTCTCTGACCCCAACATGTCCTGAACAGGCTTAGACTGAAGCATGTGGTGTGCACCAGTCAACCCTGAAATGTAATTCAGAGTTTATTCCGAGATCAAATGTGCATTGGAAGGGTCCTGAACATCTTGTCTTCAGTGATTGTAATGTTATTTTAAATGTCTGTTTCCTTGTTTCTTGTCTTAAATATGTGTCTTTGTTGATGTTGCAGATGGAGCTGCTGTGATGCAAGAAAAATGTCAGGCTTGATTCGACATTAAAGTATTAGGACAGCTTTGAGCTAAAATCTGAAGTCGGCATGTTAACATGCTGATGATTAGCTGGTATAAAATGTACCATTGTAACCATCTTAGTAAAGCATTTGTGCGTGCTAACTTGCAATAAACACAACAAAACAGCTGAGGCTGATGGGAATGCCTGCCATTCGTTTTGAAGGTATTTGGTAATGAACCAAAGTGTTGGACAGGTGAAATGTTTTTGCCAGGTGATGGCGCTACAGGTAACGTCAGGGGATCACCAAAGGTATTAGGGTCATACTCTAATAGTAGAAGCACATACCTATACAAAATAACTGTTGAGATATTTCAGTCAGGACAAAATGGGACGGACCAACTGACCGGCATGCATACATTGTTCAAATTCTCATTTAAATTCCTGTTCAATTCACAGTTGGAATATGCAGCCTGAACTGTGTCCATAGAATAATGTCAGAAGAAGTCAGCTGAATGAGCAGCTTTTATTCATTGAAGTAAGTGTGACACAAGTCCAGCTGTTTCTCCAATCTTTTTCTATTCAGTCCTCTTGTTCCTTCTATCAGCTTCCTGGAGTCAACACATGGCAGTCTGTCACAGAGCTCCATTCCCCATGATTGGCGTTAACTGTGATGACACACGAGGACTCGCCTTAGTTTCTTTTAGTGCCGTGGGTAGACTGTTTACCACTGCAATGTAGTTCATCAAAGGCGACGTTTCTGATATACTACGGGTGTCACGATTCGACTTTCGATTTTGAGGCCACAATCAATTTGGTTTAAATATTTTTTTATATTTATTCATTGTTCCTGTCTGGATTCGTAAAGATCAACAGATCATTTGTTTTACGCCCTAACTGTCGTAAAACAAATCAATAAAACTGTCATTTACAATTAAAAAGATATACCTGGTATCAAGCTGATATATCCACCATGTGTTTTTGGGAATGTATCACACTAAGGTCGTATGGTCAAATTTAAATAATTAATTTAAAATGTAATAACTTATTTCACCAGTCTTGGGAAGAAATTGTAGGCGGCGTAAAAACAAGAGCCAATAGATGGCAGAAGGGTATTATATATATATATATATATATATATATATATATATATTATATATATAAAAACAGCTTGAGTTTCCTCACCAGCAAAAAGCCACCAGATCCTGAGTCAGTGTCATCTCTGTCAGTGGCCATGGTGTTGTCTTTGAGCTGCAAGTTCCTAGATTTCAATCTAAACTCAAAATATTCTTCATAACTTTAGAAGGGCAAAGCAGATTTATTAGCTTCAGGAAATGTCTGCTGGGCCAAGACATTTTAAAATGTCACTATTCTTCTGGACCAGCATGGAGATCTTCCATGATAAGGGACATTCAACAACGTAGTCTGGGACCACTGCTATTTCTTTATTTACTTTCTTCCTGGCTGACTGTCAATTTATGTTCATCTCTTCCTCTCTACACTCTCGTGGAAAAGTTCTATACTTTGTCTGCCTCTTCTACTCTCACAGAGGCTTTCTCTCTCTTCCTCTCGATAAAAAATAAATAAGACAATGGCTCATTTGAGACCAAGGGCAGACGAGTGTCGGGGAAACAGTGACCCTGTGGTTGGCTCGACTCATTAACTCTCAACATAATCCATATCTAAAGGGGGCACAATGTGAGCCTCTATGTTTCTCAGCAGCTTTGACTGTGACCTGTGACTTCATTCCATGATGCAATATCATGGTCACACTGAAGCAGTGGACGGTTGGTGCTCGCCTGCACCCGGCTATAGAACTTCAGATATTTCACTGCTGCACTGTGAAACAAGATGAAAGGTTGCCACGCTAAAGGCTTAAACCAGTGATGTGTCTTAAAACAGCACATAGACCAAGCAGAGGTTTTGCTCATAGTCTCTCAGTCAATGTCTGTCATTGGTATTTAAAAACGGGAGTTTACTTTAACTATGATACCATCCAGCAATACAGGATTTACAAAAAGAACCTCCTCTTTAGATGAGCCTAGGGTGGGTTACAATGGAAGGTTACATTTTCAAACGTTCCAGATGTCAAAATACACAAATATGTTCAGCTCTGACGCTAACAAATGTCTTTTCAAACTTTTTTTTATCTCTCTTCTCTCTTTTTATTGAGAAAGAGCAATGTAGGTAACATTAGCCTGAAGGAACTTTATTTAGCCTGCACTGTCACCATTCTCAGCCTACGATGGCTATCACTGTCACCTGTTAAAATGACAAACGTTGCTGGCAGCAGTGTCATTAATGAACCTTTATTACATAACAGCTCAAATGAAACTTGTGTCTCTTGTCTGGGTAATGTGTTCTCAGCAAGGTGGTGTCTGTACCTGGGAAAAGAAACATCACTCTGTAACATCCGTGTGAATGTGAGTGGACGCTATGCTTGGGTCGGGGGAGAGGGCAAAAGGGATTTATGTAGGAGTTTATAAGTCTGTTTTTGTTCTGCAGTCTTATTGAAAAGCTCTTTGTAACTGAGAGCTACATAACTATAGTGTATTATAATCATGTTTTAGTGGTGGTAGCTAATAAATCATTATTTCTGTTATAGTCATTACTATTTAATTGGCATACACATACCAGCAAGGATGTGAAGCTGTAAAAATAAAATTGTATTTTTTTGTGATCATGATTGGTATTATGGCATAAAGCTCAGATAGGAAATGTAAAGATAATCCAAAATGTTTGTGGATGTGTGTTATGACATGAATGAACGTATGATAAAAAGCTATTTGAATCACACACAACAGACGGGGAGATTATTTCTGAAATTCAATGATGAGAGGGAAGGAAATCCTAAACAGGCAAGAGCAAAATCCTCCCCAGAAAACTTCACCAGGAGCACAACACAAATCATCTCAGGTGGAAAGAGCTGCTGCCTCCAAAGGAAATGTCATCTCATTAAAGCTGGTACACTAGTTTGCAGTTTACTACACTGCACACTGTTTAGAGAAAGCACTGTCAAGAATGTGATGGTTTCATGTTTAAACCCTTTCACCAAAACACAGTGGAAGAAAAACCAACTGCGAAAGATGAAGTGATTCTAAAAGTCCAGATGTATGAATATCCTCTGTTAAGCATATTTTCACTGGTTTCACTTGTTTCACACACAAATATCATGATAAAAATAGATATAAGTTAGCTAAATGCTAATAATTATGATTGTAAGTGTTGCAACCATTGGACGCATTGTAGCTTCAAATGGTAGATGTGTAAAAGCAATATTTTGGGGGTTAAGTATGGTCACAGCCATACACAGACCAGCACATAGGAGAATGGGGAGTGACGGGCTCAGAGCCGAGGTGCTAAATATCGCTTTGAGTACAAACTGCCAAATAAAGCAGATCTGAGTGAACTGCAGTCATGTCATGTGGTGGATAAGCTTGGCACTCTGTTAGACAGTGTTCGGGTACACACTCATTTACCTCACTAGGCCACTGCCTCCATCGTCATTTTGCTTTTTTTTATTTATTTACAGAAATGAACCCATTCAGTTCATTTTGCGTATCAATGACTGCATTCTTTGTAAAGTACATAGTCTCATCAATACTAAGATGATGGAATTCTAAAGCCAAAGTGTCCGCTCTGTACAGCAGCAGAGTCGCAGCACAGGAGTCATATCACTTATCACACAGACAGACAGACAAGACGATGGTGGAGGGTTTGATGTCAAAGTGAAAAGCAAAAGTGCCTGTTTGGCAATATTTTAGATTTAAACTCAATGCTAATAGGAAACCTGATAACGGTAATGAGGCAATCTGTAAACTTCTGGTTTGAAGCTGTGCAGAGGACGGAGCGGTCGCAGCTGGAACACGGTGCAGCTGCCCGCTAGCTTCAGTAAAGTGACACAGATTGTGTGGTTGGGGTTAAAGTAGGAGGAGTTTAACTCAAATCAGCAAAACAGAGCCAGTTAGTGCCAATGTTTTAGGTGTAGCCTAATTGGCGAGGGCTGAAGTCTAGGGACATCAATTATTGGATATGAAGCACCAGAATTAAGGAAGAACAAGACAGCAAATATCAGTAAAAAAGGGTCTTTATTTCTACATGAACTTCCCCTTTAATGTCGTTGAATGTTCGTCTGTTTAAATCACGCAAACAGAAAGATGGATGACATTAGAAATCAATTCCAGTTAACCCTTCTAAATTATTCAACAGAACTTTCATGAGCCCTGAGCAAAGATAAAAACATTTTCCAACACATGCAATTCATCAGTTAAAAACTGGAATTAATCATGCATTGAAGTAAAACAAATGGCACTTTCAAACTGGTAAATCCTAAAGAATAACTCTTCAACAGGCATAGGAGAACACCGATCTGGTTGGTAGCGGAGCAAACAGAGCAACGTTTCTCCTTCTACTTAAAGGAGCACTGATTCAGTGCAGAGGGAGTGTGTGTAGTTGACTCTACACTGCCAGATTCAAAGGTGTAATGTTTCCAACTTAAAGTTTTATCACATAATAGCTGTTAAAAAAGACATCTATGGTTAAACACGATAATAAGGAATATCCAAGGAGGCGATCATTAAAAACGCTTGTGTTTGTAGCGCACTTCTTATCAGATAAGGTTTAATAAAGTATTGTCTGTGTAGGTATGAATATGTGTCTAATGATTTGTCATGAGCACCTAATCACAAATTGGGGAACTGGAAGGAATGTTGGGAACTCACATCATGTTGAGCCATGGGAGTCAATTTCCCAGGATCCTTCATTGGTGTGAAAACCCTTCACTCTCCACGTGGGATGGCTCTCTGAACTCTCTTCTTTTCACGGTACAGATGTGAGCACTTGGCCAAAAGATTCCCAGTAAGTCAGCACATAATGGCAGCAACAAAGTTACCTTAGAGCCGGCTAGACTTCTCCATCAGAGCAACATGCAAGATAACAGAGGGAGCGACCGGTCTCCTCAGTCTCAGGCTTAGTATTACATGTTGTGTGTTTTCTTCAACATTTACTAGCTATTGATGTTGTAATTTTCTTTGTAATGATTTAATTAATTATTAATCAGATGTCCTTATTCTTAGTCTATTTTATAAGGCTAAGACTACATTAACTGGCTATCGTTTTACTTTGTTACAAAGGTGGTGCCCCCTAGAGGTGATTTGATGTAAGTCATTCTAATTATTACAATTAAGAATTATATTTAATATAAACATTTATCATTATTTTTGATAACTGCTAATTCCTTCTGCGAGCCATTTAAATGCCCTGTTTGAGCTAATACACCTACTTCATTGTAGTGGCAGTTATTACCAACCCCTTTTTTTAAATGAATATTAATAGTTTTATAAATAATAATTAATAACCAGACTTGCCCATACCAGAACCCCAACAGGAATAATGTTAGGTTATTTCTAGTTGTAGTTGTATAGCCAGAGACAAAACATAGAAGAACTGCTGGTGTGTCAGTTCAGGTGCAACAGTTACAGGCATGGAAAGGGTTTTTACACCCTCTGTTTTTCTTTACTATACACGATTGATTTCTTCATCAGGTGTGTAAATGTCTGGCCATTCCACTGCAGGAAATCCATTCAGGTCGTCCATCTATTGAGTCAGCCAAGTCCTGTTGGATAATGTTAACGTTCTCAAGTAACACCTGCAGTAAGTGACCGTACGTATTCAGAGTTTTTTTTAAAATATATATATTTTCTCCAGCCACTATTAAAAAACAAGGCAAAATAACTTGCTAGCCAGCGTTAGCTAACATAATCAGTAAACATATGATTATGCTTTACAGGAAGAGAAAAAGAGGGATATTCATATAACAATACACAAAATATTTGCAAGTGATTAATGAATAATTACCACAAGGACACAGGATTAGAACTTGAAAACAAATTTTGTTTTTCATTTAATTGTGTCTAAAGAAATAAAGACATATTCCCTCAAAGCAAAAGCTATTTAAAATACTCCCCTTTGAATAATAACTGTATATGATAATAATTGCCCATGATCTGGTTTTTCCACAGAAGAGCTGAATTATCTTGTTCAAAATTCTTGAAATCACATCTACTCCTTCTCCATCATTAAAAACAAGCACACAATTTGCAATAGATGCAACCACATACATGCCTGCATCGACGCATTCATGCATTCACACACACATACACACAACCTCACAAACACTTGACCTCTATGCCAAATTACAGCCTCCTATGATGAAAACTGTCGCCGGGAACATTTTTGTGGACCGACCGACAGAGTGAGCTATGGAGCTGCTGCTCGTAGCTAAAAACAGAAACTATGAATATGCAAATATTTCCACACACAAAATGTCTCCTACTTCACTGTGTACGTGCACTGTTTCACACATTTTCTAAGTACTGGACCACGATTAGCGTCAAACTATTTGTGATGTCACTAAATCCTGCTGTTACGTGCAGGCGATAAAACTGAGATTCAAGGTGAGTACAGATAAACTTTCCTTCTTCAGCAGATGAATGTGAAAAAAACTCTGCACATACATAATTCAGTGAAGCTCAAACACCACAGTGAAGGAACTATAAGCAAAACACATTATTAACGGGCGGGGGAATTTAAGTCCCAGTGAAACGGAAGTTAGAGCATCTTTAGCTTCTGTATCGTGACGTGTTCCTGTTCCCTGCTCCAGTGAAACAGAATGTTTGAGCAGTTTCAAGAGGGATTTAAATCAATTTAAATCAGAGCTACAGAGGACTGTGACACACACACATCCCTTGATGCTAAAAGTTGCAGATTGATTGATGGATAGATGTCATGATATTATTGGTTGAAATTGGTTGGTACTAGCATATGTACGCACACATATTTTGTTTTACAAGGAGAAAAGCTGAATTTGATATAAAAATAGGAACAAATAGATTTTTTTGTATTTGCATATAATGTGCATAGGTGCAAAATATGACCTGGGATGTTATCTAAAAGGGTTGAAAAGGAATGTTTTGATTGATCACGACTTTAAAGGTTCAATGTGTAAGATATGCTAGAATTAGACTTAACTTAAACTATTAAAACAATGAACTAACATGATCAGCAGAGTGTGAAGAGGTAACAGTGATGACGTCATGTTAAAGACGTCTGTGTGTTGTGTTGTAGGGATATCTACTGAAGTTAGCATGCTGACAGCTAGCTGCTCCATCCAGCCTGTAATATCACTTGTTCCTCTAGAGGTGATAGTGAGTCAGTGTAGCTGCAGTCTGCCTCAGTACAGAGGGAGAAGAAGAACAGCTGCCTGACTCAGACTCAGGACTCGTCTACATCACATCATGATCCCTGCACGTTCTGATAGTTTCTTTTGATTAAATCCAAAGTGGCGGAAACGTGAAAACGACTCTCAGCCTCGCCTCGTCCTCACCGTCGGCAGCAGGCTGGTTCGCCTGTAAGTAAAGTGTCTAACCTGTCGTTATTCAGGTTAGACCCAGTGCTCCATCGCTGTGACTCCCGATTCTGGGATATTCGCCGGCCGAATTCGAGCCGACAGAGTGGCTGCACGCTTCCCTCACCGTAAGCAGACAGTCGGCGCGGAGGACGAAACAAAAACACGAGTCGTTCTCTCGTCTCTGCCGCTGGGACCCAAGCCAACATACAAACTATCAAAACGTAGCATGAAGATTATAAGATAGCAGAGATATTTAGACTCTCAAAGATTCAGCAGTCTGCTCTAATGAACTGACTCGTGTGAGCTATGGTCAGAGATTCAACATGTGTGACATTTTCAACCAGAAAGGGCAGTGAATGGTGGCTTTTTGACTGCTTTCACCACCTTACCGGCGTATTCCGGGTCCACATGAGGAGGGTAGAAGCGAAAGTTGATGAAGAAGGGGATGGGCATTCCATACTTGAACCATTCCACCACATAGGGCTGGCCATTCAGGGGGTGGGACACGTCGCATCCCAGGATGACGTTCTCTCCTGCACGTGCCGTCACAAACTGGGGCTCCTCTCGCACTCCGTGGGCACCTGGGGTTAAAGCATTCACAGGTTAGACATGTCAACAATCCAGTTTAAGACTACATACTTGAGCTACAGATTACGGTGTAAAGCTAAAATAATGCTTCAATATTTAATTCAAAATTGAGTTGGTTACGATCTGCAACCACATCGCTAGATGTCACTAAATACTACACACTGCTCCTTTAAAATGTGCTTTTAAGCATTTCACACAATTACATTTAAATTAGAAACTAGACACAATAAGTGCTCCTGTAACCACAGAACAAACAGTAAGAAAGAAAAGATATATAGGCAGACAGATGTGATTTTATAACATTAAGCAGTGTCAATAGAGTAAAATATGACAAAGTACTGTTATTTCCAAGGGTTTGAGAATAATTCATTCTATTTCTAGGTGATAGCCACATATTGTCCAGTCAACAACAACAACAACAACACTTAGATAAGACATGCTTTGTTTAAATGTTAAAATTGTAATAAAAAAAAAATAAATTGTTTGACATTGTAGGAAATGTGCTTTTTCGCTTTTTGGCAAACAGTCGGCTGAAAAGATTGACACCACTCTTGAGAGTGGTGGGGGGGTGGGGGCAGGGTTGTGGGGGGGGGCAGCCACCTGTTCACCTCAAGCTTGATGTTTGTTTGAGCCAGTGTTCTCACTCCATGTCTCACCTCTTTACACTATTGTAACAGTGGTCAATTGAAGGTAAACAAGGTAAGAGTGGGAAACGGATTCCACTAGTTTAGAGAAATGCAGTCATGCACATTAGATGGTTCCAGATTAGACAGAAAAATAGCAAGAGGCTCTCTAGAAATGCAAGTGTTTGTGTGTGATAACACAAACATGGGCTTGGCTACACGTTCCATCACTCAGGACAGCAACGACTGCCAGTGACAAGTCCAATACGGAGCCAAGGCCACTGGGTCGGGAAAAGAAAGATTAACGGCACTTGCAGACGCATGAATGTGATTTATCTTGACAAAGTCTTTTTCACCTAATTCGTCTGACAGAATGTGGGCAGACAAAAACATGAAAAGGTAATGGGACAGTAATGCACCTGATGTCCAATAATACTTGGACCTTTAACCTTTTACATAAAGAATTCACTCAGTTCAGTGAAACTGTGTGTCTATCGGCTAGCTCATGGAAAGCCACATCGATCCTAGGCTAATTACTGTATAGTTTGGCTTTATGAGCGGAAACCCGGCGTGGTAGCATTTTACCAGTCGATACGGATAATCAAATGTACTCACTGCTCGTCCCTCTGTGGCCTGTAAGGAAGCCAGGAAGGCAGCTAGTTTCTCCTGCACACAGAAGATGGCCAGCTGACTGCCTCTCATTACTGACAGTAAACAGGACTTTATCTATTACATCTGCCAATAACGTCTGCTGATATATTCTGTAGTAAAGCATACCATAAATGTGAGTGAGTAAAAACACTTTCAGAGACCAACCAAAAGAACTACAGTCATGTGTTAAGATTAGTGAAGACTGTTCCTAAGT
Source organism: Bovichtus diacanthus (assembly GCA_943590825.1). Taxonomy (NCBI): domain Eukaryota; kingdom Metazoa; phylum Chordata; class Actinopteri; order Perciformes; family Bovichtidae; genus Bovichtus; species Bovichtus diacanthus. The sequence goes on along the minus strand of CALSBV010000001.1, from coordinate 517,774 downwards.
GAAGATGGCAGAAGGATATTTAGAAACCTGTGCTATGGAAAAGGATTAGCAGTAGTGTAAAGCTTCATTTGTACTTAAGCCACATCTACAGTGACTACGTGTGAAGTAAAGCCCGAACAATACCAGATCAATAATGATACTAATATTTAAGTTTTAAAAATCGGATGAAAAAATGCGTCGGCCAAGAGAGTTTTTCTTACAAATAAACACATAAGATAAACCAAAATCTTGATACCGATCCTTATGGTGACTGCTGAGATACCACATGGGGACGACAAGAACTGTGATTGGTCAACTTGGGCTGCTTGTGTTTTCTCTGCCCAAAGCCAGTGGAGTGTTGAGAGTGAAGACAACATAAAACCAAGTTGAATAAAGGTTCTGTAATCTTTCTCTTTTCAATAACACAGATCTGCCTTGGTTAGCACTCGCTATCACAAAAAAAAAAATGGAGCATGGAATACTCCACAGTAACTGTAGGGAATATAATAAAGCACAATTTAATATTATACATTATCTCAAGGAGAAAAACGTTCAAAAGAACTGTCTTATTGTCCATAATGTGACATTTAGCAGAAATGAATGAACTGCCGCAGCAGCAGAACTCTCCTCTTTTAGCGGTAGAGGCGCGAGCACTGAGGAGCAGCGGCTCTCCACAGCCGGCTAGGCTTCACAATAGGAGCAACAAGTAGTTAGCAAGGAGCTAACTGTATCCTGCAGGTAACAGACAGAGCGACCGGTCTCCTCTGTCTTCCACACAGCTGACTAAGCAGTAAACAGCAAAGAACACGACTTGACCGGCAGCTCGCTGCACAATAAAGACAGCACGCTGCTTCCCTTCATCTCAGAGGATCTAAGCTGAGAGCTGAGAGCTAAGTAGCCTTTATATTCATCATCTGAACCTTCACTGGGATTAATATATTATTTATTATACACCAACCTTACACAACTAAGTAAGCATGGAACTGCTACAGTGTACTGTTGTTGTATGTATGAACATGTGTTGACTTTATTCACTGAGCTGTATTGTGTGATCTGTTGTATTGAGTTAACAGGGAACATTACAGGTAACATTACAGGTAACATTACAGGTAACATTATAGGGAACATTACAGGGAACATTACAGGTAACATTACAGGTAACATTACAGG
>CALSBV010000001.1:489469-502068 GCA_943590825.1 Bovichtus diacanthus | reverse complement strand
ACACACACACACACACACACACACACACACACACACACACACACACAATAGACTGATGCCAATAAGATGCAGCCACTGGCAAAGTCGAGGGGAATGTTGGAAAAAATATAAGTGAAATGGTGAGGTGACAAGGCTTATGTTGAAATACGTCATTAATGACAGTGATTGGTATCAGATCAATAAAAGGCCAGATCGGGGCACACAAAACACTCATCACACAAGTACTTCAGTGAGAAAATGCTGAACATCCACAGGATTTAAATTCATGCTGTGAAACAAAACTCTCTTTTCTTGGTCAGCAGCTTTGTTTTCACCACGCAGCCACCCACTTACAGGGAGAGCACCCATTAAGTGATTATACTGTAGGGATCCTCAGAAACGGGGATAGCAGGGAGAATTTTATTTCTGAGAATAAAATTAACTAGGCACCAGCTCTCTGTGTTAGCTCCATTTACACACACAGTTCACCCAAACATACACCACATATACATCACTGAATCACAAACACAAGTTCAAAAGTTTTCTGGGAGTTTCAGAGCTTCAGATGAATCAAATTTCACTCAAGCAAATACAGAGCCTTAAAGATATGCTGGAGCCAGAGAATGTGGCATGTGTCTATAAAAAGAACTCAAAATGTATCAACATTCATTTTCTATCCGTCAACTAGTCGATCAATGACTAACTGTTACAGCTTTGCAAAGTCTAAAGTGTGGAACACAGATGTGTTTCAGAATCAGTTGTAAATGTAATCCAATTAAATCCAATTCGTAGCCAGAATAGATGCAGGGACATAAAGGTGCTTTCAGACAGCGGGGGGTTCCCTCCAATCACAGTTTCTAATATAAGCACAACTTCAGCCGAGGCAGCAGCGTGGAGAGAGAGCATCTGCTGCTCCTGTGTACGGATCACTTATATGGCAGTGCAGCCTGAGTTGATGATGGGTGAACTTTTCCTGCTTGCCACTGCATGTGACCATGTGACCATGTGACCATGGCAACAACCGAAACCACATCACATAAAACAATACAAACACCAATTTTAACTGCTAAGCACTTCAATTATTCAACATTTTTTAAACCTGTTTTGGAGCAACGTCAGTTTCCACATTTGATTATCTTCTCTGGCCCACAGAAGACATTATAGAACTATGTTTTTAATTGTCATCCTGCATCATCCGCTCTACGTGGACCCACATCACATTCTGAAGAGTGACAGCAGGACGTGCAGCACTTTACTGTGAATTATGGGTTTATTTAGCCTTTCACCCAGAAAGAACTGATTCACACTGAAAATCACTGTTTGAAACGTGACCCTTCGTTTGCTTTCGGTCTCAGTCCACACACACACACACACACACACACACACCTAACATTTAGCAGGAGGTCACTTCCATAAAAACCTAAATAAGCTGCTGTATACATTTTTTATTCAACATTTTCTTTCTGAGAAGAGTTTTTACGGTTTCCTTTCACTCATTGAGACTATGAAACAGAAAAAGGCAGCCACCGGTGAAAATATTGTTTCAACACGGCACGTCCACTGGACGGTAAAGTATCATCTGGTCATCATCAACATAAGTCCATACATGTCGATCAGAAGACACTGGTGTCACAATTATCCAAATCCCCGATTCAATTTGACTTTTGATTTTAAGGACAGGATTTTATTTAAACATCAATCCAGCTCTGATGGCTATGCCATTGTTTTAGATGATTGTTTACGCCCTGACAACTGTCATTTACATTTAAATGGTATCAAGCTGATTTATCCACCATATTTCTTTGGGAAAGTACCATACTAAAGGCCATATGGTCAAATAAATATATATCTATGTATTATTTTTTAATAATAACTACTACTATTTTTACCAGGGAACAAAGTGTAAGCTACACAAAATCAAAAAGAAGAGCCACTAGATGGCAGAAGGGTATTTTACAACCGCTTGAGTTACCTCACCTGCAAAACGCCACCAGATCCTGAGCTGTACTTCTTCTATCAACACCACGTTTGTTGTTTACAAAACTCACGGTGAAAGCAAAATGTTGCTTCAGGGAAGCAGGACGATTTTCCAGTTCAGTTGTTTCCCTGTCATGTCCGACACCAGTGGTTATGGAAATCTGCAGCTGAAGGCTACTGGTGAGCTGCTCTGTGTGATTTTTCTGGGGACGCGCGCAACTGAACCGACCCAAACTAAACAGGATGGATGTGAAAGTCATCAGACTGCACAGACGGCTCCAAAAACCAAAAATGCTCTTTTCCCCATTGTTTCTGTCCACTATACTCCAAATAATGAGTCCCCAGTCCTCTTGGCATGTTGTGGTATATGTATTTATTGAGCAACTGAGTGGCATTTATCTCACAGCTTAATCATAATTAGTCCAGGGCAGACAGCCTGTTAGTGGACATATGTTCAGATCCTGGTTAAAGACACACAGCTCCAGGGGATGCTTGCATGTTGACATGTGTGTGGGTAGGGGTAACAAGTATGTGTGTGTGTGTGTGTGTGTGTGTGTGTGTGTGTGTGTGGCAGCAGACGGTTGCTGTGGAGCGCGCCCTGAGCCTCCATTAACACAACCCACCATGTTCCCTTCCCTCGGCTACCCAGCCATGATGAGAGGCCACTTGAAACCTGGAGGGAAATGAGTTCAACCGAGTGTACGGAAGAGGAAAGCGACAGGACGAAGCAGGAGAGAAGAGAGACAGGAAGAGGATGGGAGGGCGACAAGGACCTGAGTCAGATGGGAAAAGTGAGAGGAGGGAGAGTGAGAGGGAGGGAGGGAGGGAGGGAGGGAGGGATGAAACAAGGTGAGGAAACCTGAGAGGAGGGAGAACTAAGAGAAAGAGACAGTCTGGCTTAGGTCCAGGGTTATCACTGGCAAAAGTTGAGGCATTTGCCAGCTGGAGACAGCAGCACTCGACCAGAACGATGATGTCCTGCACGGCTTCTGACGGCTAGTGTGTTTGTCTGTGTCTGTGTGTCTGTGCGCACAGCATAGATCTGCCCCACACACACACACACACACACACACATATACATGCTGCAGACAGGGACCGTATGCATAACAGTCATTGGCTGATGGGACAGTCTTTACAAAACACAAACAAGTCCAGTCACAGTTGTTCCTCCCCAGAAGTTAGTGTTCCTTTCTGCCAAGTTGCCTGCTCTCCCAACCGTGGAGGAGAAGAGGGAAGCCGCTTAAAAACATCTCCCTAAGTCTCGATTTTTTTGGCAGACGATTTTTAAGTGTATCCTCTTTGGGCAAGACATTACATAACGGTGTGCCGTGTGGCCAGCCAAGCCAAGTTGTATGCCAGAAGGATGTCAACAAATATAAACATACATAAACCTGCAAGATTTGGTGTCAAAAGTTTAACACGCAGTGATGGAAAGCTAGTTTGTATCATCAAGCGCTCCTTTCTTCATCTCATCTCATCAGTAATGCTGAAGCACAGCCGCTTTTCCAATTGCATCCCTCTCTCCTCGCTCTTGAGGATGAGTGGTAGGCAGGGAAGCAAGGAGGGGGGCAAAAATAGCAAGGATTACTTAGTTTTTTAGGGTAAGGTGCGATGCTGCTGCATCATGTATCCCTGTCGTCATCAATGAGACAAGCTCACATGCACACAATAAACTATATCAGTCCACGAAGGAACACGTGGGTCCACCGTCTAGAAGATGTCATTTATAATTAGAACTGTATTAGAGCTTTTATTGGTTGATTAAAGCCTCATTAAGTAATTTTTTTAGGCACAAATCATCAATCATCATCATCATTTCAGCTTATCAAATGTGAATATTTAAGGCTTTTCTTCGTATTTTATGATAGTAATCTGAATCTTTGGGCTTTGGGATGTTGGTTGGACAAAAGAAGCTATATGAACCTTTCAGTTTGGGCTTTGGGAAATTGTGATTGGCGTCTTTCACGATTTTCTGACATTTTATAGTCCAAACAAGAGAAATAATCAGCAGATGAATTGATGATAATGAGAATAATCATGAGTTGCAGCTCTATTAATACTATTGTCAGAGGTGAAACTGATTCTACATGGGCCCTGCTGTACTGGCACAGTGACTCAACAATAAACCCTCTCTTTCAGCCCTATAAGGAGGTCAGAGGTCAGCTGCAGGTGGCTTGGTTGAAGCATCTTTAGCCCATTAAGCCATCTTGTCAAACAAGACCTCTGCTCTATTCCACAAGAAAGCACATTTGTGTAAGTAAAAATAGTTTAAAGCTCAAATAAGGTCATCATACATGGGATCAAAGTTGCATCACACATGACTGACGAGCAGCATCGGTGGGCTGCGAAAGGGTCGAAATCCATCTCATTGCGGCTCAGAAAGCGCTCCCTCTAACGGACAAAGACGGTCGGACTCAGGTGTAAGAGGAACAGCTCCCCTATAAAGAAGTTAATCCACTCATAGCATTTTAATGACATCTACACCAGCGCACCGTGATGGTCACATTTGCCTTCACGTTTCACCTCACGCCGGCCGCCGGTGTGCAGCTCTACGTGACATCACGGAGCTCGAGGACAGCAACATCACACATGCGGCGGAATATGTCAAACCAAACAGACAGCAAAGCCGCAACTCTGAAGACAAAAACGTCACAACTCCGATAGTGCCATTGAACACGCATATCCACACTATATTACAGCGGGAATAAACAGGTTGTCCCATCTTTAAAATATGTTTATTAAAAAAGGAGCTCCTTGTCCTCCGTGGTTAGCTCTGTTACAATTCATTTAACGGTTAACCGCTCCGTTTCCCTCATCATTGCCGGCCCGGCTCCACTCCGGTGCGGTGAGGAACACACACATGAACTTCATGACGCCAAGAGTGACATGTCTAACATACAAGCTGTACATTCAAAGTTAGCAGACAGGAGCGAAAACACCGTTTTAAAAGTTCAAACTTGAGCAATAGGCGGCGGTGGAGACATATACTGCACTTCGACTCACCTTGAGCGGCCGTTCCTCGGGTGCTGAATACACTTGCTATCAAAGTGGCCACATACCAAATCATAGTACTATTGCCGACCAGAAATAAACCTCATCATATCTCAAAGTGCCCCTTTCGGTGAATCTCTCATCGCCGAGTGTCCCAGGACGAACTGAAGCGGACCGGAATGCTGTTTTCTCGATAACCGAGCCCTGGACACTTTTCCATCGGCGCTTTCCCCTCTCTCTTCCCCTCTCCTCCGCTCTCCTCTCGCATCCTGAGACGGATCACCTGCGCCAATGGGACGAGAGCTGACGACGACGCAGTGAAACCAAACCCGAGCATCTAAATAACCGAGGACCCGCCTCCGCATTAGTTTCATTGATGGGCGTGGGAAGAGGTCAGACTGCTGATTGGTCACCTGGGCTGTCGGTTTCCCATCTGGAGTGTGGCATTCAAGGATTATGGTAATACTCGGAGGTTTCATTCTTCTTGTCAAAGAAACCAGTGTGCTAATGGCGGCTAGAAAGAGAGCATGCTTTCTCATTATTGTTATTATTGTTAACAATAATACATTTTATTTGAATGATACTTTAAAGATAGCCTACTCAAAGGGACTTGTCATTGTTATAAAAACATTAACAGAAACAATTAGAGCATTACATTTATAAAAACAACTACAACAATGTGTTTTCCTCCTCAAAGTACAACAATAGCAATAATATCATGAAATCACATTTAAAAATGACTATTACAGGAAGCTGGCTGATAAAAATATGTAGGCTTATCATAAAACAGAAGGCAAAAATGATTATCATCAGCCTATATAAAACACATTGTGGTAATATAGTGGGCCTAACTCTCAAAGGTTACTATAAGCAGGCCTATCCTTAGGATTGGATAAGACTGCAACTTCAGTCCATCATTTATAGTAAGCCTTCACAATATCACCATCCCAACCACAGATGGCAAAATCCAACAGGTGGTTACCATAGCCTGTATAGTAGATGCGATTAAAATCCTCTTGCTTGTTTAAAAGACAGTATTCCTAGCGTTGCATGACTCTACACATTTTTGTGTGACACACAATTTAGTGTCATTCTTCATCAAACAAGGACCATGACTAAAAAAAAACATTCATCTCAGAGAGAGATCATTTATTCCAGATTTAGCTATTAGCTCATTTCCATCTGCAGTGTCTCCATGGCAGACAAACACATAGCAATCAACAAACACTAAAACATTCATTTACATGCAGCACCATTGCAGAGTCTCTATCACACTAACAACTAAACAGATCAAAGCACGGATCAACATATAAATGCGTCTGATGAATAAGGATCTATAGACAAAACTGCAAGTTTCTGATTTCTCTCTAAAAAGGGTTACGGCATCTTCCCGTTTTTTCCGAGGAGGGCCTGAATGCAGCACTAGAGGGAACTGTTTTAAGGTGGGTTGGAGTGTGAAGCCGGAGCCGAGCTGCGGTATCATCCTGCGCAATTGGACGAGAGGAATCCTCCAGGCTGTGCATCATCACATCACTGCCATCCATACGTTCAAATCCATTTTGAAACATGCTTGATATGTATGAATGTAATCGTGGTGGTAAGGTTGCTATCATTTGTTATATCATCACGTGTCTCTCCTGCCAAAGCGTAATAAACACAATGTAATACAAAATACACCTTCTTTATTTCATATGAGTGTTTGTGTTGGCATCATCTTTTATATTAATTATACACATGTGTCTGAAACAGAACATAAATGTAAGCACAATGTGTGTTATATGCCTACAATAACATATTTATACAATATTACTATATTACACTATAATTACCACTGACAAGTAGGATACGTTTGAGGTTTGGTTTGTTCGCCTGGCCAGATGTGTATGGTACTTGGTGGAAGGGTGTAGTATCACTGGCCAAGGAAAAACACATTTAACTTTGGAGCACATCCGAATCACAGGGCAGATACACAAATGACTTTTCACTTTTGTTAACATTGCAAGGTGGAGGTCAGCGCTCTTTGAGAGCCATTGTAGTTATGTTAGATGTTTATGTTGTTAAATTGAGCCAATATAAGTACCACTGTAATTAACATTAATTCATTAAGATATATATCTCTGTGGTAATAACATTGTTTGAATTGGATGAGGTCAGCTTTTATTTGTGTTGAACAGCACAGGGTCATAATGCTAATCCTCTCCTGGGCACAGAGAGCAGTCCCTGCTCTGCCTCTCATCTCCATCAACGACCCTCCGTCTTTTTCTCTCAGTCTCCTCGTCGTTGCTCTTCCCTTCCCAAAGCTGAGCTTTGATTGACAGAATCTTTTCATTTTCTTCTGTCTAAGTGAAGAAAGTAAACACAGGGTCAATTGAGAGGCCTATTTATAAGATAAGATAAGATAAGATAAGATAGAACTTTATTTATCCCGAGGGAAATTGTTGTGCAACAGTTGCAATACACAGTAGGAGACACTATAAAAATTCTAAAATGTACAAATAGTGCAATACATTTTACAAAATATAAATATCTAGCAAGATGTAAACATAAGATGAGCTGGGATGGGGTAAGGTGCGGTATTTAGCAATATAATATAAAGAATCTAAATTTACAGAAATTACAATAATTACAAAAATTACAAAACCAAACTGAGTATGAAGAGGGAGGTAAGCTACATATGAACCAGAATATAAGACTGAGGAATATGAAGATGAAGGGATGAAGAGAAGATGAAGAGATGAAGAAGAAGAGAAAGAAGAGATGAAGAGAGGAGAAGAAGAGAGAGAGAGAGGACCTCAGGTCACTGCATCTCCTCTGTCCATCTCACGACCTGAGGTGGATGCGTTGTAAAGTCTTATCGCCACAGGGAGAAAGCACTTATAAAAGCGTTAACAGACTCCAATAACCTTGCAAATGAAAATAAAAATACATAGGGGAACCTCATTACTAAATTAATTTCAACCCTTTCAATTGAATCGAAAGAAAAGCATTTCAACTTTCCTTGAAAGTTTATCAGTCTACCATTGGATCTAATTACAACCAGAGGCCTTCTGGTCTACACCGTTAACACCCTTTAGAAGGCAAAAATGAACTTCCAGAACTATTTGCATTACTGATTTGGTCTGGCTAGAAATTTGGTGAAGACATTCATGGTCACGATGATTTGGAATAACTTTGGTGATCCCCGCACTTTTTACCGCCATCATCAGGTCAAATTAGGATTGTGATTGTTAACATGGTACCATGCTGATGTTACCATTTACTGTGTCACACTGTGTAAGTACAGCCTTTGCAGAGCCGATAGTGTGGCTGTCAGTCTTGTTTAAAAAACGTCTTAATAGGATGATGACATATCATGTTATACTACGTTATACTAATATAAAGTAGCATTTTGAGACAAACCAGGTACAACAGATCTGCTCTCACTCTCTGTCACACTTTGCCTAATTTTTTCTGGGTCTACTTTGATCTTCCACTCTTCTCTATCACGTAAAGTATGTGAGGCCTCAGCTACTCGTGTTGGCTCTTCTACAAAAAACAGCCAGGAGAGTTTGGCATGTCAAGCCCCAGCATGTTAGCGTCTCACTCTGAACAGAGACATCACTGGCTCCAGATGCAGCTGAAGGCCCTTTTCCTGACGCTCAGCAGCCACTGTGTTGATGGGAGTACGACCATGTTTCACAGCTAACTGTCACACCGAGCAGTGTGCTTTGAAAGAGCTGTGTGAAGTGCAAATATTATATTCAAATTCATCTTTCATCGTGTTCTGTGATCTACACCACCACCCTCAGCTCCAATCAGGAGTTTGCTCCTCCCTGGTGACTAATGAGCCAGGTGTGACCCGTTAACTGTTGGTCATGGCTACTGATTATATAATGTATACAGTATGTGGTAATAATGAAATATCATTTAAAAAAGATTTGGGGTAAGAGCGCTTCCTGGACTCAAAACAGGTTTGGTTTGAGGTGCTCTTTGAATAAGGATACATGGGGATGCAAAAAAATCACAAGAAAAAAAACTCAAAGACTTCCTGACTGAGGCTTGGTGCTGAAACACATCAGATTTAGTTTTTAGATCTAACATGACTATGCCATTACAAAAAAGACATTTTAATTGTTTAAAAAGAGAGTGCCTGGAGGTTTATTTTTTTGTGATTTTAATAATAATAATGAAACTTAACTGGTGTCATATCTTTTGAAAGGATGAAATTCAGTCTCTCTGTAAGTGTATCTCCGTGTCTCAGTAGAACATGTTCATTTGATGGGAAACCCATTGTGGAAAGAGCTGAAACAAACAATGGTCAATTAATCGATCAAACAAAAAACTAATCAGCAACTATTTTGATAATTGATTAATCACTTTATTCTATGTTTTTTTTTTTAGCAGAAATACTGAAAATTCACTGGATTACAGCTTCTCAAATGTACATATTATCCGTGGGACAAAGGGACAGGATCATGCTGATTGATTGCCTTTAATTGTACAAAAATGAATGAAAACTAAATGTGGGGCCAATCTAGTAAGATGTTAAGACTGGATACGTGGAAAATTTGACCTGCTGGTGATGCTAAAGGAAAAGTCCGTAGACCAAAGTGGTGGACGTCTAATCAGTCTCAAAACCAGCGCACATAAAAACTAGTCGCGTGCACGTGATGCGAGCGCACAGAACAGAAAAGCCTCCTCGCGAGGGAGGATTTCTGCTCTGCATTCACAGATGCGGTCCTGTGAGAATGGGGCGGGGACGAGCGTGAGCTTGACCCTTCCTACGCTCTTGCAACTGCTCAACCTTTGCTTGCTCGATGTTTTTGAAACTTTACAGGCCGGGATAGAACTGAGCCCTGTTTCTGGACGCTTTTTTTTTTTGTTTTCTGAGGGGCCTGTTTTTGAAAATGCATTTTTTATCAAAAGAAATGTATGTATATATAGAATGCAGGTGTGTGAATATATATGTTTATGCAGGTGTGTTAATTAGCTTCGCTGTTCTGAGAATATAAGAGCTACCGTTGAAATATGTAGGTTACTTTACTAACTTACACAAGGTGATTTTAGCTTTTCTAACAAATCAAATATTTAGCTAGCTAACAGAGTATTATGGTGCATAAATAACGCGGAATGAATTATCCTCCTGGGAATCAAGGGGGGAAAAGTGTCTTTCAATTTCCTTTTTTTTGTGATTTCCTACCTATTTAGGGTTAAAAAAAAAAAACATCTTGCAATTTAGACTTAAAATAAATAAATAAATGTATGTCCTCTGTACAATGCAGCAGGGATTGATAGAGTAGCTCAGCAGAGTAAAAGGAGATACATGTGAACAAAATGTCCACCATAGAGGACACAAGTCAATGGGCTGGGTCTCAGGAGGTTAAAATGGGATCTCTGAAAATTGTTGTAGGCAAGACAATGGTTGCTCTGGCAACTGTCTGTCTTTGAATGTGTCAGTTATCAAACCAAACGGCCAATCAAAAGGTAGAGTGACCAATCTATTCCATCCCCGCCTCCAAAGTCTGAAAAGACGACCTGACGAGCGAGCGATGTTGAGCAAAGGGAAGGTTGAGCACGTGCTTGTCACAGCCAACTCTCACACATTGACCGTGAGACACACTTTTCACAAGCTCTCATGCCACACATCCATTTTTTCATGCAATAAAAAGCAAATGTATTATTCGTGTCTTATATAAGGTAAGAGATAAGATAGAACTTTATTTATCCCGAGGGAAATTGTTGTGCAACATTTGCAATACACAGGAGGAGACAGTATACCAATTCTAAAATGTACAAATAGTGCAATGAATATGTATATGTATACATGCCTTTGACATGTCCATGCAGGGTAAACACAGGTGTAATCAATAACATTAATCATGGACCTTTTCCATTTGGTGTGCCAGGGCACTGGTATTGTGCTTGTTTGCTACTTGGGATGGCTGGGACCATAATTCATTTGATCAACTAGAGAGCATCTTGCGATGGCATCCCAGCAGCCGTGACACGTAAAGTAGGAGGCCAATGGTCCGTTCTCCACATCCTACCGCCCTACTTCCACACCATTCAAAATTCATAATGTAGCAGAAGATCAGTAATGTATGTTGGCCCTATACCAGTATCACCAGATCTGCACTTTTCTAATTCATCATGTTATTCCTGTAATAGTGCACGATGTTTCAGATGTCCACACCCTCTGTCCTCAGAATCAGCAGCTGTCACAGGTCGATGGTTAGTTGCTATATTTTCATGCCGTGGCGCGGCCACGTCGCAGTCAAATCAGCAGGGAGATATGTGAGGCTTTATAGTTTATAACTTGAGAAGTTGGACTTCATTTCCATTAACATGGAAGGCCCTACCAGTGTCAAATGTTCTCATGACATTTTGGGCAACCAATAGTGATTTTGTTACAAATGTGGCTGGCAATTTGCTGTGGTGTGTAGAAATTCAGGAGCCGGTCGCTGTCTGAAATGTGTACTGAAATACCTGATCAGAAACACGACTACACTTTTCTATTACATTTTCAGTAGCCTGGCATGCTGTTAGCGTGCTTCATGGGGCATTCCACAAGTCTGTGTCCCGTTGAGGGAGCTGGCTAATGTGGAAACAGGTTGATCATGTGCCTGGGAGCATTCAGTCTAGACTGGGTATGGGACCAATGCTGTACTTAGTGCTACCCTGCATTGATAAAAACACTGATGATGTTCCAACTGTACAGACATATATACACATAAATATAATTCATGCTTAAATGCTCACAAAGAGTAAAAGGTTATTTTTTTCCATCTTTGCTCAGTAACTTGTGTTTTGCTCAGTATTGGTTTGTGTGAGTGCAGCATCCTACCTGCCTATAGAATCGGATGTAGTAAACTGAAACTTGTCATTTTCAAATGGAATGATTGCTTTCTTTTTAGCTTTTTAAATGTGAAAGCATGTCATGATCGGTGAATCCTGGCAACAAATGGAGGAGGACTCAAATGCAGACAAATGCAGACAAGGCAAGTAAGTAGGATTAAGAGGAATTTGGGAGCTTGGGAAGTAAGAATGTAGCTGAAGGGGGGGACAGAATGGGAAAAACAGGACTGAGGACGCCTTTGAGACAGTGGGACATTTTAAATGTGCACTGGCAGAAGTTTTAGTCAACTTCACTCGCAGCATGACAGCACAATGGAACAGAAATTAAATATTTTTTCTTAATACCTAAAGCAGATAAAAAAATACCTGTAACTAATTACTGAATCCTAAAACATGTGTCACAGTCTGCTTCTCTCCTGACCTGCTGCACCTCTGTACTTTTCCATTTATCCTGCCGCCACCTCACCCCACCAGGCAGCCACGCCCACCTCATCAGCTCACCTGGGCTCCAGCTGCATCTCATCTCCAATCAAGCCGGTATTTAAGCCTCTCCTGCTCGCTCAATGAGTCTCTCCAGAACGCCGCTCTGGACTGGTTTCCTGCCGCTGACCTGCCGCTAACCTGCCCGTCTCTTCTGATTCCCAATCCTCTGACTGGCCACGATCTACCTTCTGCCGGTCCCCTGCTGGTTTGTCTGCTTGGATTTTGTGTGTGCTCATTATGTGTCCTGCCCTGTACCTGCCGAGCTTTGACATATATTATCAACTGTTCCTGGTCCAGGCTCTGGTCCAGGCTCTGGTCCAGGCTCTGGTCCAGGC
>CALSBV010000001.1:454753-479127 GCA_943590825.1 Bovichtus diacanthus | reverse complement strand
ACTTACAATAAGTGCAAACAATCATGAGGACACAAACTCCGAACAGCAAGAATCTTGCAAGTACATCAGCTTCAAATGACCCAAACCAATGTAAGAGCAACATACAAAAACAATAGAATGACAATTCAACTATTAGCTTCAAATAAGCCAAACCAATTTAACTGCAACATACAAAGAACATAATTATTATTATTATGCAGTGGAAACAGCTGGGTTGTACCGATGGCCGTAGCCAGATACGAGGTCCCGACCTCTGTAATTATTTCCTAAAAACCCACTGTATCTGTATCTGTGTCTGTATCTGTGTCTGTGTCTGTATGATGTGACACCACTTGAAACTGACAGCTGGTGGTGAAGATGTGTCTGTGAGAGGACTGGAGAAGTAGACACTGTGTGGCAGCCACCGTCTCCAGTGCGCTCTGTGGCGCACTGAGAGGCGCAGACTCGAGTTCCCTGCAGGAATATTACACACAAAAACTATATGAAAACTAAAATCATACTTGGTGATATATGCCCAGTATTAAAAGATGTTATTGCAGACTGTTTGCAATTGCAAAGATCTGTCATGCAATTGTGTGATTTTATATGAAATACAAGGACCTTTTAGAAAACTGCAGATTATTATTACAGATTAAGATTGATTAGATTTGTGTTTTTGTTTTGTATTTATTAACTGAAATGTGTGACGTGTAGAAAAACTGATTGAAACGGACGATTCAACAGAGACTGCTCGTTTCAAGATTGCCTGGTGTTTCTCCTCCAACCCCCACTTTTATCCTAATGCAATACTTATGGAATGGAATACTAAAGTGATAGCAGATTGTCTCATTTGAAATTAATGGACTGCCACTGGAGAGCAATGCAATCAAGGCATGAAGTGTCATCCTGGTGTGAGAGCCACTCCACTCCTCCAGAGGGGCCACAGGCTTTTCATGCTCAACCTTATATCTCTATCTCTCACACTCTTGGAGGAACAGTGTATAAAAGCGCTGGATCAAAGGAAAATGATAGCTAGTCTCATAAAATATACTAGATTATGAATTAGGAAATCTGATTAATGATTAAATTAATAACTATAAACAAAATTACCATATCAATATCTAGTAAAAGTTGAAGAATTTTGGAATTCTTTGATAGTAGAGGTTGGCAATACTCACTAGTGTACAACATAAAAAAAAAAAAAAACAGCATGTATATTCCAAAAAGCATTTATTAATAAGATAATACATGTCAAAACACACAATATCTAATATGTGTGTGTGTGTATGTGTGTGTGTGTGTGTGGCCAAAGTGCGGCCCTGTGACCGTCTCTACGTGCTCTGTACTGTCGTACGGGACGTATGAAGCAGGAGCTTTCAGTCCTCAGCTGTGTGGATCGCTACATTAAAAAGACAAATTCACAAATGATGGTGAGATGGTAACGTGTATGATAATAGTGCAGGGTTCAGAAGATGTGAGTGTGCATGTGACTGTCTGTGTGTACAACACTAACACATCACCTGGTGAAACATTAATGTTCCCTGTAATGTTCCCTGTAATGTTACCTGTAATGTTCCCTGTAATGTTACCTGTAATGTTACCTGTAATGTTCCCTGTAATGTTACCTGTAATGTCACCTGTAATGTTACCTGTAATGTTACCTGTAATGTTCCCTGTAATGTTCCCTATAATGTTACCTGTAATGTTACCTGTAATGTTACCTGTAATGTTCCCTGTTAGCTCAATACAACAGATCACACAATACAGCTCAGTGAATAAAGTCAACACATGTTCATACATACAACAACAGTACACTGTAGCAGTTCCATGCTTACTTAGTTGTGTAAGGTTGGTGTATAATAAATAATATATTAATCCCAGTGAAGGTTCAGATGATGAATATAAAGGCTACTTAGCTCTCAGCTCTCAGCTTAGATCCTCTGAGATGAAGGGAAGCAGCGTGCTGTCTTTATTGTGCAGCGAGCTGCCGGTCAAGTCGTGTTCTTTGCTGTTTACTGCTTAGTCAGCTGTGTGGAAGACAGAGGAGACCGGTCGCTCTGTCTGTTACCTGCAGGATACAGTTAGCTCCTTGCTAACTACTTGTTGCTCCTATTGTGAAGCCTAGCCGGCTGTGGAGAGCCGCTGCTCCTGAACTTGTTTACTTTGGACAGGCACTTGCGTTCTCTGCCATTAAAGAAGGAGTGCAGTGATCAGAGAGCCAGCCGATGCTGCGGGCTGCGGTGGCGTGCTTTCGGCATGGAGGAGGAGTGGAGGAGCAAGGAGAGAAAGAGAGAGAACACATGGCTGTGTTTTGGTTTTATCAGCAGAGTTTTCACACCTACGAGCGAAAAAGGTGATGTCAGGTTGCAAGTGAGGGAGGATCTAGACACAAAGGATCATGGGAAAGTAAGTCAATAGCTCAATTACCATACTGTGAGGACTGTCATGTATGTTTAATCTATAACTTTTAAAAGAAGGCTTAACTGAATCTGAAACATAGTCAGCATGGTGTGCCCAACACCTCAATTTATCAGAACAGAGGAAGAGAAAAGAAATACTCTTAATGAGGAGTGTGCGGCCCTGCAGGTAACAGGATGACACTGTCTGTCAGTCCAGAAGCAGAAGCAGCCTCTCGCAAAACACCTGATTCTCACTTAATCCACCCACAGTATGAGGGACACTAGAAGGCTTCAAAAGGAGACATATAGCCAGGTTGACAGCAAATGTGATTATTTGGCAGATACCACTGAGGTCAGAAGAGTGTTGAACTATGCCATCTGGTTGATGTGTTACTACCGAAGAAGGGGAAACTAAAACAACTGGCCATGTACATTTACATGAAAGAGTGTTTTCCTATTCGTTTCTTAATACAATACAAATGAATGTTGAGAGTTGTTGGTGACTGTAATCTAGTCGCTTGATCCGTAAGAAATTAGGGAAAAAATCCAGAATCCTTTTTCTGTGCAAAAAGGCTTTCTTCAGTTCAGATGAAGCTAATATGAGGCTTGAGCAGTCTGAGTTAGACTAAATGAGTGGGTATCTTAGTTAATCTTTTTAGTTCAAAATCCCCTATTTGTGTTTCCCTGAACTGTGCTAAACTGGGATTATAAATGAAGCGTATGTGTTACTAATGTTATTTTGATGCCAAATACATTTTCAGCGAAAATTGCCAACATTTTTTGTGGCTCATTTTTCTACCACACGCAAATCGCAGAGAAAGGGGTCCAGGTACACAGCAGACGTCCTGGACTTTGACACCAGAGTCATATGTGTGGTTGGTTTTAGGCATCAAAAGCACTTTAGTTAAGGTTAGGGAAAGATGGTGGTTTCAGTCAGACGTTAATAAAGTAAACCTGTTGTGTCTCATGCTTTAAGTCAGTTTTAACTTTTTCAGTAAGCAATATCATCACCATAGCACCCTTCCCTAACTTAAACCAAGTGCAAAAATAGGAGTTGGTAATTGACCCAGGAGGCCGCTGTTCGTGTCCCGTTTTCAATCAAAAGTCAACTTTGAGTTACTACTACTAGTTAACTTAACTAACAAACGTAAATTATGTACGTAAGCCAAGTTACGGAACAATCGTATTCATTTTAAACCAAACCATGATGTTTTCCTAACCTTAACCACGTAAAATTTTAAAAGTTCAATGTGTAAGATATGCCAGAATTTAAACTTATAATATTAAAACAATGAACTAACATTATCAGCAGAGTGTAAAGAGTTAACAGTGTTGATGTTAAAGACGTCTGTGTGTTGTGTTGCATAGATATCTGCTGAAGTTAGCATGCTAACAGCTAGCTGCTCCGTCCAGTGTGTAATACCACTTGTTCCTCTAGAGGTGATAGTGAGTCAGTGTAGCTGCAGTAGATTCAGGCAGCCGCAGTAAACACACAGATATCTGAGCTCCATGTGAACATTATAAGATAGCAGAGATATTTAGACTCTCAGAGTTTCATCAGTCTGCTCTAATGAACTAACTGACAGGCTTGTACAAAAGTATAAAATACACAGGAAATATATCAACACTAGAAGAGAGAGAAATATAGCTGTAGAAAACAATACAGAATATACAAATATAAGAATAGATTAGAATAATCAAAAACTTAGAATACAATAAATATGAAAAACTACCACAACTATAACATAAATATCTTAACAAATAATATGTTTAAATTGTATGGACTCAGTAGTAGAGATGAAATAAAGCCCCCTATTTATTTGGAGCAGGTGGCTAGGAATTACACATTGAACCTTTAACCAAGTAGCTAACTTACCCATCCCCGTGTTTAAAACTGCAGCTGTTTCACAGCGTGTGAATGTCGCTGGTACTCTCCAACAGTCCTGTATGTCGTTTTGGTATTCATGGAATGACCTATTCTGTCATGTAGGTATGAGGACAGGTTGGAGTATTCTATTAAAAACGGAGTAAAAAAAATGTAACTGATTGTTAAGGAGTTAGATTAGAAGATTGTTGCCACTTTCATATTTGTATAGTAAATATAAGGCTACAGCCAGCACCTGGTTAGGTTATCGTAATTTCCGGACTATAAGCCGCTACTTTTTTCCCACACTTTGAACCTCGCGGTTTATACAATGACGCGGCTAATTTATGGATTTTTCCCGCTTTCACAAGCTTCATGTCGCCAAAAAACTGAGCACCGTCGCATAATGTGACGTAAATCGAGCGCGCTCAAACTTCCCATTCATTACGGTAATTAACTTTTTTACGAAATTTCTCGGTGTTTCATTCAGTGTACCAAATGAACCTCTAAAAACATTATGCCAACCTTCAATTGCATTATTAGTTCTTGGAATGTCTTCAGCAGCGGACATTATGAACAGCGGACATTATGAACAGCGGACATTTTAAACAGCGGACATTATGAATGGTCACGATTCTGATTACGGTCATGTTGTCACCCTCATCATCAGACTCGGAGAAAGGCATATGATGCAGCTTTCAAGTTGAAGGCGTTTAAAAGCCTATTTATTTTTGTTCCAAGCCGTGTTTCGTTAAAGCCTGTGTAAAGTTAATTTGTTTCAATGTACCGCTAGGCACCTGCGGCTTAAAGACATGTGCGGCTTATTTATGTACAAAATACATATTTTTAAAAAATTCAGTGGGTGCGGCTTATATTCAGATGCGCTGAATAGTCCAGAAATTACGGTAGTTAAGACTGGATGTAGGGAAACAGCTAACTTGGCTCAGTCAGAAGGTAACAAACACCTCTAAAGCTCACTAACACGTTATATTTTGTATGTAAAAAAAGAAAACACATTGCTGTATTACAGTTTCACGTGTGTAACTATTTCTGGAGCTTATGTCACTAAACCTCCTCAGTTCACCCTTCCGTGGTTACATCGAGCAGCCACTGTCAAGCAAAAATGTTCCACAGTACATTATCTAGTGGTGTATCTAGTGGTGTATCTAGTAGTGTATCTAGTATCTAGGTACATTTGAGATATTTCACCCTCTTTCTCTTCCTGTTTCAGCAGTGAACCTGGTTCACGCTTTGTTCTTCATGGCCACTGCCTGCATTTTCTAAAATGATGACATAGGCAGTGGAGTTCAAACTGGGTGCAGTATTACTCTTTTAGGAAAGTGTATTGTTATGGTCAAATTAGAAGGACCTGAGCTATAACTTCAAACCAGTTCAACAGTAATGTATGGCTTTACAGCGAATGGGAATAGGAGCTTAATGATCAGAGGTGGAGACAGATGTTCATCATACTTCTTCCTCCAAACCTTCTGAAAAATGCCTTGGTTGGAAAGATTTATTTCTCCCTCATTTAATGCACATAACTTATTTGCCGTTTGATGGTACCATGTCTTGTAATACCACTTGTTCCTCTAGAGGATATTAAGTCACTGGATGGATCTTGCATTGTGCGTATTCTTTCCCGCTGACTGACTAGCAGGCTTACACAGGAGTAAAAAATACACAGTAAATATATCAAGACTAGAAGAGAGAGATATAGCTGTAGAATACAATACACAATATAAAGAATACATTAGAATACTCTGAATTATTAAATACAATAAATATGACAAACTACTACAATTAAAACATTTTTTAAATCTTTAAATCTTTTTTAAATTTCTTTTTCCGTTTCAGTAGACCTCACACAAAATTCCCCAGAGTGCTTTAACAATGACATATTACAAAACATTCTGATGGGCCTAAGAAAAAAGATTTAAATGTATTTGTTGAAATATCATCAAATCAATAAATCTACCTGCCTGTCTACCTCATGGTCTGCCTGCCTTCAAGCACTCTGCCCATCACTAGTCTCTTCCACTAGCGTCTAGCTTGACAGCTGTGAGTACTAACAACAGCCATGTTCGTAGTTTACGTTGACAATGACCATGTTGGGGGAGTTGCTTTGGAGGGAGGGCTAAAAGGACAGTCAGTGTTGCAAACTTGGCAACTTTTGGAGCTAGTGCAGCAAGCTACTTTCATTGGAAAAGAGTTGGAAACATTAGGCTGGGTTTTTCGGTTGGATCACTTCAAAAATCTAACTTTCTCCAATCTTACCCACCCTCATTTTAGCAAAGTCAAATAGTTCAATAATATCACTTTAGACAATGCCCACAGGACAGGCATTTGTATGTGGAATGAAATGAACGAATGAATGAAGAAGTAATCATCCACCTTTGTAGAATAAGCTTTAAAAAAAAAAAAAGCCTCTATAATCCAAGGCATCAGGCTGAGATTGTCCCTTGAGTTGACAGAACTCACAGACACCTGGTTGCATGTCAGAAAAGCCTGAGTTCATGCCAAACTAAACTATACACAAACTATATTCAGAGGAACATTGATTGATTTGCTGATAATAAAAGAGACAGAGGAAAAGCATTCAATAATGTTATGAATTACAGTCTGGGAATCTCACATCTATATTGGGTCAACAAGAAACCTTAAAGTTAGGGTAGACAATTTATTTCAGAAGGATTTTTGTTATATTTGTTCAAATGTTCTTTACATCCTAACAGCAAACATTTAATAAAATCATCTGACAAAAAAAGAAAGAAATGTGTGTCGCAGGTCTGTAATAATTGGTTACGTTGATTTTGATGTTTTCTTACGTCTGAACAAGACATGAGGGGGTTGTAAAATCTATGAAGTTAATAATATTTCGTTTTTTGGCGACATCATCTGAAATGTGTACTGCACTAAATTATATGAAGAGATGTTTCTATTTTTTTGTCCTCCCCAATGGTGTAAATATCGATGGTGAAACAAGAGCAACTACAGAGTGGCCAAGATGCTGTCAGGGGCCCATGCTGAGTTATTATTGTAGGGGGACCCTCTAATGCTTCTGCCGTTTCAGAGAGCCACCATTCAACAAAAACATTGAGATTTCTTACTGAAGTGATAGCAATAAATACCACCTTCCAGCCTTGTGTAAAACACTTAAAGTTTTGAATCATAGTCTATGTTAAAGTATTAGACAGACCGTTAGATTAGTGTTGATAACTGTGGTGTATGCATGTGTGCGCATGGATGATCGTGGGCTTAATTTTTAGGGCAAGGGCCCAAGAAAAAAGATTTGCACCGGGGGCCAATCACAACTATGTTACATTGCTGGTCCTCCATATTTACATACTTGAGGTATAATAATGTATAATGTAAATTATGACCTAAATGCTAAAACATATAATTGGATCAACAAATCTATGACAATCATTAGAAAAGTAGACTTTGTGGTAGAACACTTTAATAGGATTGCATTAGGTGCAGCTAATACCAGGGTAGAATCTCCAGTCAATCGGATCTCCATGTTACCAGATGGACAAAGTCAACTAGAGCACTGAGAGGAAACATGCAAACTTAAAAAAATAAATAAACTTAAATAAAAAAAAGGGACCAGGACGAAGACTGAGGAAGCAGTGTGATATAACAGTTCTGGTATCATGGTGAGGACTCAAAAGCAGGACGCAGAGACAAGGCAGGTAGAATGAAAGGAAGTTAACTTTATTTACAACAGGTTTGAAGTCAGCGAGACGAACGATTCCAAAGTGATTCGTCAAAAGACACAAATCGGGTACAGTAAAGGATCTGGCAAAGGGCAAGTGTATGTGCAGGATGTAATCAGGTGACAGGGGAAATGCAGGAAGGGGCAATGTCTTTGTATCACAAAAGTAACAGTGACGGTTTCTTAATTATGATGCTATCAAATGTAATTCGAGTGGAATTTCATGTCTCCCTAAATGTATTTGCTGAATTAGCAGAATATAAGCGTCATTTCTTGGAGACACTAACTAATACGATGTTAAAGGTGACAGTATCAGATCTCACATTGACAGAATCCTAACAATAGCAAACAGATCGCTCCTGTTCCTACTTTTGTGTGAAAAAGGCCTAAAGAAAAAAGTTTTACAGTATATGCCACTTCTGCTGTCTGAATATAGTTGCATGACTGCTGAAAGGTAACCACTTGACATGCACGGCTCATGCCAATCTGCCAGTACATTTTCTAGAGCTCACTCACTTCTCTGGTGTCATGAGAATCAAGAGGCTTCCACAAGTATGTTGAATGCATGTTTACACTGTTGCTGCGAACATGCACTCCTTCCTTCCTGTGCTTTACAGTTTGTCACCCCTTTTTGTCACAGAAGCAGCAGCAACACTCCAGCAGCACACCTCAACAAGAGCAGATGGGGTGGAGAGAAACAAACTTGGCGACCCTGAAAGAACAGAGGCATATCTAGCAAACTGCATAATCCTGCACAATACTGTGTCATTTACTCATTTTGTCATTTCATTCAATCAACCAAGGAGATAATCTCCCTGGATTACATTGAACAACTACCTTTTTTTCATGTCTAATGCCAACAATTAAAAAACATTTTTTTTATTTATACAATGTCTGAGCATGGCACTCTATGGTTAAGGTTAGGTAATACTAATAATTCAAATGACCATGAACTCACTTTACTCAGATCCAAAGTACCAATACCCCAATTTAAAAAGACTGCATTATGAGTAAAAGTGCCCTGTGACTGATATATTATTATATAATGTATGTAAATGACCAACGTAAAAAGTGCATATTCCTGCTTTTCTTTGGACAGTGTCGCCTCTACGTTGGACACAATGCACCTGCTGTGTGATTTCTGCACGTGGGATGAATTTAACCAAGTAGATATTTATCATGTAGCTTCATGGAGTGATAGTTTTAGTGCAATAGGGAAATCAGAAAGGAATCAAGCTTTCACAAACATTGCCAGACACACTCACCGAAAACAGACGTCTCTTGTTGTGCTCCTGGTGGCATCACTCCTTTGTCACTTCAGTGTGCAGAGCTGTGCTGCATCCTCTTATCCCACCTCTCCATCTGAAAGCACAACTTTGCATATCAACGAGTGAGCTAAAAACTGCATTGTCATCCTGTAAGGAGGAGCTGGATGATGTGTCCTACAAATGAGGTGTAGAAGTGAGTGAAGAGAGGAAAAAGAAAGAAGAGCTAGTCCATAAGTGACAAATGTACTGTAGAACGACTATACTACTGTGAAAGAGTGTGTTATTCTCTTACCATTCCAGCTCCTTATGTTTACAGGGGGTGAGGGACAGGGGATGTTCAGGGGGAGATAAAAAGTCAACAGTATATGTGACATAGGTGTGCAAAAAAATACCACATTAAATGTGATCTAATCCTGGCTGTGGCTCAGGAGGTGGAGGTCATCCACCAGTCGGTGGTTCGATCAGTATGTCGAAGTGTCTTTGGGCAAGATACTGAACCCCAAATTGCTCCCGATGGCATGGCCAACGGTGTGTGAGAGTGTGTGTGAATGGTTATCACTGATGAGCATGTGGCACCTTGTACAGCAGCCTCTGACTCTGTATGAATGTGTGGGAATTGGTGAATGCTGACGTGTTGTAAAGCGCTTTGAGTGATCGCAAAGATTGGAAAAGCGCTATATAAATGCAGTCCATTTACCATTTAATCGGTCGCCTGAAAATGTGTTCTGGCTTTGTGATGGAGCGCTGAGCGAAAACTGATGTGCAGACACATGGATAGTTTGTTAAATTGTGTGGAAAAGATACCATTGTGAGTCGTCAAAATAACAGAGATGATCATTGACGAATAAGATTTGATAGTATTTTATGCATCTCCATCATGTGTTTTCTCAGGAACTGTTCAAGGCCACTGTTTAAACAGGATGCACATACAGTAATAAGCTGAATATTCAGTGTTTATAAAAAGTATTTACTCCTCTTGGAAGTTTTTATGTTTCACGTCTACAAAGTGGTCTAAATTAATAGCCATTTGATTGAATTGAGATCTGGACTGTGACGAGGCCTCAGGTGGCCCCACAAAGCCAGTCAGAGATCACAGGTACCACAAAGGTTGTCATCAGCTTCCTTTGCTAACCCAGGGTTTCTTCCTCAGAGGATGGTGGAAATGTTTTCATTCATGTTAAGGAAAACACAAAACTCAGGCGACAGTATTATCCAATGTACACAAAATATAAAGGAATATAATGATGTAAGGCTCGAAGGCATTCTGTATTGTTCAATCTGCACCGCGTTCTCAGAGATCCCCACCGACAGCACACACCGTATCATATCACATGTTTCTTCTAACAAAATGATGAGTCCATGAGTCCTGATTTTACGCCTTGTGTGCACACACGCATCTGTCTGTGATCAGCGTCTCCTCTCCTCTCCTCATCCCTCTGTGTGTGCGAGTGCAGACCGAAGCTACTTTAAAGTTATGTTTGAGGAACCTGTTCCCCTAAACGGCGTCATTTTGAGGCTGATTTGACAGGCTGCAAGCCTGTGCATAATGCAGCCGTCAGAGGCTTCTGCTCAGCCCTTTCGGTCGGAACACCCCACAGGTTGCATCGGAAAGCAATACAGTTTTCATTATTTATCAATGCATGTTTATTAAATTAGAATGAATTTGGAAGGGGCACAAAAGCTCATTTGGACAGTTGATTCCCCCCCTCTCTCCCATGCCCCCGGCACCGGTTAAATAGGTTATCGGTGCACTTGCTCATATGCAGTCAAGTGGAGTTGTTGAGAGACGATTGGGAGACTATCAATTCGCACATCATTGGATCCGTTCCCTCAGCAGAAAACTGCTCGCTTCTCCAATTTACAAAATTCACCATTTGGATTCAATTCCCCCCAAGATCCAAGTTCTCATGCTATCAGAATATTCAATGTCTATGAATCAGAAGTTGTCTTAAACTTCTGTTCCTGCTGAACATCAACTATTTTTGGGTGGTAATAGTGGCCTAGAATTTGAACTCAATAGTATTGAAACTCATGTGCTGATATAACATTTGGATTCCACAGTTTCAATCAATGTGGTGACTCATCATCAACATGTGATGACTGTTAACAAGCAGAACACAGATATGAGTTACCTACAAACACATTTTATCCAAATAGTTCAAGAGGTTTTTGAGTAAGGACATTGAAACCAACAAGTGTTACAATTGCCCCAGGTTACCCCTAAACTGTTCTACCTGTGATTTTATAGGAGGCTTATTTTAGAACCAGTGTGAGCACATGGCTAGAGAACACTAAAAACATATTCAGCAGTGAGTTCAGTTAAAGTTCGAAATAAAATGAAATAGTATTCCTGCTCAGATTTTCTGCATCACTGATATACTGTAGGTTCCTGTAGCAAAACAAATGCAATGCGATGCAAACAGTTAGTGCTACTTTAACTGCTTGGCTTCGTTCAGTGTCATTACTAATGTACAATACAGCTCAACAATATATATAACATTTTCCCTCAGCTAATAATCTATATCGCTCATAGAATTACTACTGACTACAGAGTGACGCCATTTCCAAAGGAGTTATTCGTCAAAGGTGCTTTTCACCCTCACAAGCCTTCCAGGGAATGCAGCAGAGAAGCATCCCCACGGCATGATGCTGCCACCATAATGCTTCATAGTGAGGACGTATGTTTATGATAATGTGCAGTGTTTGGCCTACACCAAACATTGAGTTTAGTCTGTTGACTCAGTTTTGGTCTGATCAGACCAGTGGTGACAACAAATTGTGGTGCACCAACTACTTTGGACAGATGCAAAACCAGTAAGTTATGAAAAATGCCCTATTTTATATCCTCCACACACTTTAACACGGTAATCTACACGGTGTTCTCCTTGATTTGCTGTTATCCGGCTCAATTCTCGTTTGTATGTACTGTCAGCTATGATTGTTCTGCCAAGCAAGCCAAATTTTATCCCGTTGTCCTCCTGCTTTCATGCTGGGTAATCCTCTCAGAAAGATATAATATAATACACAACAAACGTGTTCTCTGACAAGCTAGCAGTTTTTCACTCCAAAACACCATTTAAATGCTATTATATCCAACCTCACCTTCAATTTCAGGGTAATTAAATAAAAAAATAACAGCAGCAACCGAGGATTTTTTTATGTCACGCATTAATCAGAATTATATTAATTTCTAAGTTACTCAGTACCACTAAAACCACACTTTAGTTCTGCAGCCAGCAGGTGGGGCTTTGCCCGTCGCTTCTAGATCAGGCAGCTACCAAGAGGGAAGAAATGTGTCTGTTTTTTGCTGGCTTGTTAATGTTAGTCAGTGGTAATACATTCAGGAGTCACCGAGTTATGAACAGAGTTTGAGGGGCTGAAATCTCAAAACGGGCAACCAGCAATATCTCTGGAGTTCCAGTGTAGCCAGTAGATATCTGGGCAAAGACTTCCTTCAGTGTGCAGCGGTCAGTTGTTTACAGTCCGATTAGCAACTTCAGATTCAACTTCAACTTCGAGAATGGAGTTGGAGTTGCGAGATGACAATGTCAATGACCGTAATCAGTTTACAAGCTAATAAAAGTCTAATAAAAAGCTAATAAAAAAACAAATAAAAAGCTATTAAAAAGCTAATAAAAAGCTAATCATCGTCAGACGATAGCCGCGGGTTCAGAGATCGCATTTTGGACAATGCGTTCACCTCTTTTGCTCTCCACACGAGTTGTTTACCTGCATACAACTAAAGCCCGCTCGAACGTGATTGGCCGTTACTACTTGGACTACAAACGGAAGCCAGAACGCTTCCGAAATTGAAATCTTCTATTCTGAATATGAACGCAGAAGCTGTTTATAGATATTAAAGGGGGTGTGACGAAACTTCTGGAGCGCTGCGTTTACCCACTGAGGTTAAAGTTAACCTAGCAGCTGATGATCAGTTAACATCCAAACTGTTGTTATGCACAGTCTCTCTAAATTCCTTCAGAGTCGGCACAGGTTTCACTCAGCTTCTGAGGACAGCGTGCTCTGCGCAGATTGAAAGCTGTGCCATACTGTTGTCAGACTGATTTAACTGGACTCCGAGGGATGTTGAGTGAATTACTAACTGTGGAAGAAAATTATATATATATATATATATATATATATATATTAGGTTTCACAAAATCTGAAAATATGCTCAAATTCAATAAGCTTGCAAATCTAAAAAGTTAAAACATCCAGTGACTTAAATTGTCTTGGTCAAATTCAGACACTAAAATGCAACATATAGAATTTTGAATTGAATCCAGAATGTCAAGAAAAAGCAATGGAGCCTGAATGCAATTGAACATATTTCAAACACCCTACTGTTGTATTTATACTACAATCCATATAAATCCTTAGGATACACACATGTTAACTTTGTTAAACTAATTATGTGACTTCCAAACTAATTTAATGATTACGGAATGTCCAAGTACTTTGTATTACAAATGTGTAATTCATTTAGATAATTTTATATATTATAGTTATGTTTTCACTTTGACGTTGAGGATTATTTTTCTGTTAATCGGTATCAAAAAATCCACAATACATCCCCTTTGATTCAATATTGTAAAACTGACTAAATTCAAACTCTCAAGGGGGGTACTATAATTACAGTTATTTATGAGCATAATGGTTCATTTCATAAAATGAAAAAACTAATTTGCTCATAGATGTATTAGACAAAACCTGTAAACATATTAGCTGAATATGCTCTCAGAACACAGCAGCTGGAACACAGGATGCAGCATACACTGAAACCAGATGGCAACTGCTGGTTAATTGCTAAATAATCTTCCCAAACACTGGATTGTGTTTTTTTTTAGGTGTAAGCCAGTATTTCCAGACTGCCTGCTGGGAGATCAGAATTTAAGTCGTATCTGCAGGGGGAATTTCTCAGTGGGGCCTCTGCTATTTTAAAGCAGATTAAAGCTGTGATACGGCTGTTTCAGGCTGCCTCGTCACCCGTGTTTTTGCATTCATTTACAAGAGAGAGATATGTATGAAACAGTGGTGGAAAGTAACCAAGTACATTTACTGAAGTAATTCTTTACTTCCTTGCATTTGAGAGAGAAATATTGTACTTTTTACTCCATTTAATTTTTTTTAACTATAGCTATATCTCATGTCTCGTAAAATATGTTAGTCATTTGTCAAGTCACCGTGTCTAACGTCCAGTCTTGTCAGTCACTGTCTGTCTTTGCACTTTTGTCAGCCATTCCTGATCCCTTTACTTCCTTGTGCGTTTTCCCGCTCCTCGTCAGCGTCTGCCCCGCCCCTGATTGTTTCCACCAGTGCCCACTCACCTCATGTTTAAATAGTTCTGTCTGTCCTTGTCTTGCGTCAGTTTGTCTTCTTATGTCATGAACCTGCGTACTAGTTGGCACTCTGATGCCCACCACCAACCAAGTGGTAGAGAATAGCTATATAAAAGAAGTGGACATAGTCACAGTGATGTCACCCATAGGTCCATGGACTACAGTTTTGAAGCCTTGAATTTAGCATTTTGACCATCTGCATTTTTTTTTTTTTTTTTTTTTTTTTTCTTGGAACCAGAAGTGACAATATTTGTACAAAAGGGTGGAGCGGTAAAAGAGCGAGGCCCGCTGAGTTACCAGCTAATGCTTGCGCTAGATAGATAGCTTGGTTAGCAAGGTGCTTTATCTTAACTGATATTAATTGGATACTCATTTTAGTTAGCAAAAAACTTGCTTAAAACAAATGAACAGCTGACTTGCGTGTATTAGTACAACAGAGTGCTGAACAACGCCGTGGTAGCGACTGGTCAATCACAAGGTTGACCCACCCTAAAGCATACCCAGATTCAACCTTTATTTTCATGCTGTTTTGAATAAGACTAGCGTTTTGAGATTATAAAATTAGGAAAATGTTTATTGAGGTAATAAATCAAGTGAGCAGTAAGGTCATTTTCTCGGACTTCTATACAATTGGACTTACTGCTGGCCAGTAAAAGTAATAAAAGTTTTAATCACACATGCATTTTATTTATTTATTTTTATTTATTTTTTTTTTCAGACCTGGAGTACCCAGAGTTTACAGCCATGCCAGCAGCTCTGTGAGGCTGTACTTCAGCAGAGTTGTTCTTTCACATAAACGCTAATGGTGCAACGCTAACATGCTCACAATACTAACATGCTGATGATTTGCAGGTATAATGTTTAGCATGATCACCATCTTAGTTTGGTGTGTCAGCATGCTAACATTTGCTCATTACAAGTGCAGCTGAGGCTGATGGGAATGTCATTAGTTTTGCAGATTGTAAATTGTATAAAAATGACCAAACATTTGCAAATAAGTGCGTCTGATTTCCCTTCAGAAGGCTTGAATGATTGTGATTTATTTTGTGAACTGAAAAAGATGAAACATTCTAAATTCTTCTTTGTATCTCAACCTTTTTATATAGGACCTTACCATTTCAGTTTGTTTGTGAGCCTGATGTGAAGGACCAGTACCTCCTAGATTTGAAAAGTGAATGCTATTTGATACTCTCTTCAGGTAATAGGTATTGACACCTCGACTGTATGCAACCATGAGAAGCATCTCAGGTAAGTAACAATGATCCCACCTGTATTGGATCTTGATGTCGAAATACGTCAACCTGACCCACTACCACTCAGACTCACTACTAGGACTGTTCCCCTCATCTATTCAGCGACTTATTACATCTTGAACTGCACAAGGGAGCTGCTTCAGTATGTTCCTCATAATTTATTTATTTATTTTTTGTCCTCCCCATTTACATACATGAGGTGGCAGAATATTAGAAACACTTCTTAATATAATGCAATCAACAGTACAACACTACCATTACCTATGACCTCAATGCTACAACATATAGTTGAGTAAGACTTCTATGATTGTGTAAAAGACTGAACATTATAGGCATCATACAAGTAGACTTTATGGCATTTATATTGGATTAGACTTTACAGGTGTACCTAATAAAGTGGCCACTGTGTTTAGCTTGACCCAATATGCGGAGTAGTGTGTCCCAGGCTTATTTGTGTTTGTAAATCAGCATAACTTTTGGTCAGTTAGGAACCTTTAGATGTAGCAATGCCTAGATGCTGAACATCACTTAATTACTAGAGGTGTTTGCTACTTAAAGCTGCTCTTATCAACCTTTCTATATTGATAATGGATCAAATGACTGTAATGTGAAAAGTGTGGATTGCACCTCCTAAGGAACCTTTTAGCATTTGCTTCTCCAGCCACAACTTCGCTGGTTTGGTTCAGTCTCACCACTCATCATTTCTGTTTTCAATGAAAAAGCTATAATAAAAAAGACTACCAGCTCAGCACCAAACTACAGACAAACAGTCAGACTACTTGGTGAACATAGTGAAGTATTTAGTGGCTAAATACCCAGATATTTTGGCGGACACCAAAAGAAAGAGCCAAGAGGAGTGAGAATATTGTACTGACATTCATCAAGTGGCCAGAAACACGACTCCCAATGCTAATGTTACTTTGTAACGGCTGGAAGTTGCCACGAGGCAACTGTTTGCTAATGCTGTATGTTGGCTATATCAACAATGCAAAGTGATATGTTAATCTTGTGTTCACAGCTTGTTGTGGCCAGAAAATCTATTAATGCAGGTTTAAATGACACTATTGGTGTAATTGCATTTTTCAAAACATGGCAAAAATGAACTTACTGACTTCCTGCCTGAGACTCATTCCATCACAATTAACATTTAGCGTACAACATCCCATTTGAACATGTTGTTCACTGATGGATTAGAATTTTCATCTGAGCCACTTAAAAGTATTTGCAAGTGGATTTTCATACTGTGCTGAAATGAATCCAAAGGCTGCCAGTGGAGGTTAAAAACTGCTAGTCTGGAAAATGGAGAGGAGTAAAAAAAAAAAAAAACTAGCAAAAAAAACAACTTGATATGGTCTTTTAATGACCAAGAACAATATTCCATTCTAACAAACCTTTTTCAATCCAACATAATCAGTTCAAACGTACAAGATTCAAACGGGACAATAAAAATAAATAATTACCAGGTTATATGTAAACGCAACATGTATAAAATGTCTCACTCTAAAGTTTGGATTGACTAAAAAAACAGAACATATTGTAAAACCTTCTCGTGCGTCCACCTTTTAGTATATAACTTTAAAAAAGGTCCGGGACACGCATACATCCAGCCTCCATGCTGAGTTTTAACCAGCATGAAACTAACATGAGTCACTGGCTGGTATTTCCATGTGTGGGCTCTAACTATGAATAATCATGACTAACGTTAATGACCTTTCTGGTCCAGCCAACGCCATGTACCCTACAGCCTGAGCAGGCATTGTTCCCTCTGACATCATCTGTTCAGGAGCCGCCCACCAACACCTGATGCAAGCGCGTGGCCTGTCACTGTGTTGTCCTTCAAGAATTGTCAACAAGACATCAAGATATTGCCTCCCATCCACCGCTCACATGCCTCAGTCGGTGTGACCGCGATGTGTGTGGCCAACAACACACCAATGAGTCACCCACCTCTCTGTCCCCCTCATCTGCTCCCACATGGTTGTGCTTCATATGTCAACAGCGTGAGTGAAAGGGAGCTGGGTTTTTTTCTCTGGGTGACTCACCAAAACTCCAGGTTCAGATTCCCACTGGGCCTTTGAGGGAGCAGGAACATAGTCAATCAGCATTTATGACCATGAGCCAAGGATCATTAAAGTTCACAGAAGGCCCCTTTCACATGTGTGGAATAAAATAATTTCAAACATGTCATGTCAAAGTTATGCATACATCAATAATGTATGTAAAACATGATAGCGATCCTCTATAAGGTGCCTATTTCTCTACATCTGGCCTTTTGTCCTTAAAAATGAATCCATCAATGAGATTGTGCTTTCTTTTGGCCCATAATAGTAGCTGTTTGCCAACAGGCTGGTAATGTGCACTCAGAGTAATACCTTAAGAATAAGATTTTGTCGCTTGATGTTGCTATGGTTTCCTGCCCTATTATATCATGGTGATGTTTGTTTCTCTGCCTCTTTGTGTTTTTCAGTACATTATACACGAAGGTGAACAACCTCCATCAGCTCACATCAACATGCACTGTACCTGCAGCGACAGCAGATGGTGCTTCAGGGTGTAGACAAACTGAGCTAACTGTCTAAACTGGAAAACTGTTTGATCTGTCAAGATTGTCAGTGGATTGGAATTAAAATGTTTTAATTGTCAGCAGATTCTACAACAAGGACTACATTTACACAGATGTGCACCACTGATGTTAAGTTGTGAGCTACTGCATTTAGGAGATATACTGTACTGTATATCAAATTAAGTTGACTGTGGCCAAGTCTCAACTCAGTGGAGGGTGTTACAGCCAGGCCCAACACACAGTAATGTAAAAGTGCAACTTCGTGAGTTAATTCCAATGAGTTTAGTTTTTTAAATTTTAGTCCTATTTATTATCAAATCTAAATAAATAAAATTACAGTTCATTGTTTTCAAACTATTTACTGGTTCATAATTGGATGGTGGAGCATCATTTAGTCTTGTAATATTGTGCTGGACAAAGCCAGCTGAGCTTGGATTAACCCCCATGTTAATTCATTAGTTCTTGTTGGCGGCGCTGATGGCGGGCTCTTGCATCCATGAGAGGCAGAGATTGTTTGCAGAGGAAAGGCTATCAAAGCACACAGGATCATTTTCAAGCCTCACATAAGGAACGAAGCTGAGACAGCATTTTTTTTGGTGTGGTTCAGTATCGGTACAGTTGCCAGGTGGCCGGGGTCGGTGTTTTGACACCAAAGCAAAGGTTGTACCGGTGTGATGTGTTCACAGCTTCAGTACCTACGCACTTCAGTTCATATTGGGCGAGAAATGATGCTGAGAACACTCACTCTGTCCTGTTATCAGTTTTCAGAGCTAATTGGTCTGACCTGCTTTCAGTGTGCAAGCTTTTATATTGCTGGCGGCACACACCCTAATCGTTCTGCAGGAGGCTGCAGATGACAGTGACGGAGGTTTGAGGGTTGAGAGAAAACCAGGCAGGAGGGATGAAACTCTAACGGTGTATTTGTCGGTAATAGAGCTAGCACGAGAAATGAGTCAGGCTGATATATTGGGCGATATAACAGTAGTTTATAGTAGATGTATCATATCGATGTTGTTGGAAACTCAAATCTGGAGATTGAGCCATAGGGACATGGTTATTAATTTAATTATTCAGATTTCCTAATTTATAGTCTAGTATATTTGAGACTCTTTTCTGAGACTACATTAACTGGGTATCATTTGACTTTGTTACAAGGTTGGGGCCCCATTGAAATGACTTAATGTATATTAAGTCATACTAATTAATATACATTTTTTCTATTGCACCTACTTTATTGTAGTGCCCATTATTATTATTAATCCCTATTTATGATTTTATGATTGTTCATATTGTTAACATTCATTATTATTATTTTGTGCTAATAAACAGACTTCCTTGCGTACGTAAGTAACAAGAAATTGCAGAATAGAAATACCATGAGCAACTTTATGTACTGCCAAAATTGTTTTAATGACCTCAGTTTGTACACAGAGCGCTAAAATGTCCCACTCAGTATGTATCTTAGACAAAAATATGAAGATGTTTTGTTTTCATGTTAAAGAAATGTTCTTTAAGCTGATATATCGTTATCTGTTTTTATCCGTAGCATTATAGCATAGTAGGTATGCAGACCTAAACCAGCAATAACTGTTTTGTTTGGCCACTTGGGGGCAGCAGAAACAAGATGTGAACACAATACTAACATATTATAAAGTTGATATGGCATAAGAACAGATTCTTATGACTAATAAATTCAGCAGATACAAAGCATTTTAGACAGTTTGATCTCATTGCAGTATGTGGTTATGAAACAAAGGATCATCCAATACAGGCTATACGGTGCTGAATGTCTGATTTCACATAAAATTGCTTGGTTTCTCCCAATAAATCATAATATATATCCTATTTTGGTATAAATATCAGCCTATTAATAATACTGTTAATATAATAAAAGTGATCATGCTTGCTCATGTTCTTTCTATCAATCTTCTTAGTGTGCATGAATAAATACCCATTTTGATAGACTAAGTTGCACTATCCAAATTTGAAGGACCATCAGAGCAGCATCTTGGCAAAATTAAAGAATACCTTTTATTAATCAGAGCACTCGCATAAGAACGTAGCATGTGGCCTTGGCCACCTCATTGCATCTTGGACTGTGCTATTGACCTTTTTTATTTTTTCTTTGTCATTGAGTACTTCTCCTAGAGGTCGACTCTTTTCCCTATCTGCTTCTGAGACCAAGGCTGAGGAGAAGTACATTAATGACTCCCTGGCTGCAGGAATCATTCGGCTTTCATCATCATCATTCTTTGTGGGTAAGAACGACAAGTCCCTGCGCCCTTGCATTGACTACAGGGGACACACACATCACTGTCAAAAACAGCTACCCTCTTCCACTAGTTTACTCTGCTTTTGAACTGTGACAAGGTACTAAAAAACGACTCCTAGTGGACATTATGAGTAGCGGAGCAGCCAAAATGTGGAGTACATTCGTTCAGCAAGGTGTGTGTTTAAGCATCTTATTTAGGATGCCGTCAAGCCCAATTGCTTTTTTTTTTGGCTTTCATTGATTAACTTTCTTTACAGTTTTGCTCAGTAATCAGGAGATCCAAAGCATTCTGGGAGTTATGTTTGTTCTGAATCAGTTGATAAGTTGATAAGAATGTGATTAATCCAAATATTTCCATTTTGTATCGGGCTTTAATTTTGTTTACATTTTTCCAATTTTCCCAGAATCTGTTTGTGTTTATGGACTCCTCAATTTTTTTTTATTAATCATTTTATTGGGAATTCAAATTAAATACAGAAGAATAGTATTACAAGTCTTTCCCATTTTTGTCAAATGTGAAATGAATATACCCACCTGACAACAAGAACAAGAAAACATTGTCTCTGTGATAAGACCAAAATTGTAGTGCCTATGGATATTTTAAATATAAAACATACAAATAAAGATGAATAAATAGATTATAAGTATAAATTAAAGAAATAAAAATAAGAGTTCAAAATACAATAAAAGATAAAGAACAATAATAGAGAAAAAGAGGGGGGTTAGTCAGGTGCCAGTGTGAATAGGGAGTTAGTTAGTTATAAAATTTAAAAAGTAAAGGGAAGAGAAGACAAGCCTACCTAGTACCAAGTGATCATTTAAATGCACTGGATCAAGGTATGAACACTGGCCTGAGGGGAGGGATAAAGAAGACGAATCCAGGATATAAATCTGTTATCTAATCCTTTCTCTGCATCAAGTGAAACCCTGGGTGTTAACGAGTTGATAAAACCATTTGGTTCCTCTGATATAATAGCTGGTTGAATCTCTTCAAGACGTATTGCTAAACGTTTTGGTAAAATGTTGACATCCGCATTCAGCAAAGACAGAGGTGTATAAGAGGCACACGATGTGGGGTCCGTGCCCTTTTTCAAGAGAAGACTTATGGATGACTTGGGGTCGGGGGCAATGAACCACGTTCTAGAGGCTCGTTGTGCACTGAAAGAAGAAGAGCATTTATGCAGGTTCAACAGCAGGGGCTTCAAGATTCTAAAGGAAGGAGGTCATTTCTGCCCTGTCGGAAGAAGATTCAGATTCATATAAGGAAGCATTAATAGTCTTAAAAATGGCATTGATAGTTATTGGGAAAATAAGTGTGCCGGTGGAATCCTTCATTTGGAATAGGAATGAGCATAAATTCCAAAACGTATTTAGACATGGAGGACTGCGTCAGAGTTTGGGGGGGGGGGGGGGGGTCGATGACACAGTTCAGGTCTCCGCCCAAAATCAAAAGGTGAGTGTTCAAGGGAGAGAGGTTACCAAACAATCTATCAGTAAAATAACTAAAAATACAGAGCGTATATATTTACCAGCAATACAGGGGTGTGGAGTAGGATGCCTGCAATTATCAAATATCTCCCATTTTTATCAGTGATAATCTTAGAGATGGTGAATTGGACTCTTCTATTAGCTTACCTATCTTACCTATCTAAAAACAGGAGAAAAGAATCCGCAGGAAAGGCTTCCCAACCCTTGGACTACCACTGTCTTTTTCAGACTACATCTACAATTTTTACCACAGATCACCACAACAGAAGTGAAGACCCACTCGGCAGCACAGGGTCTGGTTGGGGGCCAGGGAAAAGAAGGAGAGAAGCTGGCCTGGCAGGGGCCATTTTAAAGTAGGCGCCATCAGTCTCCAGTCCAATCACCAGCCTCCATCTGCAACTCAACACAGAGCAGGGCGAACAGCACCACCCTCTGTCAGGGAGGGAAAACAGCAAACAACCACACAAATGCAAAATATCGACTCAGGGTCATAACAATAGACCTGGCCCATGTAGGTAATGGCACATAAGGCTATATCAATACAGTAAACTAGAGGGTTTGAATGAACTTAATAAGTAAAAGAGTTCAAATGCACCCATGTCAGTTATGTTCTCATACAGTCAGCAAATGTCCTGGCGTGAATGGTGGAACTAAACAAAGCATCTTATGATATGTTATATTAATAACTCACCGGCAGACATAGATCAACGTTAGAAGATGGTGCTGAAACTAGCTTAACGGTAGTGGGTGAGGCTGGAGAAGCAGGCTGCTTGTGGAAGGTCTTGGCTCTGTGTTTGTGTGTGGTTTTTATGTTCGAGGTGCAGCTCCTCTGTCACTGCTGTGAGCTCCTTCTTTAAAGTCTCCCTGTCCTCCTCTCAGTCACTTCTCCTTTTAGTTGTTACAGTGAGGATTTTGAACTGGAAGATCTGATCTTTGATCTGCAGTATAGACTAGTATTTTCTTTTTATCTCCACCAGCTGTAGTGTTTGAAGTCCCTCTGCTGCCTGGACAACGTGCTGCTGCTGCTGCTGCTGTCGCCGCTGCTGCTGCTGCAACCGCTGCCGCCACTGCTGCTAGCTTTGTCTGTGCTTTGTCTCTCTGTCGGTGCTTTCATAGTACTGAGGTCCTCTTGGACTAAGGTCAGACTGGCGTGGCTGCCTTTGGAACATGGTGGTTCCTTTGTGGTAAATGTTTACCGTCATCACAGTGTTGTCACTGCCTTCTCCAATGATCACCTAACTGTCATTACAGAGTCCTCTTTTTTGTGTCTGTAGTCTGCTCTTAATGTCTCTGGATTGTCCCGAAGAAGATTTAGTTTAAAGGTTTTCTTTGCCTGTGCACTTTTCAGCTCCTTTAACTCTGTTGCAGGGGGAGGAGTGTTCCTTCTGTCAACCATGGCAGGACTTGACCAGTCTGTAAATTCTTATTCAGGGACACTCCTAAAAAAACATTATGATTCATGTTTTTTCAGTCATGTTTTTGCCCACCTATAATATTCACTCTTTTAGCTCTGATTTTGGTCTCTACAAATAAGAAACCTGAGAACAATTGTTTGTATAAAATATTGATGATGGCCACTTTAATGAGATAATAATACCATTCACATGTTATATGATTTAGAATACTTCAGCAATCGATCAATTAAACCTGATTTACTATATGTTGTACCTTCACACACAGGTAAATGCAGTTCCTTTCAGAGGAAATGTAACAGTGTTTACAGCAAGTGTTTCTAAAGCTGGACACAAGTGAGTCTGCACTTTGTTCATCAGGCTGTTCCATCTACTACAATCATTAAAACTGATATCAAAATCACCTGTTTTTCATGATTACCCTAGAAACAACGAGAAGGCTGCTGTCAGATGACCTGATTAAAGTAATGTGGCTGCAGAAGTTCAAACAGTAATTCAAGCAGCCAGTCCACAAAGTCTCAAATTGGTTTATAGTGGAGCAGAGATTAGTGTCTAATTAGCTTAGTGAGAGAGTTGTTAAATGAATGCCTGGACTGTCTGAGGTTGCAGCACAAGCAGGTGAATCTGTTGTGCTGTTTGCTGTTTTAATGCAATATGTATGTCTGCTAAAAAACACTAAAATTAATTTTACTTTAGTTTCATCACAGTTTTTTCATGGTGATCTACAGCATGAATAAACTAAACTGTATGGCTCAAACTTTTAATATTTAAAATAGTCCATCCATCCATCCATCCATCCATCTTCAACCGCTTATCCGGGGT
>CALSBV010000001.1:396191-445594 GCA_943590825.1 Bovichtus diacanthus | reverse complement strand
GAGAGAGAGAGAGAGAGAGAGAGGGAGAGAGAGAGTATGTTCTCACTTGAAGCATTTCAAATATGTCTGTGGCTTTTAATTAGGCTTTGAGATTACTTGTGCTCCTTGATTTTGTTTTATTTATATATTTTTACACAGGGCCATATATCATTTCATCTTTAGTAAACATGTGCTTACACACCCTGTTCAGTTTTAGTTTTACATATCACCTCCAATAGCTTTATAGTAATGATATCTCTTGTCTCATTATTATTAACATTCATATGGTTACTGTCATGTAAAGATATTTCTACTCAGCCTTTATCTAATGGAATGTTCAGATTCATCATCCAGGCATTTTCAGTGAGAGACAGCTCTGTCTGCTGAGAAACCCAGCACATAGAGCAAGCGTCAAACTGTTGTTTCCAGTGGTGGAAGAAGTATTGACATTGTTTTACAAATCTAAGAGAAGCAAAACCATAGTGTAAAAATGTTCCAATACATGCACATTATTTCTGATGTATTAATGTGCAAGCAGCAGTTCAAAGCTAGGGTGGGTAAGATTGGAGAAACCAGCAAGAGTAAAGTCGATTTTAAAATTTAGTAACTACTATTTATAGCTGCCATATAAATGTTGTGCAGTAAAAAGTCCAGTATTTCATCAAAAATGTAGTGAAATTAAAATATAATGAGAAAATGGTACTTCAGAATTGTACTTAAGTACTTGAGTGTACGTATAGTGTCTAAAGGTAACTCCAATAATACATTAATGTGCTTTAATGTTTTTGTTTTAAATATATCACATAATTGAATAGTATTTTTGAAGTTGAATTATAGAGGGTCACAACGTTTCGTTTCAAAGTCTCTCTGAAAGACAGATCACAGATTTGTATTTCACTATCAGCTCCCATATCAGCACATCACATCTGATGTATCACTAAACCACCATGATGAGATGATTCAAGAAATGACTCTAAGCATTATCTGTTTAGATCACCTTGGTGGAGAAGGCGAGCTTGCTTGATGAAATCAAGAACAGCAGCACAAGCCAGATGCAATCCAGTCCCAATCATGTTAATTAGCATTAGCTCAGTGAGTATCTCTCCTCATCAAGGGTAAACTGAGAGGGCAGAGCTGAAGTAGTGGGGTGATACTGAGCCTGCATGCTGTGGCAAAGCATCTGGAAAGATGGCACAGGGCCAGTCCATCTTTCTCTTTTTCCGTCAGTTTTTGAAGCTGATTCCTTTTTTTTTTACAGATGTTGGCACACTAGAAACATATAAGTGAGGTTAACAAAGAGGACCAAATCAGTCTGGATTCTGGCCTCGGGCCACATTGGAAGTGTTAAGGGTGCACTCTGTGTCGCTGAGACGGCTCCCTCCGACCCAACCGACCGGGCAATGTGTTGGCCTGAGTGTCCTGTGTACCATGCATGCCAGGCATGCTGGGATTTGTGACAGCTGTGGGCAGAGAGAAGAGACATTCGCTCAGTCTTGGCAACTGGAAAGAAGGGACAGGTGGAGCAGAGCTCATCCGATTGAGTCTTGCATGCGTGAGGGGGTTGAGTCAGCCAAAGCCTCATATTAGCATCATAATGCAGAAAATCCAGTACATGACCTCTATGAGGGCTGCATGTTGTTGCCTGAAAAGAGTATGGGCAGTGAAAAACACTGACCGACGAGGGCACATGACATGACACAGTTTATTGCTGACCCCAGCCCATTTTTCACTCATTAGTAAATAAAAGAAAAGCTTTATGGACATTAGTAGATGTCTTTTTAGAAATACATATTAGAACCACTTAAGCACTAAACCACTTCCACGTAAATCACAACATACACGTGAGATGTATTTGTATTCAAACGTGCTGCACATCTGATTAATTCTGACCTTTGGGCGGTGCATCAAAAATATTTCATTAATCCATTTCCTTTCCCCTAAACCCTCAGGGTGCCAGGTTTCATCATCAGAAAGGTTGAGAAACAATTAGTCTTTTCATTTATTTCCTACATCTCCTGCAGCATTTGACTCTAACTCAACATTTCTTGTTGATTTTACTCAAATAAAAAAAAATTGTATTTGTTAAGAACAAAATATCATAAGTTATTAAGTTATTTTCTTTATCTAGCTTCTTAAAGCTATATAAAATCAAAATATACTTATATGTTACATAGCTGAGTGAAAGATTTTATTCATGCTGATAAATCAGATTATAGACCACAAAGTAAAAATCATCTGGTTTAAAGGTGCATGTGTCCAGCTGCACAGTACTACACAATAACTAGCAGTACTACTTCTACTATTAAATAACAGCAGGGCATAATATGCACAATTCCATCAAAGTGCTGACACTTTGAGAGTCAGTCAAAATAACACTGCTATCCTATAATCTTTATGTAGCGTGAAGGCGTGTGATAGTTTACTTTACCCATGTGTACCGAGGCACATTAACCAGTGGCTCTACGGTCTGTGTAACATTACCTTTTGTTCATTTGTTTATTGGACTAAATCCAAAGTGGCAGAAACAAGAAAACGACCCACACCTTTCTCATTTCTGCCTCTTCTAATTTAATCCAATACAAAGAAACTATAAAACAGACACGGCCCATGGCTGTATTATTGACAAGCCCTCGGGGCCGCTCTACTTGTTGGTTCTCTGTACTGAGGGCAGACTGGCGCTACAGTGTCTCACTATCGCCTCCTAGAGGAATTAGTGGTATTACAAGACAGGATACCATTAACATGCTAATATCAGTAGATATCTCTGCACATAGATGTCTTTGACAAGTCAACACTGTTACCGCTTCACCTATTGTTGTTTAGTTTAGTTTATTAGTTTATCTAAAAGTGGTCATGCACAACACAACCGTTGAGCCAGAGTATATCTGCCGTCACCAGGCAGGAAGATATTAAAACACAAATACAGTACAAAACAAACAATTAAAACCAAAACAGTTTGCAAAAACAGACTTACAAACAGTACATCATATATAAAACAACGTCATACAGAATATACATTGCAAAGTTGGTATGGATCAGTGATCACGTGATTGGTTTGTCTTGAGCCATGTTTTAAATGTTACAAAATACTGAAGCGTGTGCATTCTCTGATGTGGTTCGGAATTGATTCTTCATTTATCTGCTGCTCTGACTGATAATGCTGATTGTCCTAAAGCAGTTTTTCTAAATTTAGCCGAGCAGTGACCTCTGGCTGATGGCCTGGTCTGCATTGTCCCTGTAGAATGACACACATTGTTTAAGTGGTGGTGGTGCAAGACCATGAATTAAATTAGCCGGTTGAGCTCGTTAACGCTAAACATAACTTTGCACCAAAGATGGTCTTTGAATCTGATATCTATATAGCAACAAGACATGACATAGCAAGCCAGCTAATATTACTAACTCGGCTTCGTTGCCCGCTCGCCCGGCTCTGGTTTTGGCACGGCATTGCTCCCCACAAGCATTTCCAGTTATTTTAAGGTAAAATAGTAACATATAGTTGATTTAATGGAACTGAACCCTTGTTTACATTATCAATCAAAATGTCTGCCATTTAAAAAGGTCAACCGGAAGCTTAAAGACAAACCGGAATAGAAACA
This sequence comes from Bovichtus diacanthus, assembly GCA_943590825.1. Classification (NCBI taxonomy): domain Eukaryota; kingdom Metazoa; phylum Chordata; class Actinopteri; order Perciformes; family Bovichtidae; genus Bovichtus; species Bovichtus diacanthus. Next base: position 442,016 of record CALSBV010000001.1, on the reverse strand, counting down.
AACAAAATCTGCATAAGGTTACACTGTTTATAAAGAATACATTAAGAAAATCCACATCTTAATTTACCACGAGCAAATATTTCACATTACTTTCACTGATAATGCTAATAGTGCTCAATAACTAATAATTACTGTCTGTGCAGGACAAAATATAAGAGGACTTCCCATGCTGGGTTGGCAGGATGTTCCATGACTGTGGAGTTAACAGCCTTAGTGTTGAAGAACAGAAGAATAGTTACAATTTAACAGCATCATGCAAACAGATTGGACAAGAGGCAGAGATGACAGATGTACAAAATTCAGATACCCTGTATGATTAAAATTATGAGCAGATTAGCAGGGTTCATTCAGTCTGTCAGTTCAGGGTTATGTGTGTGTGTGTGTGTGTGTGTGTGTGTGTCAGAGACAGAGAGACAGAGAGAGAGAGAGAGAGGATGTGCTTGGCAGGCTGGCTGTGCAGGATGACTGACATTTTATCTCTGACACTAAATTTTAAACATATATCAGCCTGTTTACAGCTGGTGTTGTTTTGACATCCTCAACTTGATTTTGGTGGCACGTGTCCTTCTTTGGTTGAATAAAATATGGAAAAAAAGACTCCTTGCATCACCATCCTCACGCTGACAATCAATATCCTTCCACCTCCACAGTAGCCTGTTTCTCATCCACACGCCCTGTTTGTTGCAAACTGTCATTCATCCAGCATTATTTATTCCATACCTTTCCAGATGCTTCTCCTTTTTATACCCCCCCCCCCCTCTACCTCTCCGGACTCTGTTCACTACTATTCATTTTTGATTGTAGTGTAACCACCTGCCTTCATTTCCCAGACACCCTGGGGTCAAGGAGCCTTTGAAATGCAGCGTGTAAAGATCCATCCAGCCCTCCGCTCTGGCTCCGAGTCCACGTGTTGCTCGCTCATGCCTGCTGTCAGCTCCCATTACCTAATTGGAATTAAGATGCATCTGGCCTGTGTTTCTGTCTGCACTGCACTCCTGCTGGAGATACCCTCCCAACCTCCCCCCTCACTCTTATTCATGCCGTCCCGCTGGGAGAGGCTTTCTTTCCCCTGATGTGTGGTCAAACAGTCGTTTACATGGATAAAAAAATTTGAGATGGCACCAAGCATCAACGCCGACTGCAGGAAGGCAACTCCAGCGGTTCACTACAGTTAATAAGAGCACTGTTTAATTCATGAGATCTGTCATGCTACAGTGGCTTCATCTCCACTGTTGATAAAAATTACAGCAGCTTCTGTACTTCAAACTCTTTTTCTGTCAGGATCAGTGACCTTGCATCTCCAAGTCTGAGATCCATGATGACAAATGTGCACCACGTTTACATAAATGCATCATAAAGCTGGATGTGCTATATCACCCTGCATGAAACTTGAACCACATTATTGATAGTCATTTTCTCTTCACCATTGCCCAGGAACAATAATTCTTCCTTCCATCGGGGGAAATTTAAGTAGCCGTCACATGAAATGGATTATAGCTCATTAATATCCATTAACTTAGCAGAGAAACTAAAGGCAAATGACCCAAATTTGAAAGTGTTTAAGGACAGCTTTTATAATAAAATGAGCGCTGTGAAACAAAAAGAAGAATGTTAATTGTAAGAGATAACTTTGTTCCACTTTTCAGTTTGTCCCCCATATTCAGTATACTTGTGCTTTTATTAATCTGCACACTTGTCACTCACGAGCAAATGATGGGGATTATGGGATTATTTATAGCTATAAGGAAATAATTGATTGGCTTACAGTCCTTGTTACTTTAGAAATGATGAAGGAGTTGTGATTGAAGAGCTTTGACTGGATGTGTACTCTCCTTCTATTTCTCTTCATTACACACATTAGCTTTCCTAAACAGGCAAGTCAGTCTGGTAGGAGACGGCTCAAAGAAAAGGTTGCGTAAAAGCAGACAGTTCGATTTTTCCACATCCCTAAGGTCGTGGTTTTAGCCATTTCTCCTAACATATAGGAGTAAATAGTCTGAAAATGAACAAGCGTAATACGGCCAGCCATAGAGAGATTTACAGCCCTGTGTTGAATACTGAAAGGCCTACGGTCCTGAGAGTGATATGCTGAAGGAGCAGCGAGGGATGGCAGATATCTGACTTTTTTTCAATGAGAACAAATGTGTAGCCCCTTTGTGAAGAGACCAAAAGACCAACGTAATTTATCCGACACAAAAGGCTGAATGACATTCAGTCAGACCCTTAGAAAAGCTCAACGCTTCCCAGTCCGCAGCCGCAGTGGCATGATTTCTGGACTAATCTGTGGAGATAATATCCATTAAAGATGGACTAAGACACTGTCACACATCACAGTACTTTAGCAGGACTACAAGATTTTAAACTGACCGTTTTGCACAGATGAAATGTTTAGTTGCTGTTCTTCTTCTTTAATAATAGGGTATTATAAGCCCACAGCAGATTTCCCTCAGACAATGTACTTTGGAGAAGAACCTTGGTGGAGCAATAATGAATACATCCGGATGAAGCTCAAGCTCATTATACACAGAGGAAACTGACAGTCTCAGCAGAAATAAATGACTTTGATATTTAAGAAATAAACTGTTACAGCCATTTGTCTTAATGCCACAGCGCATTCTTGTTGGATGTCACACATCATTGATTAATATGATGACCACATACTTCAAAACTGTATGAGCATATCTTGCTGTTGTAATACATTCAATTCAACTATTCAAAAGTTCTCAAATGTATAGTAGCATGAAATAAAATTCACTATTTAGTTGCATTATGTGAAATGCAGGATTGAGCATTTGACCAATACTTAACCAGAACTTAAAGTCAGGATATCTTTATGGGACATAATTCTCTTACCAGTCATTGCAAAAAAGCTAATATTGAGCTTAAAACATCACTTAATTGTTCTTCGGATTCATTCAGTCCGGTCATAAACTTTCTAACTTTTACTCTTTTATCCCACTCTCTATTTGTATTGTATGTAAGTAGGTTTGTACAACAAAGCAAGGTTGAGAAAGGTGAATGAGTTAAACTTCAACAGAGTGCTTCAACTTGTGCAGGTTATTTTGGGAACCTCTGTTTCATGTCAGAGAAATCCATTTATCCAGAGGCCAGGTCTAAGTTTCCATTTTCTCCCAGTTATCACTGTAATGTGGACTGTTGGAGTGTGTGGACTGCAGCCTGACTCCGTACTGTGAGCGCTGTATAAGATTTACAGAGCTTTGACTTCCTGTTTGGTGCATTTTCGTTTGCATTGGAAGTTACAGTGATGACGTGCTTGACATAAATATGTGATTAATGTGGATTCAATGTCTCGAGTGCATTCTCTGAAATGGCAAATTAAAACATTTACTGTATTACTTTCAATCTCTCCATACTCTTTGACGTGTCAAATTCAATGTTTCTGTGCGTGGTAATGAGTTCCTATGGTGTTTGCAGGGTGATAAAGGGATGCATGCAGGGTGATAAAGAGTTACGAGCTACATGGTAATGTTTGATGATTAAGTTTTGCTCAGAGACAGTATACTGTCCATCTCTTGCTGTTGGATGGCAGGGTCTCTCACATGAACCTGGTGCAGTCTAAAATCTGATTTAAAGACTAAGATTTACGACCCGGCGTTTCCTGAAAAGGCAGCTGTGCCTCACTTTAACACGCACCTTCTTCCTCTGCAGTAATGACTTGTCTTGTGCGAGAGGGTGAATGTGTGTGCGCATGGATGATCTCACGTAAGCTCACTGAGGGGGCTTCACCCGCTTCATCCTCTCTGACCACCTCCCACAGAGCCATCTGGCACCCTTTTTCAGATGACAGAGGCCTACTCTCTATCTGTTTGGTTGTTTATTCGAGTGTGTGTGTGTGTGTGTGTGTGTTTGTGTGACTGCCTGTGTGCACTGATCCGAGCAGCAGTTCTCCAGTATTATACATGTAAACACCACTATGCTGTGATTTATTGATCTCACCTTTTTATCTCACCTCTCAACCTGGACCCTTCAGCGATCCAGGGTGCACATTTTTCACCACCCTCTATTTATTCATTTGTTGATTTATTCTGACAGGTAAACAAAAGTGGGAAAGCCTCCACATCCATGGAAGCTGTGTTTCTATTATTTATTTTGTTGCCATGTAATCAAATCATACACTCACAGATGTGTGTTATTGCATCTTTTATAGGCCTATACATATTCACTAATAGTTATCTAGGATCACTCCTTGATGATAAATTAGAAAAGAATTCCAACTATGTTTGTGTTTGTTGTGTTTTAAGCGCTCATAACCACTGATGTGTTTTGTTTCGTGGCTGTATTTTCAATCCAGCATGAAAAAAAACCTTTACACAATACAAGCGCGGTTGCTGTTACTGCGGTTACTACCTTCCCACCCTTTTGGCCTTGACTTGCTTTTCCCCCTTGATGATGAAGGTTTTGCCTTGGGGCTGAGGGTAGTATAAATAGTGCTAAATGCAGTAGTTAAGCTACTGTATGATAACAGCATTGCGACATCATACTTGATGTTTCCATGACAGATTTGGTAAGCATAAGAAATGATTACTTGAGACATACTGTGTCCCCCTGAGAAAAAACGCCCTATTTCTCTGATCTGAATGTATTTTGTACTTTCTATTTATTTTCCTGGCCCACGCTTTTGATTCCCCCAAGCCTGACATTACGGGCCTGAGTGGGAATTACTAAGACTGGAGAAAAGCTATTATTAACCCATAGAAATCCAAGAGTCCCCTTTATGCCGCAGATTATTTTTCTGTTTTTACTTTGGGGGAAGGGGGGCACAGGGCAAGATGCTGCCATGGAGAATTTTGTGTGACAGAAGCTTTCAGTTTGTCTGTCTATCACTTTGTTAGATGTGAGACATGAGGGATATAAATACACTGCCTAGATACCCTTGTCTCCATCCTTCGCCAACCTTCTCTCATATGGTCCCTCTGATTATACACTGCCCGCTTCCCCTGGCCCCTCATGGAGGCTGGAAGTCCATCTGAGTGCTGGGAGTGCTTCGCCCTCCATGACTCTGATAAGGACCTCAAAATAGCAAAAGCCTCCATCATTGTCAAATTGGCCAACCACAGATCCAGCGTTTTATTGCATTAGGCATGTCTTCTTCACTGTCTTTATTTCTGAGAGGGGACGTACGCTGAGACATAATGACAAATCTGTAAAATGGCAGGCCAGTGGGCACATAAATGTGATTGATTACAGGAATAGTACCTTTCAGGAGAGATGGGACCCTGCAGCACAGAGTTGAGTTGTTCATTTCAGTCTCTGAATCCATGTCTAGTTGTTGTTTGCTGGTCAAACAAATGTCTTGGCTGTGTAGACAGACAGGCTGAGCTGCACACGCTGATGCAGTGACCCAGATCAAACACCTGGGGCCAGAGGGGCAAAGAATGTTCACAAAAAAATACCTCTCCCATCAAGAGTGTGGAAAAGATACAGTATCATATATTGACCATTTAACATTTTCATATTTCAGGTGGGGGATTTGTTTTTCTTTTTTCTATTATACTTTCAAAGTAAAACCAATGATTTAACAAGACACTGGTAATTCTTGTTGTATTTGCTTCATTTTTATATATACAATATATATATATATATATATATATAGCTGTACTAAGTGTGTTGAAACATGGCATTTATTTTGGCCATATTTTTTATCAGTCACCTTTGACTATGTACGTGTTCTTCATGTTTCATTTGCTTATACGGGGACCAAAGTTTGATGAATCACACATATTTTTGTGATCATGATTAATCTCACTCACTGCACAATCTTCAGCTACTTTTTCAATGAGGGTTGTTTGAGCTTCTTGTTTCCTATATTCTACTTTTAAATGAGCAAAATAAAAATAAAAAATCAGGTCACTGTAAAAAGCAAAGCTTATTGTAAGCATATTCATGTCATTCATGGATGGATGGCTGGTAACCCATAGAGCCACCAACATCTAGACAAATATGGAGAAAATCAGCACACATTAATAAAAACAACAGAAAATGTACAGGTGACGCAATAAAGAAAAAACCAAGGCAATGAGTGGAGAAATATAATGACTGCAGATACTTCCATACAGGCTTAGAGGGATCCCTGAATGGTTTGAGTATGAAAATAATGTAAATCATATGCTGTGACCTTCACAGTGACCAAATCTTAACCCAACTGAACAGCTATAGGAGATTTGGAGCAAAGTGTTAGAGAGCGCTCTTCACCACCATCATCAAAACATGAGGGAAAATCTTTTAAAGGAATGCTGTTCCAGACTGAAATATCTCAACTGTTGGATGGATTGCCATGAATTTGGTACATGCATACATTCAGGATTAGTTGTAATACCTTTGGATTTAACTTTTGATTTAGCACCATCATCAGTAAAATGTGTCATTTGTCCAATACTATGAAATACCTACAAGCCTAATGTCATTCCCATCAGCCATAGCTGATGAGCCTCAGCTGATGAGAAGGACATTACTACTTTGCATCTAGTGTTAATTAGCTAATGTTAGCATGCTAACATGCAAAACAAAGGTGGTGACCTAAACATCTGCATGTTAGCATTGTTATTGTGAGCATTTTCACATGCTGATGTGAGCAATAAGATCAAACCAGGCATGTCCAGCCTCACAGTGCCATTAGCATGGCTGTAGACTCTCAGTACTGTTCAACACGTGTTTGTTCCCATTTAAAGTGTCCATGCTCTCTGTCAGCATGTCATCCTGCTCCACAGGGCAGGTTAAGTATAACCAAACTTGGTCACTGAAGTAGATTGTATCCACGGAGCTAAATGTTTTCACTTGTCGTGGTTCTCTCTCTGCTGTCTTGTGAGCTAAAACCAAAACCTCAAGAGGCTCCCTTTATTGCATTATGTGCCTGTCTGTGCCCATCGTTGGTCAAATTACTCAAAACAACATAACACAATACAAGTAGGAAAAAGAGACACATTATAATATGCAAAAATATATTTTTTCCAATACAGAGTGCAACACAATCCCCCCAAAAAGAGACAAGAGAAGCAATAAATGAAAAATGTATTGAGATCTGGCAGACACACGTTTGGATAACTGACAACGTCGCTCCCTTGGGCATAAACCTAGCGAAAAGGTTTTGTTTTTCACAAAAATATGCTTGCTGAATGCAAAAAAGCCCTGAAGTAATAATGTGGGGTGCCAAAATGACGGTATGCTTTCAGAGTCAGAGCATTAAGCTAAACATTTATAAAATGAATCAGGCCATCAAGCTAGTTGACTGGCACATTTTTTGTAGGACAATGAAGTACTCACATCATATGCTATACCTCGGAGCGTAGGAGAGTTGGAGTGAGGCTGCATCATGTGAAAAAGCATGTCAGCCTGGGTTAACATATGACTGAATAACTCACTGCTGAATCTTTATCAATCAGTGGGCTCTCTGACTGTGTGAGGAGCTGGATCAGCAAAGTCCACAGGGTTTGACAGCTGGCGCTTCTGCCTGCTCCTTTATCAGCGCTGCAATGGCTTCGCAGCAGAACCGATCAATACTAGCTCAACTTTAGAGGCATGTATTATTACTGTCTCAGCCTCCTCCTCAGCTTTGCTCGTCCACGCAGTGTTGCTTATATCTGTAGAAATGCATTTCCTACATACATTTACTTTATGGCTTCTAGAGAGACACTGAATTTTCCACCATACACTCAGTTGTTTTTACAAAGACCACTAAATGGATGCACACTCTATTGACGTGAGTAGCAAAGATGACAACATGACCTCTCAATGATCTTTATCTGCATGCATGTTTCAGAGCACACTATGATGTCACTACAGAGATGGCTATAACAGATGTTGACTGATAAAGATTGCTGAATGGGTCAGGTTGCCATCCTGAACCTTCCTATGCCATTTATTCCTTTAACAGATGTTTTAACATTTGCGAAAACTGGTTTCAACATGTATTCTCACAGCAGTTATTTTGACTTGTCAAAGCTTGAAAATTAAGCCATTAGTCAGGAGAAGCTGTAATTTACAGTGATTTTACAGCTAAAGTGTGTTCCCCATCGTGCCTAAAAACCCCTTAGCTGTTGAAAATCACTTTAACTGGGTCCATACGATCTCTAATGTTCATATATATTTATTGTATTCAAATGTATGTATTGCATTTACTCCTGTGTAATGAGTCAATCAGCAGGGCAAGAATACCAAAATTCGACCAAACTGCTGAAACTCTGCTGTCTTATAATCTTCACGTGACCATCTGAGTTTACTGAGCACTGATGTTAACCGCGGCTGTAGTCCGTGTAACGTTACGTTAGTTTGTTTACTGGACTAAATCCAAAGTGGCAGAAACTAGAAAATGGCCGCATATTCGTCTCGGTGGCAGCACAGACCGCCGGGAGAGGACAGAGGTTGGCCTAGCACCACCTCCGTGCCCCAGTCAATGGCCGAAGAGACTTGAGCTCAGCCAGAACCAGCCCCAGCCCTGCAGTCACAGCGGGTTGCTGGACCTGTGTGACGGCAGCAACAGGGAGGCTGCAGCTCCCCTGTGCTGTGGCGGAACTCCAGCTAACTGCTAAATTAAACTACGACGTTTCCCAGGACTGCCGACAGATATAAGCTCGGCGAAACAGCAGGACACGGAACATGGCTGCAATATTTACCAGCAAGTCAGGCAGCTGCACTTCTTCTCCCTCTGTACGGAGGCAGACTGGAGCTACACTGACTCACTATCACCTCTAGAGGAACAAGTAGTATTACACACTGGACGGAGCAGCTAGCTGTTAGCATGCTAACTTCAGTAGATATATGTCTTTAACATGACGTCAACACAGACGCACAGTCGCAGTGGAGTCTGATTTAAGTTTGGGCTGATTATTAACATTTATATAATTACTCTTATTAATTGTGCAACTTCTTGAAGTAATGTTCAATCATGTTAGCACTCTTCCTTGCAGGTACAGGGGTGATTGTCTCTAAACAGGTGTGGGCTCCCCAATATACCTAACGTTAGGAGAAAGAAAGAAAAGTTCTTATCATGTGGCAGTTATTATCACCACACATGTATCTACCATGGGCAACATTGTTTTCCTCCAGCATTTGTGTTTTTTGTGCATTCATTGAATGGCAAAAATAGTCAAATAGTATAATAATATATTGGGTCAAATAGTCTTTTTTGATTACAAAGGTTCCTAACTGAGTGCTACTTAATACTTCCGGTTCAGAAGTATTAAGTAGCAGCCATGATAAGAGCTGTTTGAATTTACTAACTACAAAAGAAAGGAACTTAAATGATTCCTTGAAGCTCCTGTCTTATCTCCTTTAGCAGAGGAAACATTGGACCATCCTCTACCTAAGGAGAGAAGATAATGCCATCCCACAATTCCTTGCAGGAAGCAACGTTTAAAGCGACACACCATCCGGCCTACTCATCTTTTTTATGTGTTATGAATAAAGTTACAATTTTATTACATTTTTTAAACCCATCCGCTGTAGTGTAAGTGCAGTTGGATTCTCTTAGCACGGTGGTCGTCTTTTTGTAATTCCTTTTCTTCAAGGTCAAAGAAAAGTGGTTCGGAAAGAGAGAGAGAGCACGTACAGTTTTTGTCGATTTGACCACAGCCAAAATGTATTTTGTTATCTTCTTCTTCTTCTTCTTCTTCTTTTTGTTTTTCTGTCGGGTTGCAACTGTTACTTATGAATTGTATACCACCACCTACTGTACCGGAGTATTTAGTAGAAGATATTGTCCCTGGGTTACTTTATATCATTTGATAAATAATGTTATCTTCTTCTAACCATTATTATTATTATCACGACTAATTGGTGATACTATTGTAATGCAGTCGCAGCTATGTGTTTACAGAGTATTTTAGAACGCGTTTGAACGTGGCTCAGCTCATCATAATCAAGGACCAGAACTATTTGTTTCATAAACACTCATTAATGATGGCTGCATTCCATTTCGTTGAGCCAGTTCCAGGGCTATGCATGCTTCCTCACTGACATGTCTTACTGGGACACTTAACGGAATGATGCCATTGTTAATGTTATTATTTAAACCTTTTCCGACTTTGACAAGTCCAAATTTCTGCCGTGAAAAAGTACATTATTAAACTTTTTTATGGTCATTTTTCGGCACTTGGCTAATTTCAGGGAAAGATCATGCACTTTGATCATGGTGGTTTGATAAAACAAATGTCCACCGTGACTTGAGACAACCCTAAAGTTTTAATTCAATACAACTTTATTAATCCACAAAGGCAATTTGTTTTCGGGCAGGTAAAAACAAATGCAAAGAAAGACATTTACAAGCAAATGAGCTGTTTAATACTATGTTGGGCTGATTTTTCTTCTGTAATAAAAGTCATAATAACACAATCATGAAAAAAATTTATGAGGAAATAGTCCACGTGGTAGATAGGCATTTAAGTATTTCCTGTTTTTCATTTGCCAAGCTCCAGATTAGACTAAATGTATTCTCAGTGCCAAATGTTTCTCAGTAAGCTTTACTGGCATGGACGGAGCATCACCTTCCTATCAAGCTGACTCACGTAAGGGTTGCCTCAAATGCAACTTTCTCTTTGATTATTAGCAGCAGTGTTGGTCAGTAGGTCAGTCTACTGCTTTTAGTCCAGACTGAAATATGACAAAGTAACTATTGGGTGGATTATCTCAACATTCATAAATTGAATTGGCACAAAAGTTTGTACAGACATTCCTCAGGATGAATAGTAACATGTATGGTGACCCTCTGACTTCTCATGTTGCACCATCATCAGGTCAATATTTCACTTTTCCCAGAAGGCTACTTTGCTTTTTGACCAAATACCAGCAAAACGAATGACATTCCCATCAGCTTCAGTTGTACACATGATAGTGCACATGGAAAACTTTATACCTGCTAAATGTGTTAGCATTCAGCTCAAGGCACTGCTGTGTTAGTCTAACAGAGCTTTTAGTGAGGCTGTATACTCTTAATCTGACCCTCAGTACCATTAGTGTGTCTGTTAGTCTGTTTCTACAGCAACCCTACATGCACCTTGGGTTAATGAACATTTTTGCAGAAGAGAAGATTTACAGATAAATAAACACGTTTATGTAAATGTTCCATTTCATGGTATATCACTTGACAATGATTCTGTCTTTCCCTCATACTGGTCCACATAATAGACATATTCTGACAATTTGAGGGTGGAAATTGATGTTTGAATTTGAGCTGTCCGAAGACCTCGAGCTGAGTTAAAGTTTTATGTATTTAGCTTTTTTTATAGCAAAGACTCAATGAAATATGCTCATGAAGGCACTCTCTACCATAACTTGAGGATTACTCTAAACTTCCCTGGTGGAAACATAAATGTTTGCTGCACATACTAACAGTACTGTGAATGTTGACTCATATTCAAGCCAAGCAAGCTGAGGGGATTTCTCTTGTTCAAATGAGCCAGCGTCCATCTGTTATTTGAAAAGCTACACATCCGAGCTGCGATCCAGTCACAATATTGCAATGTGTTTGATTACTGTGGGAACTTCCAAATGGAGACTTGAGATGTAGGCTAGTGTGAGAGGAGAAACAAATGGCTCGCCTGGGGTGAGAGAGAAGCAGAAGGCTTTACTTGTGTGCAGTCTGGTGATGAGAACTTCACAGAGTCACAGTTTGTAGTGTTTACGGAGCCTGGTGCACATCAACGTCACTAAACAGCTAAGCAAACACCTGGAGTTCATCCAGAAATAAAGATCTGGTCTTTATCTTCCCACATTTACATCAGCGAAGACACCGGTGAAGTTTCAATTTCCACATAGAGGGATATACACCAAGTCATCAAAATCACATTTTCTGATGCCACATAATTTGGCTTCCTGAGGTATTCACTTCATCCACTTCTCAATTCTTCAGGAATTCAAATCAGTCTAGAACAGGGCCTGATGAGACAAGAGGTAACTGGATACGGTTAGCAATGACACCGATGCACCGCGCTCCTCTCTCCAACACTGTCTCGTAGACTCGTCCTCCAGCACGAGTCAGCCAGCTTTCTTTTGGGGGGAGTGGCTTTGGAGGCAGTGCCTGAAGGGGTTGGGGGGGGCTGGGATATGTTTTTGGTTGAATATTTTCTAAATCTTGCTTACTGTTGCTGGTTTCTTCAAACCCCATGTTAGCATTGTTTGATTTACACTAAACAGCAAGTACAGCTGAGGCTGATGGGACTGTCAATAGTTTTGTGGGTATTTGATCATAAACCACAGTGTTGGACAAATTGAAACGTTGATGGCGCTAGTGTTGAAGCGGTTTAATGACAGCGGGATTAAAGTTGACAGTTATCAAACTGTGTAAATGTGCTTATATACCGTTGTTAGCTTCTCGCTGCGATGCAGGAGGGCACGGCCACCCTACAGCGGCAGCAGAGCCAGTGCTCTCGTGGACATTGCGGCCGCTCAGCGGGAGGACAGTGCTCTCCTGCGGGAGCTGCTGCAGCGAGGGCAAGTTTGGTGTGAGCCCGGCCCAACCACCGCACGTCACCTTGCTGAGGTTGACCTCCAAGGACGACCCGGAGGCATACATGGACATCTTCGAGGGCACGGCAGCGGGATGCGGGTGGCCGAGGGAGGAGTGGCCGGTGTGGCTACTACCCCTGCTGTCCGGGGAAGCACAGCTGGCGGCCCACAGCCTGCCGGCGTCCTCTCGCCACACGTATGACCGGCTGAGGAGGGCCATCCTGGACCGGCTGGGGAGCACACCGCGGCAGCGGTAGTTGAGGGCAGGGAGAACGCGGTGAACGGCGGAACAAGTGAAGCCGCCTTAATAAACTGTTGGTACTCCAAACGGACTCTCCCTCTTTTATTTCCCTGTGTTAGCGGGTGAGCTCACAACCATCTTGAAAATAACTGAAATAAGTGAGTGTGTGTGCCAGTTAAAGGTATAGACTCTCAGCTGATGTCATTTTTCATTTAGTTATTTCCCTGAAAAGCACAAATGTCAACCTAATGGTGGCACCAGACATGGACATCTGTACAAAAACTAATACATGTTGAGACACTTCAGTCTGCAGCACAGTAGTGGAACAACCTACCAACCGGCTTTGCCATCCTTAGAGGCCCGTCGCTAGCGTGGCCTTCTACCTTATATTCCACTCAACTGTAGCATTTGTGCGCTATACATCACCAAAACGTTTAAAAGTGTGAAAGTGTTTCTTCTTTTCAGAAAGTATCACGTACAGGTTACACTGGGCAGAGTATTTAGGTTCCTGGTTATCATGTGGCACCGAATGTTCTGCTGCGTTGCAGAACATTTTGAAAGCGTTCCTGCTGTTCAGTGGCTAATGGGTACAGCAGTTTATAAGGTAATGTATTGATTTCCCAGCACTGAAGATTAATATTACTTTCTGGTGCAATTATCCATGCTACAAACAAATGAAAAGTGTTTTGGGATTTGTACATTTTGGAATAAAACATGGCAGTGATTACCTGTTTATACAACTCTGCGATTGCATTTTAGCAAAAATTGCTCCTCAATTAACTATTTTGATTATATAAACTGCAAAACAGCAATACAAATCCACTTACATGGAAACAAAAGATAGATACAATTACGCATGTCATGTGAAGATAAGACAACAAACATGTTATGTCTGTCATTTAATTGTCTAAACTCAAATTTTAAAGCCTTAAGAATATCTGTTCTTGTTAAAGAATTTTTTTTTACCATTTTCAATAAAATAGTAAAGCAGAGAAAATAAGTAAAATACTTATTATACTTATATGAATATGAGAATATGTTCTGCCTTAATGCAACATATTTGTACCGTGTGTTTGTTGTTTGCAAGAGGTGATCCTCAAATACCTCACTGTTGTTTTATTCAATCCAGGGTTAATGCACCGCTGGACATCTCTTGCTCCCCGTCCGTCCGATTCCTGACGAGTGTGGTTAAACAGTAAGAAAGAAAAAGTAAGAAAGGAAAAAAATATTCACAAAAATACAGTGTAGGCTTAGTGCCAGCAGCTTGAGTTTTGAGTGAATGAAGAAATGGGGAGTGTTGTTCTAAGTGCTGGAAGTAAATCAGAGAATTCAATAAGTCTCCAGCCACTTCTATTATTCAAGAGACACAAGGAAAACAAAAGATGTGGTGTAGTGTGTATGGACGTGCATGGGGATATGTGTGTGTGTGTCGCAGGGTTCTCCTTCTTCCCATCCACATCACACTGGACAGCTTGATGCATTTGGTGCATAATTTAGCGGTGTTGTATCCGTCTACACTCTGTGGGCCCTGACATCATTGTTTTATGGAGATAACTGAACTGTAAGAAGTACATGTGCAGTTATGTTACTCGCTGGGTAGACGTGTCTTGGTCTACCTGTTCCCACAAGCCACAACCATACACTCTATGTAGTTCTCCCTCAAAATTAAATCCATAAAATTAGTTTAACACTTTTATTTACACTCAGTTATTTATTCAGTTGACTGTTATTTTAGGGTAAATCCAAAAATCATTTGAAAGACTACTTTACTTTAGTATGGTTTTAACCTATAGCAAGGTTCATGAAAGTTTTAACGTTGGGTTTTTAGCCGCGCTAGCAGCAACGACCGCGCTAGCAGCTGCAACCAAAGAGCTGTTTCAGAGATATTTCCGTCTGGAGATATTTACAGACTGAAATATCCCAACAACTATTTGATGGATTGAATAAATTTTCTCCAGACAAGAGGATGAAGCGGATCAAACTTTTCACCCATCCAGTCAATAATTTCACCCAGATTATGTTGTACATTCATGGTTCATAGATGATATGTCCTTAAAATGACTCAACGACTGTTGGATGGATTGACATGAAATCTGTTTCACAGCTTTCTCAAGATGATCTTTTACATATTATATATATAAATATTTACATCTAATTGGCCAGCACAATTCAACTGCAACTGTAGAGAGACAAACTGCATTTATTGTACACAATAAAAGACTATGGCTGGAAATGTCAGGTCCAGTGTGATGTTATTAGACACTACCATGTGGGTGGTTGATCCATGAATGACTGTCTCTGCACAGAGTTACACCAACCAGCAGGAGCTCGGACAACCAAAGGCCCAACTTACAGCTGAAAGGGTCAAATAAAAATGGAAAAAGGCTATCCAAAAAGGAACCAGGGCAGGAAGTGTGATTAAATATATTCAATTTAGATGCTGATTGTCACTAAAATACAAATGGACTCTTCTCTGTTTTATTTAACCAGGTAGTACATATTCATGAGCAAAAACACAATTGAAGTGACATACAGGTAAATTGTAAGTCGAACTTCATTATATGAGCAGTGGTGTAGCAGCACGTCAGCGGGGACAGGAAGCAGGCTAAACTAGAGTTTCACTAAACAAAGAACAATCAGTTTCTTATTGAATCTGGCTTGAAGTCCTTAATAATAATTTTGAACTCACACGGCGGTCCCATGGGCAGTGGGAGCACATGAAAGCCCTTCGGTGGAATTCTGTTCGACCAAGAGAAAAAAACACTTCCATGATCAAATACAGCTTTTTACCACTGGGTTTCCCAGACAGCCAAAGCAATCACGCAGACCCGGCAGAACAGAGAAAAGTGTTCCTGTTCATAAGGTACGTTCATAAGGTACAATGATGAGAGATATACAGTGTCAGTAATAAACCTCCGTGCTTCATGATACACAGGGTCAATGTCACACACACTGGGAGGAAGTACGTGTATCTTAAACAAGGCTTTAATAAAGATCAAAACAGGTCTCTCCTAAATCCAATATGAAAAACACATGTCACAGAAGTTAAAGTTTCCCCTACTGTGTTTCTGTTTTGATGTTTGAAGTTTTAATCACATTGCTTTTGATATTAATACATCTTTTTCAAGAGTAGATATTTTAACATAGCAGGAAAAGTCCTGTGTATACTGCCTCTACATGGCCACTGCAATGCACAGAGTCATTATTAATGTTATTAATTACACTTTACTGCTTTTCCTTCAGTGTGTGTGCCATATCAAAGGCTCATGCTTTAGGGTCATTATGACACCTTACAGAAAACATAGTTATCAGACCAGCCCACCATATTTCCATAAGTGGATTTTGAACTTGTGTTAACATTAAAGTAATGGTGCTATATGTTAATGTTGTTAACACCACTGTATAATGTTGTGGTGACAACAGATAACACTTCTCTTTTAGGGTGTTTCGTGATTATTTAAAATGTTGTTGCAAGTGAGAGGATTAAGCTTTCAAATAAAGAAATAACAAAAAGTAAAAATAAAGTGCAAGCTGTGGAAGTGGAACAGCCCAGGCTTAACCCTGCTTTATCCTGCCAGTTAATAGTGTTGCTCTGAGAAAAAGGTTTTTTGTTTTTGAACATCTGTAACCTATTTTATCCAAGCTTATTTTTTAACCTGCCATATATTAGCTTTGCATTCACCAGGGTTTTGACAAGCACATGCAGTATCTGCTCATATGCATGTCTCCTTTACATTACATTACATTACATTACATTACAGGTCATTTAGCAGACGCTCTTATCCAGAGTGACTTACAGTGAACTAACTACAGGGACAGTCCTCTGGAGCAACTCGCTGCCCTGCTCAGGAGCACAATGGTGGCAGCCTGGTGAACTCACAACCTTCCGGTGTTCTATTTGAACGCTACAAATGCCAGAATTTATACTCAAAACATTAAAACAATGAACTAACATTATGTACAGAGTGTGAAGAGGTAACAGTGTTGATGTTAAAGACGTCTGTGTGTTGGGTTGCAGAGATATCTACTGAAGTTAGCATGCTAACAGCTAGCTGCTCCGTGCAGTGTGTAATACCACGTGTTAGACCCAGCACTCCATCGCTGTGACTCCCGGTGCTGGGACATTCGCCGGACGTATCCGGCTGTAAGCTCCCCTCCCGTGAAGTTGTCCTATGTCAACGGGGAGGACGAACACGAGTCGTTCCCTCGTCCTTCAACTCAAGCCAACATACAAACTATCAAAACGTAGCGTTACACGCAGCGTACAGCCCCAGTGCCACAGGAAACACAGATATCTGAGCCTCACCTGAAGATTATAAGATAGCAGAGATATTTAGACTCTCGGAGTTTCAGCAGTCTGCTCTAATGAACTGCCTGACAGGCTTCCACAGGAGTAAACAATACACAGTATATCAACACTAGAAGAGAGAAATATATCTGTGAAATACAATACACAGTATAAGGAATACAGTAGAAAACTCAGAAACTTATAATACAATAAATATGACAAACTACTGCAACTAAAATATAAACAGGTTAACATACTATAGTTGTTTTTTAATAACTGATGGTTTTGATGAGTTTAGATTGTATGGAGCCAGTTTAGAGGTGAAATGCTGCCCCCTATTTCTATAGCAGGGGGCTCAGAACTACACATCGAACCTTTAACTTTGCTTTTAAGAAACGTAGGCCTACACTTTGAAGTAAACATCCACTCAGTAAATTCATCAAGTAATTATAAATTCTGATTTAAATTATGTATAGATTTTTTTTGCAATCACAGTGTTGGTAGGGTTTATTTCATAATGACCCCGGTAAATTTAGTCTTCTCACGGAAAATGAAGGTGGCCTGATTTCAATTATTTAAAGAAAACCTGGTCATACATTTTTAAGGTATTAATTACGGCACCTAATGCTGTTTATGTAAGATCCCCCAAAATACATTTTCAACATTGTAACACATAAGACTGCAACATAATGACTTGATACAAACCTAGAGAGCAGAGCCTCAAGGCGAAAGTGTGGTTATTATAACTACACCTGATTCATGTTAAAATCTGGCTTGAATAACAGATTTACATGTGTTACATAATACAATTCATACGCATACTAGCATAATTAGACATAGTTCTATATTTAGACATAAATACCACATTAATGAAGTATGCAGTGAGTATTGCAATCGTCTCAGATTACATTTTTATCATTACAGTAATGATCCGGTGTACCTTTCTGCACAACACAGAGGCAGCTAGGCATACACAACCTTCTTTTGCCTGCTGTGGAACTGTTTGAAGAGGTTGAATAGTATGTCATAGGCATGGTTTGAGAAGCATTTATATTCCAGGCTGCATCAGCTGTCATCACAGAGTTAAATCAGGGCTCAGTGGTGGAAAACTTCTTGATGTAAGCAATGCATGTCACTATAACTGGAGAGCAGACCATATCCACTATGACAAAAACAGGACTTTACAGGATTCATGAGAATAGGTTAAGAGAGCTCTGGGCTGACACGGCTGTCACTGGGTTCCGACATATGCCTATAGTCCCTGACAGGGCTATGATTTACAGTCAGTGGGAAATGGTATGTGGATATTTTATTGAACGCCTGCCGTATGCAATTAATCACAGGCAGCCAGGATCAACTTTTAACGTAACATACATTACTATGGAAGCTCAAATAGCCCCAACATGCGTGACAAGAGTTATAATTATAGATTAATGTTTTAATTTTCCGTGGAAGAGCCACAGACTGTTCCTGCAATTAGCATTTCAACTCTAAACGATAATAGTCACAAAAAGATTCACAAAAAAATGATAAGCCTCTAAACTTTAGAGGCTTATAATGTGTGATTTTTTTGTGAAACTTTAATAGCATACCTAATTTTTGTTGCCTATGGTTGTCACTACAATACAGCTTATTATGATATATAATAATTGACATTGTCTCTTCACACTTCTTATAATCGTCTTCTTCTTCTTCTATCGTCTTAAATCACACAACAGACTGGAAGCTGGTGTTTTCCTATCTGAGCTCCCAGCTGTCGTCCACCTACAGTATAATGCCACAGTAGTAAAAGGCTCCCACATCGTGTCAACTATACATTCTTGTCTGTGTGAGTGATGCTTTCGGTAGCTATGGAAACCTAATATAATACCCCCCTTCTCCCCCGCTCTCTGCCTATGTCTCTCTCCCTCTCTCCATCCACACCAAAGCTCTTTCGGCTACTTTGCGCATGTACGGCCAGTCCAACCGAGCATTGCATCGACTCCAAGATGGCGAAAACACGTCTGGCTTGCCTACTGACTCTCCTCTCAACTCACTGTAAGTACAAAAATCACGCCAACTGGCTGTTATTTTCCCATTTTCCCTTCGAGCAACGTGGCCGATAAATTGCTATTTACTTCTGCGTCTGTTTGAGATTTCACACCAGCGTCGGGCAAAAAGTAGATTGTGCCTCAGAAGTAACCTTATCTGGACGCAACTAACGGTAAACTCAAGCCAGACTGACAGCAAGAGCGGTCTCTGCGACGTTAAGTAAATATAGTTATTAATTGTGTTAACGAAATGGCAAATATAGTCGCCATTTTTTACACAACATTACTGTCAACATGACTGGCAAATGTGCGGATCGAGCGATGGTTTTAAGCTGCTATTGTTTCTCAAATCCATCGCTTACTCTCCCTCGCGTGTCAATGGGAGTAGTGCGGTTATATGTAACATATCAAAGTGTCTGGATGTAGCCACACATTAGCATAGCGGGACTAACTGGCGAAGTGTTCCGCTCTTGCATCAGTTCAATCAGCGGCGTGTTTCACAGTCTGCTTTAACCACCACGTTTGTCCTCACTCTGAAAAAGTTCCTACCTCAAGTTTGAAGAGAGACTTTGTGTTTGTGAATTAAATATGAATTAAGGCAGTTTCGTAGTCCGTGCCGTTAACTATTTAACGCGGGTTTGGAGCCGCGGTTATGGCAGAGATGTAGGAAGTAGTGATGCGGAGATAACGGTTTTTCCTGCGGCAGAATAAAGCAGGCTGTCCGCGGGAGGAGCTAGCCGGCCAGCCCAGTGAGTGTCCTCTACCCCCTCCTCCTCTCGCCGCTGCTGGACCCTCTGAAACAGCACCAGAGCTGCTAAACACGAACAGCCGGCGGAAAATCAATTGGTTTCAGGAGCACACCCTTGAAGACCCCATAACCCCTGTGTGTCAGTCCTGTAGTGAGAAGCGATGAACACACACCTGTAAGATCGTAGCAGTTCATTTGTATGTTAACGCACGAGCCGAAAGTCCCAGATCATATAACGTCGGTTTCGTTGGCCTCCGTGTGTTGCAATATTTGGAGGAATAGGAAAATTAAGTAATTACTTACATGTTATATATGTAACTAATTCAGATTCAAATCTTCATGCTGGTTTTAAGCAAACTATATGTGTTATTGTGCTATATAGCGATTTCTTTATTTTATTTTTTATTTTTTTACAAATCAAGATTGATTTACTCCTTTTTTCTATTTTCTTTCTGACAAAGGCAGCTGTTCCCAAAGTAGTGCAATAGTTTAATTAAAAGTGAAGGACAATGTAAAGCTACACTTACTGTAAATGTAGTTAGATCTGCTTCAGGTTGAAAAGAATGGGAAACTGTTCATCAAACCAAGCGATTTACCCTTCATTGCATCCCTGGCACACACAATATGTAGGATATATATACATATATATATATATATATATATATATATATATACATATATATATATATATATGTGTGTGTGTGTGTGTGTGTGCCCAATGGTGTAAAGTCCTGCTTTAATTTAGGAAATCGTTTTAAAAATTATAATTGGGGCATGTATGGTTTGGCCCAAGCTTTGAAATGTAAGACAACATTTAGTTTAAGTGTAACACATGTTTTTGAGAAAGATTTTACTTTTTTTCTTTTTTAAATGTTACAAATGCATTTACAAACGCTGTACTCTTTTCCTGTTCCTGCATACGTAATTGTGCTTTGGTAATACTTTTGCCATAATAGTTTGGCATGAAATGTGTTGATTTTCTTTCGTTTCCACTTGGTGATGGATAAAGCAATGTGGGAGAGGACAGACATACATATCAAACAGAAGTACAGACATGAGCACCTCCTGTGATCTCTCACGTGTGCCAACTGGCTTATTTTCTTTACTTTAATTAGGAATAGCAGCAGAGCTTATTTGAAATATGCTGCTGTTCTATCAACATTGTCTCTGTTGACACAGCTCAAAGCTGTGTGCTGATTTTTATTTTTCAAGCGATACATTTCAAAGTCAGTACTCTTAATGATGTTCCCCCTCAGTAAATCTGTGACATGGCATTGTTGCAGCACAATTGACATTTTCAGGG
Organism: Bovichtus diacanthus; assembly: GCA_943590825.1. Taxonomy (NCBI): domain Eukaryota; kingdom Metazoa; phylum Chordata; class Actinopteri; order Perciformes; family Bovichtidae; genus Bovichtus; species Bovichtus diacanthus. The sequence goes on along the minus strand of CALSBV010000001.1, from coordinate 420,947 downwards.
GGGGGGGCGGTGAGCTGGCAAAGATTTTAGAATTTCTTTTGTCTTGCCTGGACAGGGCTTAGCCATGTGGCCGAATGGCTCCCAGCCAGCATTGCCACTGTCTTTAAAAACAGGACAAATCTGGCTAAACTAAAGCTGGCCACAAGCCGTGTTTATAAATTACTACTCGGTGCTGATACTAATAGGTGCTGACTATAATTTTAATTTGTCTTGTATTTTGGGAAAAGCTCTGCTCCAAATTCAGCTTTTGATGTTTCACAAAATGAGTGAGGAATTCAGAAGAAGAAGGACAGTGCCATTTGCTTCGCTTCTTCTTCTGTAGGTCATACTCTGTGTTGTTTCGGTGTCTGAGAGATGGGCTTGTTATTTTCAATTCATGACATTCTTTGGTAGCTATCATGTAAATGGCCACGCAGCCCCGTCCATTCCAAGTGAAGGCTAAACCCAGCACGACTGAACAGAGCTGCAAATATCAGCCCAGTCATCTGTCAGCAGAGCGAAGACGAGGGCCATTGTTATTTTAAGTACACATGCTTGCAGCAGACTTTACAATCTGATCTAATGGAATGCATTGACATTTTCCATTGTTGGCTTCACCTGAGCCATTTCAGTTAAAATATTTGAAAGAAAGCGGTACGCACTTTAAGTGCCAGAACCCTCCTGCCAAGAGTATGGCCAAGATATGTGGGAGCTTGAAAGATGCTCAGAGTGTATTAGTACTGAGCAAATATATATATATATATATATATATATAGACTTTGAGATCACCGCTCTCTTATAGGAAACACCTTTAAACATCTATACATTTCAGACCTTATTGCTGCATTTTTGAAATTATGTGGATTAACATCAGAACACTTTATCATTAATTTAACACAAATATATAATTGTGAAAATCTGGCCATTCACGATTAATACCTGAAAAGGAAACTTAAAGAATACACATATTGTTTCAAGCTCAAATTATCAGCTTTCACACTTACGCTCAAGCGTTGAAAATGATTTCTCTTCCTGGACAATTGACATTTTTATGACTTGACATTATCCGTGTTTTCACTCATGGCTGTCAACCCTAATCCAATTAGAGCCCTCTCTTTATCTAAATGGATAAGATAAGGGCGAAAGCTGTCCACTACATTGTTGTTGAGCCTCCCCTGTGTTCTCCGCTGATAAGTCTTTGCACCCCTGAGGTGCTCATGGGGTGACGCTTCCCAGCACACTCTTCAAACATTTGTCTATATCGGCACTTCTCTTATTGTTTTGCATGTGTGTCATAGCCCTTTGGCATGGCAGAAGTCGGTGTGCCCCAAGATAACTGCATAACAACTGATAGTGTCTCCCCTAGGAGGTGCATGTTGTTAGATGTTTCCCTACCCACTCAAAGCTTGTGAGCAAATGTTTGGAGCACTCTTTGAATGGCATGTACGGCCCCTGTGGGCAAGTCACATACAGTCTGACATTTTACTGCAGAGACAGTAAATGGCAGAGTAAAACAGTGACAGACAACCAGAAAGGAGTCCTGCTGCTGAGAATTTGTTTGTCACAAGTCAGGAGTTCTACTCTCCACACACCCCTGAGTGAGAGGAGTGAGAGGTGTCAGGGGCATAACACATTTATCACAGTTGTCATGTTGGTCTCAGCTCAGATATAACAGCAGAGAGGCATTCTGCAGTCGTAGGCTTGCTTGTGCGTATTGCCTAACTGAGAGTTGTGTAATTATTTTTACGAAGCCACACCCTTTTGTAATATATTTTTTAAATTACAGCAGTCAGCCATGTGTATATCTGTGCAACAACAGTCTCTCCATGGGATAAAGTCAAAGTAGCACATGGCCCTTACTGTGGAATGACCTGAAACAGCTGAACAGGAGTGGGTGGTGGTGTTTTGAGCAGTGTGCAGGCGTAACCAGAAATATCTGCTGCGTCCCTCCCAAACCTGAGTTAGCAAATGCAGCATTCCAGATAGAAAACACATGGAGGCAGAAACCTCCTCATCATATGTGCGCTGACTAACAATCATAACCACCTGTTTTCCTAAGAGATAAAAGGGACCCCTGTTGATGAGTTGGCTGAGGTCAGAGCAGAAAGGGGGATTTGTGAAGAAAGCTCAGCAGTGTTGCTGGTTGAAGGCGTTTCAGAAAAGCTGGGTGTGACGTTACATCTTCTGAGACAGGAATCCATTTTAACTTGACACAGAAAAGGATTCAGCACCCTGTCCTGCTTTTATCATTTTTTCGTTGGAAGTTAGCTACAGCAGATGTTGAGGTTGAAAGGCAAACACCAACGTGCTCACGTTCCAGAAATGGCAATGGCATGTGCATGCTTCAAATGTCAATAAGACTGTCGTGTGAGAGAACCATTGGTCGTGAACTAGAACCGGCCTCCAGGCAGTACATCCTGGCCACAAGCTCCATATACAAATATCATAAAGGTCTCAGGGAGAGATAGGAATGTTTCATGTAAGGTTCTGTCGATAAACTGATTTACAATCAGAGCTTCGGACAAGAGAGGGATTCATGAGAAAAAGAAGTAGATTGTGGTCCTGTTTAGTGTAATGAGCTTTTGGAAATGATTGCTCTTCCTGAAAGGAAGGCTAAAGTGTTTTTTTGTTTTGACAAGACATCATTACCTTCAATGTTTAAGCTACTCTAGATGAACAGGATAAAGTCCAACATGCCTCTGTACTGGCTGCCTGAGCTTCGGGGAGCACAAAAGAGGTTTCCCGTTTGATGATCTTTATCTGTGGTCACATGGTCCCTGGAGGGAGGAAGCGCCATAACAGTTCTCTTGCTCATGTTCGCTGGATACATCAATAGGTCAAAAGAGACCGCCATCGATCAAACCTTGGGATGCTGTCAGCTTAGTAAAATAATTAGGGGTTTCATTAATGACATGGTGGAGGCAACAAACTACATGTAGCTGTGCCGCTGTCGCTCTGAAAGGAAAAAGCTGGAGGCTGCACTCCCGCTGAGAGTCATAACCAGATAATCGCTCTGGATTCATCTTTTGTTTACCAGGCTGTAACAAAAGTGCAATTACTGTCTAAAAATAGCCACAGGGCAGAGTCATCTGACTACCTCAGGTGTGTGATCACAGCTGATTCCAAACCATTGGGCCCACCATTAAAAACATGTGATAACGATTGTGAACACAACTTAGACACACTAGCTTAACAATATCTCAAACAACTTCACGTGACTTTTCAGTTCCAGGAAACATTTAATTTAAATGTCAATGATGATAACAACTAAAATAAAAATAAAATAACATTACAGCTCTGCCTGCAATGTCAGGCCACGTAGGGATTTTGAAGGACTAATAATGGCAGTAACCAGGTGAGCCCTAATATAAAACTAAAATATTAAAATCAACTCTAAAGGTAGCCAGTGTCTGGCTAAAAGCTTTGCTGCTGCATTTTGAAACAGCAGAAATGTCCTCGGAGTTGACAGAATTTTTGAAATGAAAAGAAATAAAACTGAAGGGAGACTTCAGAATGTTGAGGATTAAAAATAACTTTAAAGACATTTCTTGGCAAGAGAAAATATGACTAAACACTCTTTTTCACCTATTTGTCAGAAAAGAGAGTAAAGTGCTGAGACTGCTCCGTCTTCGCACAGCTTCATACCAAAAGTTTACAGATTGCCTCGTTAACGCTGTCAGGTTTCCTATTACATCCCCTGGGTTTAAATCTGAAATATTGCCAAATAGGCACTTTTGCCTTTCGCTTTGACACCAAATCTTCCGCCATCTTCTTGTCTCAACTCTCCATGACAACTGAGCCTCCTGCTACTTTGTGCTGATACGCGGAAATGAACTAAATGGGTTTTATTTCTATAAAAAAAAAGAAGCTAAACAGCGGTGGGGGGCGTGTAACACCGACTACCCCGGCAAGCCTATTGTGTACATGTGTTACCTTGAAGATCCCAGCTCTTCATTTACACCTACAGGACAGCCTCTCAGTACAGGTTGAGGATGCTGAAAAAAATACTTTTTGTTTCCAGCTCTGTTTCATCGCCTTGAAACACGATCATAGAGGGGTTTTGGGTTACAATATCAGGGTTGCACTGGTGATCTCATCCAATGAGCTGTACCTGTGATCGATAGCAATGCTGCACATAATTTCTTACATCTGGTAGCCTGTAATAAGTGTCTTTGCACACGTTCTTTCACCGCCTTCGGGTTCATGTTTGGCCTGCAACACTGTGGAGATAGTAAGTGCTGTGGATGCACCTGGCAGACATGGGGCTATCAAAATAAATGTGTGTCACATATAGACTCTTAAATAATTTTAGGCACATGCAGTTGTGTCCATGTTTGAAACAAGGCTGTTTGACAGAAGGTCTAATGGTTTGTGGTAATTCCAGCCAGAGACACTAAATGTCACATAGAGGACTTCATGTGAGTTACTGGCATCCTCCAGCAGGCAGTGCAAAATGGGTTCAAACAGCACAGCACAGAAATGATGGATGGGGCTCGGTCAGAGAGCGAGACCTAGACCTTGATGCTCTCAACTTAAAAATAAATAAAATGAGGAAATGATTTATTACATGCTGGCAAGCCTGCCATTTTCATGCCCAGCACCGAATGTAGTTTAGGGATGACAATCAAGTCCTAAAATATATCCCTTCTGATTGAAAAGGACAAACTAAACATTTCCTTAGTGGTTGGAAATCCATGTCAAAGATAATCTCAGTCTTCATCTCTTAAAAGAGGGTTTCAGTAGCGACTTGGCTGGACAGTCTGCAGAGTGCTTTGAGTCAGACTTGACATAGAAATCTTGGTGTGCGTGCGTACGTTATATTAGTGATGCAGTGGATTGTAAAATGTTATTTTCTGGTCCTATATTGGCTTTGTAGCATTATCAGTTCAGTGAGACATTCACTATTGAAATGCAATCAGGTAAAAGCTCAGCATCATCTGCAGTCATTCTTAACACCATCTCAAGTTCAGCTAAAATAATATAGGACATCGCTGACTGTGAAAATAAATCACAAATTAGATTTTGGTTCATATGCGTTTGCAGCAACTGCCTCTGCCTGCTCTGGAGTTTGATATTTGACTATTTCCAACCTGATGGATTTCAAATGTCTCTTTGACTATTTGGGACAAGTCACAAGGCATTACAGATAAGAGCTCTGCAAGCTTTTTTCTATATAGTCTTCTATTAAATGAATAGTTCAACATTTTGGTAAATGCACTTACTTACTTTCTGGCAGAGAATGACATGAGCAGATAGAAACCACTCTCATTACTGTCTGTTATATGTGAAGTTACAGTTAGCTCAGGTTGAAAAAAATAGCCCCTCTAAACTAACTATTTAACATGTCATATCTCTGGAGTAGGTGAAAAAACGGCAATTTTCAATTTTACTGGCGGTTATTTTGATGGACTATTTATTGGCTGGGAGCAGTAACTAGTAAATAAGAGTAAACAGACAAACAAGTAATATTTATTAATGCAAAATACAAAAGCTGTGTTGTAGCTATGATCACAAGCTCCGCTGCTGTAGAAAGCATATCAGTACCGTCACAAGTACAGTGTGTATTCATCTGACTGGACAGATTGTTGGCAGATTGTAACCAGACCATAGGGCCATATGGTGTGAGGGCTATCCCTTCTGGGCTACTTAGTGGTAAATATGTTGAGATTGAACTGGAATTGATAGCACTGTTATGCTGCTTTAGAGCATGCCAAAATATCTTTAGGTAAAGACTAGAGTAATCCAAAAGGCATTGACATGGAATATTGATCTTTTACATCAATTGCTGAAAAAGGGTGAAAAGGTCCAGACAACAAGATGATCATGAAGACCTTCATCTGAGGTTTCTGCCTCTGCGTCTGCCAGAACATCCGCATGAGCTGTGTGAAGAACTGCTCTCGGTCAAAGTGTTGTTGGGTGAAACAGGAATAAATACTTAAATGACATTTCTTGATTCTGTCAGAAAAGATCACCAGTGCCCGGATGGTCCATCCTTTTTACGCTTTGCTGTGTGACTTATGCTGGAGGAGAAGCTCAGTGTACACAGCGCTGTTGCCACATGTGTGTGAGGGCATATTTGGGGTAAGTAAGTGCCTCAGATATTTGTCAGGATGCCAGACATAGGCGACGAGTTTGTAACATGGTTGCTGGGCCCTGTCTTAGCTCCAAAAGAGGGGGGCTCTGAATGTGGGTCTGCTTGGTTTCTGAGTCATAGAAAGCAATAGAGGGCGAGGAGAAAGAGGAGAAAGCAATTTGGGTGGATTTCATCATGACTCAGCGGTTGGTCAGGCATTTGTCATCATTGTAACAGGTCATTCAAAATGGCCAGACTGAAGCCTCAAAGCTGATCAGAGTCTTAAGTATTAAGTTTTGACTGTCCTATGATTTTAGCTTTTAAACCTTCATGGAGACTTATAAGAACCGTTGACATCAACAAGACTGTTCACCAAACAGCAGCGCTGAGAGGAGCATAGTATTTTAAATGTATTTTCAAATACTGAACTCTTCTGTTGACCTAAATGATGGAAAACAAGAACATTACATAGAAACAGAGGCTGAGACAGTAAATATTCCACAGCCCCTCTGTGTTCAGGGATTTCCTGAATCTTTTGCCATTAAGATTGTAATTAAACTAAATTATTAGTTTCTTAACATATCCTGTAAGAGAGCAGAGTCATTCCCGAAATGACCATGTTATCTAATCTTCCATTTCCTTTCAGACTGCTCCACTTCCAAAGTCAGATTAATATATTTATACAATGGTCATTATCAGAGCTTAAAGGGTAACCTTAAGAACCCATCTGGAACATGGAGATTCTTCACAGAGCCATAATAATCACAGAGCATTATTATATGGGATTTTCCAAGATTTCAAACTATCCTCGCTGTGTGGAAAGATGCCTCAACAAATGGAAAACCTCAAGCTACGGACGCAGTTAAAGATATTTTAAGGATAACGGTTAACAAATGTATATTCTATCTTAAACAAGAACACATACATACTGTAAGTTAACAGAAATATGTATGAATAAATAAATATGTAAAGCTCCTTTTGTTTCGAATCATTGTAGTTCACATTGCTCTCCCGTCACACCGTTTTACTTATTTTGGACATTTTTTAGATATCGCCTTTTTTAATATTCACATTTTTCTCCCTTCCAACAATGCTGCCTATATTTGTGTTACAGTATATACTATACTAGCCACAATGTTACTGGACTTCTGAATGATAGCACTCAAGGCTTTCTCTGAAGCCACAAAAGGCATACAACCATTTGACATGTGCAGTAGTACTGTAAGACCTGTAAACAGACTTTGATGTGTAAAATGTCCCCTTTAAGTGTACTGATATACTATATCTCTAAAATATCAGCAGATAAGCTGGTTGCAGCCTGACAGGAAATCATAACTGTATGGACTCTTATTTGAAATTTGAAAACAACTTAGAGAGATCGTGGTGGAGCCAGGGAGTGCCAATAAACACTTTTTACATTTGGAACATGTACACAGCTGAGACACAATTGTACCTTGTTCTTCAGGTGCTGAACTAGATCTGTGATTAGTTGTAGTCCAGGTCTTGTCTTGCTCATATATAGAAACAAAGCCCCATCTCAAAGTCATACTCTTGAACTCAAGAATACAGAGAGCACAGATGTGCGGTTCCTAAAATATTCAGCATACAAAAGCAGAGAGCCAACAAATTATTTATTGAGAAAATAAAAAACAACAGCAGAAAACACGAGAACAAAAGCCATTTAGTTGGCAGCGGTAACATTTACAGTGCGCACACAAAGCCTCAGAATATGTGTATGCTTTTTGTGGGTGGTGAACAAGAGGGTAAACATACAACAGGCTCCCAACCCCGCCTGCACTACTCCTCCCCAAAGTTGAACTCTGAGCTCCTCACAGCCATTTATTCTGGCCCGATCTGGTTTGAGCGAGAACAATGATCTTATGGTTTCATGAGCTTTCCAGCACACTTTCAGAGGGAATCTGTATCTCCATGCTGATGAGTGTCTCTGAACGGCCTCCGTCCAGCCAGTGCTCGGTGTAATGAATCCCCCACCCCTCCGTCCTTCCCTTCCCTCGCCTAGAATCACTCATGCAGAACTGAGCGACTATCTCCGATCATCAACACTCCAGATCATCATCCGTGGGCGGTTTCCTTTGGGGCAATTGTTAGCGTGGTAGCGTTCAGAGAGGAGGCTCCGTTCTGCAGTGAGGGATGAGCTCTGAAGGGCTGCAGTGATGTGCTGGTGTCCAAGCTAAAGGTTCCAGTCAGATTTGAGCACAGCAATCCTCATGAATGGGACAGAACCTCTTATGCCCGCTCTGGTATACTGTTTTCCCTTCACTGTCGAGATGGATGCATTTAAGCAGATTGAGCCTGGCGTTTTGCCAATCAGTGCTCGTAATGGCTTATCAGGGCTGGGCCCGCTGAGCACACTTCCACAGGATTCTGTGCAGTCTAGATATTCCTCACTGGAGGCAACAGGCTGACTCGTGACTCTAGTTTCTAATTGATGGAATATTTTGCTCACTGTGACTCACTTGTAATTAGTTAACAGGCTATTTTTTCCTACGCACAGCTGAATCATTCCACATTTATGCTGCATGTAAAGCAGCACAATCTGTATTATTTGGGGGGAGATAAACTCCTGGGGTTAGGATTTCCTTCCTGGATCTAGTGCCAGATGTGTGCAGGTTTTTGTTTTTATATTTGCATGTAAACACCAGAAAGTGTATTATAAAGAGCTTTGTGAAATATCCCTGCATTCTTAGCCATAGGAGAAAAAAAAGGATTCAATTGAAAAAGTGTCATTATTTTCATGTGTGTGTGTGGCTTAACTTTGTTTTGATTGTCACAAAAGGTGTACTTTCCTGTGAAATCAAATAGAAATATTGAACAGGGCAGCGCATGTATGCCATGCACAGTCACAGAGCAGTTATGTTGGATGCAAGCAGAGACAGCAGGTGATGAGGTCGACAGCTGTCCTCTATTCTTACCATGAAAGCACTTTGGAACTTAGCCATTGTTTACCGGACCAGTAGGTCGCTCTGTATCTGTGTACAGTACACCTTTACTTCCTGTGCGACTGTATACATGGTGGCATAGTTCACGTTAGAGCCAGGAAGCAGAATGGGAGGTATGAAATGTTTGCTCGTTTGCCTGTCTGATGCCTCCGTCTGGTATTTCCCACGGAAACCCATCAAGGATTCCTCCCTGAGCAGGTGATGGAAGTGCGGCTCCAGCATGGGGGGGTGGGGGTGGGGGGTTCAACAGCAGAAGCCTCAGATGCTTTCCCTCCCCAGCTGTTGTTTGAGCAACATTCCCTGTCCCACAGCTCAGCCAGCCTGTGCAAACTATTTGAGTCTAGAGTATGTCTTTATGCACATTTGTTGTTTGAGGGGGCTGCTTGTTGGCAAATTCTTGCTTGAAAATCGCACACTATGATGTCTCAATATTTATTTTGTTTTTGTTTTTTTTTTTTACGTGGAAGGCACATAATGTTCATAAACAACTGTCTCTTGAAATGAATAACAGTCATGATTTATTCCCACTCATGTGTCTTGCCAAATCATTCAAATCAGTATGTGGCTTATGACCAGGCATCCCTACCCTTTTAATTGGTAGTTATCCAGAGAAAGGAATAAACAAAATACAAACTTTTATGTTCATATTGTTCGAATTATGTGTAAAGCCAATTAATTGTAGTAAATGTTAAATATCTGTTGCTGCTCTCTCAAACTCCCTCATGGTTAAAATGCTTCCTACTTACTACACACTACAATTGATAATGGCTTGTTGTATAATGTACATATTCCACCAAGTTCACAGACCTTGCATCGCTTTTTCTAAATGATCATGCCTTTGAGCCATTACTTTCTCCAATGAAAGTCTTGTTTAAAAATGTTATGTCCCCCCCTGCCTGTCAAAGCTCATTTCACCTGTGACCAGTCATCGCAAAACAGTCACGCACTTTTGGCAACCTCACATTCTGCACTCCTCTTCATGTACTCCACATTAGTGCTTACTAAGGAACAATGAAAACGGTCAGAATTGCTGCCCACAGCATTATACAACATGCAGGCCAGTTGCCATAGTTTGCGAGCGGCTGCTTTAAAGGAAATCTTTGTCAAAGAGTAAACCTTTGCAGCAGTAACATTTGGTCCTTGACTCTTGCCTCCATTCTGGAGTTTGTTTATTTGGAGTTCTGGCCTTATTCTCCTCACTCATGTTGTACGGTAGTTATACAGTACATCCGCTTTTAACGCTGGCGTTACTGATCTTTGTGCAGCCTACGGTTTGTGGAAAACTCTTCAATCAAATGGCATGTGTGTGATTCTTAGAACATAAACAGCTTGTTGAAAGAGTTATGAGTCATCTAGTAAAAAACCTAAAATCATGAGCTCTAAGAACACATTGTTTTGTTCCCGAGTGAAAACAAAGCCCAGTTAATAGGCTGGGCTGTGGAATGCCACTGTTGTAAGGGTAGACTAGAAGTACTGGGATTTGTCCTGGGCCTGCTGCTGCAGAGCTGAGAGCATCGTGTTGCCTGCGCTGAACACTGCTGGGAGGCCCTATTATGAAGACTTTATAAGCTTCCTGCTGCCATCTCACACATTATGCTCCCGAGTGCCACAAAATGTGCAACTACACAGCTCAAGACTCGAGTGCATTTGGCTACAGTCTTGTTGTGTGTGTTTAATGCACTGTTACATTTGTCTGTTGGCATTCATGCTTAGTTGGTTATTGTCATTTAGTAATGATGAGCCTCGATGACATGAGTCCCAGTGCACAGGCATTAAAAAACACTGAACTCCTGTCCATGCTGTAGAGATGGAGTGTATTACTCATGAAAACAGTTCAAAGTGAAAGTCAGCAGAGTTGTTTAAAAAGTTCCTAAATTTCTGCATCGCGAAAAAGCAGCCTTTTAGTTCAGCACTTTTCATCCCACAGTGGGCTTCCTTGGAGCACGCAGGAAGTGAGGCAGATTAAACCTTTTGGACCTGCTAAGTCAACATGTCTCTGCTGTGTGCTGTTGTATTATTGTTCAGTTGTCAGTTGAGCCTTAGCTCATCGTGGTCAGCTACGCTCACCGTCCACGCACTCAACAATGAGCGCTTATCTCTCTGTCAGTGTGCCGGCCAAATAAGCATTATTAGGTAAAGGAACTGCTGGCTGGTCAAAAAAAAGACCCATGTTAATATCCAAGTGTCCATATTAGCCTGATATCTGCAGATGTGAGTGTTTTCCAGATCTTTATATGTTGTAGAGGAATTATTGGTTAATCCTTTGTGGCATGCTGATGGAAAGCTTTAGAAAAGGGTGAATATTCCTATTGAGGATTGAATGTGTGTGTGTGTGTGTGTGTGTGTGTTTGCGGGTGTAAGTATACCGGGTGGGGGAGGTTTAGCGTTTCTGGTTGAAAGGACAGGCAGCAGAATGTTATCCAGGGATTTACCACCATGTATTATTATCTGACCAGTTCATTGTTGACTCGCAAGGAGGATATAGGTTAGTGCACAGTAGCAATAGTCATTTATAAAACCCTGCTCTCGTGTTTAAAATGGCGTCACAATCAGCGGACTCGTGGAAAGGTGAAATAACACTACCCATAAGCCACTGCTGAAGCCATACAAACATTTATTTTCATCATGCTTGAAAAAGGCCTGTGTGGAAATTGCATTCCTAATTAGGATTAAGGAAGGGGTCAGGCAGCCTGGACTAGAATGTGAAGCATTTGCAATGAGCGTCGCTGATGCCATCTGTGCAGAGTGGTGAGGAGCTAATTCTGGCACTGAGTGTGGCGCGATTTAACACAGATTTTTGTGGCAGCAGCTCCAATTCAAGCATGGGATTTTACTCTGACTGCAGCCCAAAAAACAGTTGCAGTGAATTTAATTTTCCCCCACCCCATCCTGTTAACGTCTCCTTTAAGCTGACGCCATGGAGCTCCCCAATTCATTTGGACATCCAACATGTGTGGCTTGTCAGATTGTTCGCATAACAGAGATGCTGCGCCAGGGGAGGCCCGCTCACCCTCTTGGCCTTATGCTTCGATCTGTTTTGACAAGGCGTTCTCACTGTCTCCCTCAAGAGGCTGACCTGGGCTAGGAAAATGAGCGGCCAATTATCTGATGGTGAAGTATGGTCAAGGCTTCCCTGTGTGCCCGTGAAAGGCATAGAGAGCGACCACTGCTTACACTTCTTACCTGGGAGGGATCCCAATTAGCAGACTGCGGGGGCTCTGCCTGCCGCTGACAGCCACTATAAATAGTCTGGGCATTTAAATGCTGAGCTGTTCTCACTGTAGTGGGGAACATCTCATGATTGTAGGTTATTACCTGCACTTGTCCACATCATCATTAAACGACACAGACATCAGTTGAAATTTCAGGACTGACATAGAAATCCGTCATGTATCGCCACTTATAGGCTTGTTATTTCCCTTCCAGGCCTTTTTTTAGATTTTATATTGACGTTGCCATAGTCATTGATACAGTAAACAGTGTAGTGTGTTACAAGTTAACATTGAAAACACCATATCATTACACAGCTGGTGTGTAGACAAAAGGGTTTTCTAATGGTGTTTTAATTATTACATTTTTGCATTAATAAAACCGATTTCATATTATTGCACAGGTGACAGACAGACATGTGGGTAATGATTAATGTCCAGACATCTAGAGGAGGGGCACAGTGTTTCAGCAGAGAGTGCAATACTGGAATTACGCTGCATCTCAAATATAACTCTATGGAGTATCATGTTTTCTATGAGACTCTCATGACTGTGTCTTTAGTCAATAGATTGAGGTCTGCACTTCCACGATGTATGTTGTCGATGGTTATTGTGTCCTCAGTCACAATAACACCCATCAACCATTGTTCTGTTTAATTAAGCATTCATTCACTCCTACTGCCTGGAACTGTGTCACAAAACAAAGGTCTCCATTGGTATGCACTGCTGCTGGGACCACGTGAAGAGGCAGTGTGACACCAAACAGTAGGCTACTATTTTTATACAGCAGCCTGGATCTCAGGGCCAAGATGTTTCACATGACTTAATGAATAAGTAATATTGTCATTGAAGACCATTCAGTGAGTATCAGTCCCTTCTAAATGCAGGAAATGCAAACACATGTATGGTGAAAAAAGATAGAGCTACCCGAAATCAGAACGAAATGCCACAGCGTGATATCATGTAAGAATTTGGCAAACGCCTGTGCTATGTGCTTAAATAAACAGGGAATTTAATATACTCAGATAAATAAGGACGGACAGATGTGAAGATTTTTTTTTTTTTTGAGATTTAGAAAAGTAACATAACTGCAGTGTTGGGGTTTAGTTAACATGTAGTTAAATTAAGCCTGTGTTGGCTACTGTGTCAGCCACGGTCCAGCAAGACCCCCCGGAAATTTAAATTTTCGCTGTAAAAGCCTAAATTTGAAACTACTTCTTCACTGGTCTTAATTATTGTAGATTTGATGAGTTGTCCTACTTGATGGTAAACATGTAAACATTTATTGTAAAGGAGAATTAGGCTTCGTGTGTGTTTCAGCCCACACAGGTATGTATTTAAGAATCATTTGACTTATTATTTTTTAACACCTTCACTGTAAGTTTTTATCGATGAATGAATTTATTTACATTGCACTTCTGACAGCGCCCATAAATGTGTGTGGGGTGTAAATTGGAAATTCATCGCTTTCAGTGGGTGGGGTCAGTTTGAGTAGTACAACATCTTTATAATGTTCATCAGCAGTCAGATTGTGTGCTCACTTTGTCAGCAATGTTGCAGCATGTGATATAATAATAAAGGGATTAAAAGAACTACCGTAATTGTTTAACAACCTATAGGGCTCGGAAATTTCACGTGCAAATGCACGGTAGCGCTAGTAAAATTTGAGTTGCGCACTTAATTCTGAGCTCTACATGCACGAGTGCACCTAATTTGGTACAGAAAATGGGCTCTGTTGCCTCACGCATTGACCATGAGACTCAGGCAATTGACATATTTGACTCGCTCTCACGCCACACATCCCTTTTCTCACAGAATGAAAAAAATAAGTTAACTGATAACAAAGCGGCGGGAAAAGAGCACACTGAAGACAGAGCAGCACAGCAGCAGCACCGTCAAACACTGCGTTCAAGTGAGCTGTTTTATGGATTTAGATGCATGTCATGTGCTGTTACGGTAACGATACGAATACAAAAAAAAGACAAAAGACTTGCACTTCAGCAATAATTAATGACACATCATATATTAAATAATTCTTGTTGAATATGTGACGTCACCGAAGTCCTGATATGATAAAGAACATTTCCATAATTGGTTAGCTGATTTGGGAAAGTCAGCTCAAATGACTTTGTAACTCATTGAAAATCCTCATTTTAAAACTCACTTAAATGAATAAACGTTTTCCTTCAAAGTTTTGCTGAACATTTCAACGTGATCCTGTTCAGGATGGCCCTGATTATGTTTATGTGAGTTATTTTACTGTACAGTTTTTGTGAAAATTAAAGGGAAAGTCAGCTCAAATTACATTACAACACATTTACGTTTTTCTTCTTTGGTGCAGGTAAAAAAAATGTGGTGCATGGAATTTAAAGTATATTTAATATTTAAGTTTTAGACTATAAGACACAAAAAACGGTATTTTGAGTCCTCGCATATAATATAAACAGTGATATATTGCACAACTGTCAGATATACAATAATTTCATTGTCTATTATATAACCCTACAACACTGATGCATATGGTTTATGACTGATATGAATGACAGTAATGTGTCTGCAGGGTTTGTATTGAAAGTAAACAACGCACATTAATTCTGTCAGTGCATGTATGTTTTGTTATATTTGCTGACAACAACTATGGCAAAATTCAATGTAAAATAATAAATCTTGTTTCACAGTGTTCAAGATATTTGTTAGGCTCAGGAGATGACATGAATAATAGACATTTTTGAGTCCACCTTTCTTTCATATTGTTTATGCCAACCTCAATTTTCTATTGTAAATTTAGTAGGAATAAAAGGCCTAAATGGGAAATAGATAAGCGTATACTTATTCAGGAGATAGAGAAGTGAGACCTGAGTCTGAGTCAGAACATTTGAAAGTTGAGTGAGATTCATGATTATATACGTAAGTATTTATAGACATGTCCATATTTCCCAAACAGCCATTTAGTGAGTGTGGAATATTATGTGAAGTAATGGCTCAGCGCAGTGATTAGCATTGTGGCAAGCGAAAGGCACTGCGTGTGAGGTGGAAGAGTAAAAGTTGCTTTTCCTACTCTGTGGTCCAGTCCTGTGAGCTAGTCGTACTTAGCTTGAGGTCAAAATGAGAGCAGGCCAGATGTAGACGCTAACACTGACACAAAGTGACAGGTTCCCAGGCATTCAGTGACACCATCGGCTCCTCCCTTACCCTCCTTCATACTCTCATTGGCTTAGGCCGAGTCTTTGACCCTGCCTAGATCAGAGGGCTCACCAGCAGTAAGGCACATGGGTTGCCCAGGCCTTACCGGACTTACAGATCAGGGCCTGCAGCGGCTCCATATGTAAATGCAGAATAAATGAATACACAAAGAGCCCTTGTGGGCAAAGCTGAACTGTTTGAGTACACCTGGAAAAGATAGGACGCATTTGAATGAACTCCTGATACCAGGATACAACTTTCAGTCAGACAGAATGAGTTTATACACCAGGGGTCAAATGTTTGGTGGGGAAAAAACCTGTCTGGAACATCGCAACTAGCCTCATTTAATTCAAATGCAACCTTAGATGATAAAAATTAGCTTTTTGTATTCAGATGACTTTTCATCCATACTCAGGATGAAGTGTGTACGTGCAGATACGTCTCTCCTTTACCTCCACCTGCTCTTCCTCTTCAGGTCTTTACTGCTTATTAAAGCCGATTGTATGCAGACAATCAGTTATTAGCATCACCTTATATATTGTACAAATCTGTCCGAAAATTGAACAATTTGCAGAAATCAAGCCATTCCTTGAATAGCCAGCTTGCTAGTTCTACTCAATCATTATTTTTACGTTGTGATTTATGTTTAGCAGTCACATCAAAGACAGACCTGGGAAGGGAAGGAAGCTGTTAACTCTCTCTCTCCCGGCCTTTACAGGAAACCAGCAAACTCTGACTCCCTAACCGACATGCTGTACATAGCAAACCCCTGTCCGGCATGTGATACATTTATATGTAGGTTTTATATAGCTGCATATTTTACATACACTTCACTATCTGCTCTGGGTCCATCCATTAAATGCACTCAAACGTGGTGACATTTGCTCAGCAGCCGTCTGAGCTTCTGATGCTTTCATATGGCAAAGTTGCCTTATATTTGTTTTAACCACTCTACTTCATCCTTTTTGACAAAATGTTTGACGTTCCCACACGGATTGACAGTTCTCCCAGAGGCACTTCAAGTCAATGGTTAAAGTTAACGTAGACTTCTAAATGCCTTGTGCTTGTGTCTTGGATCATTTTGTATTCCAGCTCAAGCTCAGAGAACAAACAAGTCTGTAGTTGAAGGCTTCAGTATGTGAAACAAATATTAAATTGTTTTTTCTCTCATCACTAGAAGGGGATTTCCCCAGTTGATCAAACAAAGAGATTGTTTTTTGATTACTACAGATCTCTTCACTCAAGGGAGAAGCATCTTTCAGGGCAACGGTTTGTCTCAATCTCCATTTAACATCTGCATTAATGACCTCGCAGTGCTGTTGGAGCAATCTGGAACCCCTTGGCCTAACCTTTGGCAATAAGGAAGTTCAATTCCTGCCCAACGCTGACAACCTGATGTTGCTGCCACCCACACACAAAGGACAACGGCAGCACCTGGACCTACTGGAGCAGTACTGACTCAACTGGGCCCTGAGAGTCAACTTTAACCAAATCTAAAATCATGAACTTCCAAAAGAAGCCCAAATCTTTCACTTCAAGTGAGGAAATACCCATCTAGATCACAGCCTATATTGTGGTTGCCTGGGATACTTTGGTCTGGCAGTGAACGCACTGAAACAAAAAGCATGCAGAGCTTTTTAAACAATTAGAACATTTTACAAAATGGATGACATTCAGCATGTTTAGCTGCACAATATGTGACAAACTGGGGGGCAAAACATCATCACTAAATGTGTCAAGAAATGTTCTTTTCAGTAGGTAATTATTAACACACACACACATGGACAGTTTTGAGGTTATATACTGTATTTTATCTGTGTTGTGTTATTGCTAATATTCATGTTTTATTGTTCATATTACTGTTTTTGTGTATTTTATTCATCTGATGAAGTTACCTCGAGGCTTTGGAAAAATAGTTTTTAAAACTTTCATAGCAATAATGCCATTGCATTGAATTGATTACGTCGCCTGGAATCTTCCCACGTTTTCTTGTATCTGGTGAATAGTTAGTCTCAGGCGGGGTGTCCACAGAGCTGTAACAACAGAGAGGTAGAGTTAGGTGTGAGTGGGTTGAGGAAAGTCGAACAAACACGTGGGGGTGGGAATTGTTGACACTGGTGGATGACCACAGCTGTGACAATACAACCGGGGTCATTCTCCCCGCCAGTTCGGCCCTCACACCTCTCCCTTATTGTCATCATGTGACCAGCTTCAGATTTTCATTGAAGAAGACCTCTGAGGTTTGTTTAGTCACTTTCTCCCACAGCTACCGAAACAGGTGTGATCCTGTCTAGCTGGTCACCGTTGGGGGGAGGGGAAACGGCAAGTAAGACAGATAAAGCCTCCAGTTACTATGGAAATATCACCAATATTGCTATGGGAACTGCAGCATCGGAGCACGCTTTGTCTAGGATCTGGCTGTAATCGTCTCTCAGAAAGAAGCTTATGGTAATATGTGATGCTCTTATGAATTAATTTGTCAGGCTTTGTGTCCCAGATGACATCATAGACTTTACCAAATGGAAATTAGCATCTCCTCAGGGTGAAGCATGCGAGACATCAGGGGGCTTCAGGCATGTGCCGTTCAACTTTTTGCTTGCCTCCAGTCAGCAGCCCATTGTCTCCAGTACAGGGCCATGTCACTAATGCTTCACAGTAATATCATTTTGTTTATAGCTAGGCAGAACATCATATTCCACTTATAGATTTTTAGAAAGGGACTACTAGATACTTGATTATAATATCTTTGTTTTACAATGAATAACCATTTTAAAACGATACTATTCAGTGACTCCAGGCTGCAGTTATTTTTTACTTTCAGTTGTCCTCAGGAGTAGTTTTATTTAAAAAATGTTGTTTCTAGAGCTGGCCCTTAATATTTGACTCTTTGTTTGTTTGTTAGTTGGGTAGGTATTTGATTTTCAATTTTGGGATTCAAATGTTCATTTGTTTTTGTTTTTGATCCCCTTGGGATTACAAATAAAATGTCCAAAAGAAATGTATTCAATAATAAATAATAATTCAAACAACAATACTGTAGAATAACTAATAATAATTCTACCGAAGGACACGTATTGCAGCATTATGCCATCCATCTGAGCCCGGGAGCCGAGACCTATGAGTCGCGTCATGGAGCCAGCAGACTGTCCTCGCAGGCGCCGCTGCTGTCGGAGCTTCTAAGTCCAAAAAATGTTCCTCAGGGCAGCCCTAAATATTTCCATAAGAACACTTTGGTCATGACCCTTTCCTGGCTTGGCTATATTGTGCTTGGGGCTCACGTTGAACTTTTAAGCACTGTGACCAGAAACTTGTCTGTAGAAGAACATAAACATTTACACCCCTTAAAAGATGTTCCTGAAGGATCAACTCCTTTAGTCCTTCTTCGGGAATTGATTTCACAAGAGTGATCTAATAATGTAAGACCATCAAAGAAGTGTGTCAGTTCCATATGGCAAACTCCTTCTGAATTTTAGGGTTGAAACATTTGGAAGAATAATGAAATTCCTAACTATTTAGGTCCATTTTTGTTTGTGTAAATTGGCTCCTTAACTAGTGCTAATGCATTTAGAACTGTATTAAAAAAGAGCTGAAACCATAACGAATCGATTAGTCCATCAACAAAAAAACCCAAAGTACAAAGTACTTTTGTTTTGCTGCTTGTCTCCGTTATGTGTCATTGTAAGTGGAACTTCTTGGAATTTTGTCGGACAAAACGAGGAACTTGTAGATGTGACCTTGGACACAATTTTGATCCTTATTTCAGTCAAAATAATTAATCCATTAATTGAGAAAAACAGCATCAGATTAATCAATAATGGCAACAGTCGTTAGTGGCAGCAGTATTTACCGGAGATCATGCACTCTAGAAGTCTGCAGAACACAGCTCTGATGAAGTTAAATCATTTTTAGAGTAATAGTGGTAACCAATGGTGATTATTTATTACCATTCACATTTACTGTACTGTTTTTAAAATGCCTGCAAATACATATGAATCAAAAATTCAATGGATAAAAGCAGACTATTTTTATGATAAACTGTATTTGAAAACATGTTCACAATTTTACATTAATGTGGACCTTGTAACGGACTTGCTGTTTTGTGAATACTTTTGATAACTATGAGTATCATAACTCACTACAACATGCAGATTTGCATTGCTAATGCTTGTTTGCTTGCTTACGTTATCTCGTTGACTTGGGTTCGGTTGTGATTTTATGCCGAACACGTTTCATGCCCCGTTTCTTTACTTGTGCAGTCAGGTTCCTTTATTCAGAGGTTTTGGAGAGAACAAGCAGCATTGGGTGATGCGTTAATGAGGTGTTTTACATTCTTCATTTCTCCACTCTCACCATCCATAATGTTGTTTGCTTCTTGGTTTGCTTGTTTACCTTTTCATGTTTAAATTGGAAACATGGTGCTGAATGTGTACCAGGGGTATCCAGGCCATGTTTCCTGTTCCATCAGCTCTGCGCAGTGAGTATATAACCTGCATGTTCTCATACCCATGCACCTGGCTCTACATGTGAGTTGGGATGCACATGTAGCACAGAAATGTGACACACATAGTATCTCTCATGTTGGCATTTTTATAAACTGAAAAAAAAACCTGAGTCATTTGGAGGACACGGCCTTGGAGATGTGAGTGTTTGATGTGACTGGCTGGTCAGGGAGCAAGAGGGTTTTATGGAGAAGACCAGTCATTTGTGTTGGACTGGGGAAGGAAGGAATCGCTCAATCTGCTTTTATTGTACAGGCAGCGCTCTTCCTCGGGTAATCAAATTCAGAATTAATTGAATCATAAATACAAATATAATATAATAATATTAACAGCCTCATAGTTGGTCATATCAATGGCACATTTATTCACAAAAAGCCAGACTTTGCTGAGAGGCCCTGAAATACGTGAAGAGTTTCTGAACAGCCACTAGTTGATAGTGAAACTGGTTGTATGTGCTTTGATGTCTGAGCTTCCTAAGGGGCGTGGGAATATTCACCACAGGCATGAGGCAGAGATGTTCCACAGGGATATCACCAGGTTGCTTAATTGAACCTTTCTATTTATGGTAGCGGCCTCACCTCTCTGGATCCAGCGCGCAGTGGTACAGGAAACAAGCATGGTTTCCCAGGGGGAGCAACAGAAAAAAGAGGAAGGATTCATTACACAGTGCAGGCATCAGGAAATACCCAGCTCCTCTGAGCCTATTGTATTATTCAGTGATGTAAAACCTGTGGGGTTTATGAGGGCATTACACTTAAGATTAAAGAGAAAACCCAGGAGGACGGCAAGGAAGATTTTTTATTTTTTTTTAAACGATGATGCAGATTGCCAGATCCCACACAGCTGTGTCCAACCAAGAAGGCAAAAACAGAGAAATTAAATTCATGCCATATGTAGGTCACTGAGCACCTGCATGGTTTAAAAGCTAATAATCCACATCACACACATCTTACACACAGACTCCAGTGTGTCAGAGAGTCGCCAGATAAATAACATGTAGTTATCATTGGTTTCATTGGTACGAGAGATGAGGGCAAGACCTTAGAGCAGGGGTGCCCACACTTTTTCAGCTTGGGAGCTACTTTTAAAATGACCAAGTCAAAATGATCTACCTACATTAAAAATGCTAAACATATATTTATTTATATTGTGGCGAGCGCCACGGGAAGCGAATGGATAGAGAACACCAACGAGTCAGAGACGAGAGTACGTTTTATGTTGTCCTGTGCCACATACACCGCAAGACCCCAGGTACAACTTTTATTACCAGGAAACTACCATCCGTTAACCACAACACACCGGGCCCCCCCTCCGGGACATAACTCTCACCCATGGTGGCAAAACACACAAAACATGAACACGCATAATTAAACAACACCACTCGCGGACAAGTCTGCGCAGACTTGGTTCTTACTTGGTCCAGCTTCCCCACTCATTTTTATACCCTTTCTTTAGCAGAATTGTATAAATTGGAAGGCTAACTAGCTAATCAGCTCGCGGTGATTTGCAGCTGGCGGGGTTGACCGCGCATGCGTGGTGAACCGCGTGTTAGAAAAGATGAGATCTCAGACTGGCTGACCTGTACGTCAATCAAGTGGCAAATGCCATAGTGAGGATGGATGATAGGCTAACTTTTAATAAAAATATTTTTTTTTTTTTCAATGCCATGCGATCTACCCACACTACCTTTGCGATCGACCGGTCGATCGCGATCGACGTAATGGGCACCCCTGCCTTAGAGGCTATTATTCAAGGAGGCACGGACATGATCAGGGAAGGATGTGTCAGACAGACTGGGGGAGAGACGACGCTCTCATAACACACAGTCAGCACTATCTGATCAGTCCAGCTGTGTCCAGTTGTTGCCCAGTTAGAAAAAGATGGAACCTTTGCTCAAAGGAAGCAGTTGTTTGATTGCTCAAATATTCAGGAGGGTGTTCAGAATTCCACTATCACTGCTATCAGCATGTAAAAGCACTTTGTTCGGAGGACTTACATTACAAGATGTCATCCCATACACTGTCCCTCATTCGTTCATCCACTCTTTGCTGTGTGCCAGGGAATGATTAGGGACGCTGCACTCGTGCCTGAGAGACTTCACAGATTACTAGGGCTGCAACTAACAATTATTTTCATCAATCTATAATTCTGTTGATTATTTTCTCGGATAATCCATTGAAGGTTTATAAACGCAATTTCAAAGCGTCCTCGGTTTTGTCCGACCAATAGTCCAAAGCCTAAAGAGAATCGTTTTAATATCATAGAATACTGTTACAAATAGCAAATATTCACATGTGAGAGGCTGGAATGAGCACATTTTGGCATTTTTTTTGAAAAATGTATCAAAGGATTAATCAATTATAAAAATATTGATGTTGATGTTGATTAATTTACTGTTGGTTGACTAATCAATTAATCAAGACTTTTTTTTCCCGCTCTACTAATTACTCAGGGATGCATGTTAGTTACGTCATATAAAATGCTGCTTTTTCAGTCCATAGATAAGTCAAAGAGGGTGACATTTAAAAACAAATAATCTTAAAGAGAGTTGTAGCGGAGGTTAAGGGAGAAAGTGTAACATTGTACAGCATCATATATACATTCAGAGTTCTGGTGCCAACATTGAATGCTTCTCTCCAAACTAAAGGGTCTCTGTTTTCTTTCTCTGGCAATAACATTATTTTTCTTTTATTTCAGTCAGAAGTCAGGGCTGGTTAGTTCTTCCTGTTTACTCGCTTGGGTTACAATGTAGATGGACTTCAGTGCCAGTATGTTTGAGTGGGTTTTCCTGGACAGCTGTTTCCATGGCAGACCTCTCATGCTGTATGTCTACGTCAAGCTCACTTAGGCACCTAATCTGCACTAATACTCTCCGAATTAAGGAGGAGCACAGGGACGGGGTAAACTCCATTAGCTCTGTCAGACCAGGAAAACTGAGTGCTGCATTTAATGGAAAGTCAAAGTACTAAATTAGTCACCTGGAATAATTTATTGTCAACTTTTCTATTTTAACACAGCCTATTCTGATATTTTGGACTCTTGGCATGCTTGGCCTAGATAGATTTGTTATTAAGTTACACAGTACATGCTATATATTTGAAACTCAAACCCAGAAGTAAGAACTGACATGCCTCACATACACAAGCTTTCATACGAAACTAGAGGAGAAAAAAGCGTATTTCTGCAAGTACATAGCTGAATTAACTGACAGGTATTCGTATTGAAGAGCAGATATCTGCATCCTTGTGTAAACATGGATTCTGAAGTATGTCTATATATATATATATATATATATATATATATATAATATATTACTTACACCTCCGTGTGAAGAACAGATAACCCTTCAGTCACTTTTCATCAGAAGATGGTTTGCATTTGTACAAGAATGTAGCAACAGTACAAGGAGCTCACGGAAACTTGGGAGTTGAAAAGCATTTCTCCATTGCGCACAGCTTTTAACTGCCAGAACTGTGTGTGCTCTCCTGCATGTAGCACTGTGGAGAGGAAGCTAAATAGGTGACAGGCTTCGACTGGTTTTGAACTGTGATTGTCACGCTTCTGAAAAGTGCAGATTCTCGTCGGTGCTCCTTTGCAATTCTGTGTTAAAGTTCTCGGTTAGAAAACGCCACTTTTTTTTTTAGGTTGTCAAGAACTTTTTCATTTCATTTCTCTAAACTTATTCCACTCGGTACCAAACTTTGTTGTCTTTTCTGCTGATAAAGGTTCACTGTTTTACTGTTGAGCTATATTTCTTTACAAGTAGCTTCAAATGATACGACAATCGTTGTGTGAAAATGGTTTTACAATGTTAAAACCTACAGTGCCTCTGAACTTCAAACTCTCCTAGCAACTTCCTGAGGTGAAATGGTCTTTTATTGTCAAATAAAAGGCGGTGTGACCTACTTTGGACCTCCATGCTGTCTTATTACTGTCAGCAGCGGCTAAAAACAAACTGTCGTCTTGTCATGA
The DNA here is from genome assembly GCA_943590825.1 of Bovichtus diacanthus. Classification (NCBI taxonomy): domain Eukaryota; kingdom Metazoa; phylum Chordata; class Actinopteri; order Perciformes; family Bovichtidae; genus Bovichtus; species Bovichtus diacanthus. The sequence continues at coordinate 397,072 of CALSBV010000001.1, read as the reverse complement.
TCTCCAGAAAGACCGTGGGCTAATCAGCTTACCCTGTCTGCTCTGGCAGGTGACCCGAGACACTGCTGTGTATCCAGATGACAGTTGGTGGAGGTCAGGTCATCCCGGTTTGAACAGTCTTTGAATGATAGACCCGAGACAATTCTACATACTGTATACAGCATTCAGGGTCCCTTTGTGGTTGTATTTTGTCCTTTTGTGGTCTTTTTCTTTTTTTGTCTCTGTTGTCGTTACGTGAACTTTCCAACAAGAAATGTTTAAGGTCACTTCATGCCGAGGTTCTGCTCCGGGTGGCCTGGGCCTTTATCCAGTCGGCCCACTCAGTAATACAATAAATCAACATGTGTCACACTTAATCATAGCCCAGGTCACCTTGGTGTTATGATACATTTCTTTACATGAATGGACCACTGAGATGTATTGGTGGTCTGTATGCTGCAAGCACGATGACAAGAGTTATAAATCATTTTATAATTACTTCTTTTTAAGATCCAGCCAGGGGTTGGCAGCAAGAGAGGTTGCACAAATGGAGATTAGGCATCTCGTAGATGTTCAGTACAATCTGCACAAGTGACCCTACATCCAAGAGACAGACCATCATTTCAGGTCTACGGAAGTGTTCATGAGCATGTTTCTCAGTTAACATTCATGTGGAAGTGACAAGTTGTTTGTGGACCATAGGCTGTCAGGATGACTCAGCAGAGCCCCCTCCCAAGGCCCTCACCCTCCACCACATACCAACACAGATCTTTCTGTGGTGCTTTTGCACCATTAGTCCGACATGGGCAGCAGCATCAGGCTCAGAGATAAAGAGAGAGACAGAGAGAGAGACACACAGAGAGAGAGAGAGACACAGAGAGAGAGACACAGAGAGAGAGAGA